>JAOTON010000442.1:342500-826080 GCA_034440635.1 Lepas anatifera
GTGACCTCACCTCAAAAAATGCTTAGGACCGCATAACTAAAAGAAGGGTTAATCGATCAGGTTGAAACTCATACCACATATTGGGCCCACCAGGAGCTACAACATTTTTTCCGGGATTTTTTATATTGGTGACCTAAGGTCATGTGCAGAGCATGACCTCCCCATTGTCAATACATGGAGAAAATCACGAAATGAGCTTTTCTCAGTAAGTATGGATGGAATCAACTTCAAACATCGGTTACGACTTGCTCTTAGCCAATTTCTGAAGTTGATGCCAAAAATTTTGACTTGTGACCTTTAATAGGTCACCTTAGGTCAAATAAGCATTTTTTGGTGTTTTACTCTATACATTTTGAATAAACAAAGATAAAACTTTTATTTTGTCACCAAAGTGTTTGTTTAGTCACTGGAAGTCACATGATATACATCAAGACTATACCAGGTCAAGTTGGGTCAGACTGTTGATCTAGGTCAGGTCAAATTCTTAAATTTGACCTGGGATAGCAATATTATATATATCATTTGATTCGTATTGACAAGAGGATTGCAATGGTGCATCAACTATGGCTGTATCTTGTTTGGTTTGGAAGTTATTAGCGAAAAAGGAAACACCCTTATGCATGGGTGGCTATCGACATTCCCAAGAATATGCCCAATATTCAGTGACCTGTAGCTCCCTAGGCTTTGACCTGACACGAAAATAAATGCCACTGCAATGACAGAGAAACTCAAGAGCTTTCGAATGGTGTTAAAAAATGTTTCTAGCTATCATAGTTTCTGAGATATATGAGAGTTTTCTTAGTACACCTCATATTAGCGATTTTGACCTATTTTGACCTCTGGTGGCCTTGATATTGACCTGACAAGAAAAATGACTGGAGTATTTTCGATATAATTTTTAAAGAGCTTTCGATTGCCGTTTTGCGCTTTTTTCTAGCTCTCTTAGTTTTTGAGATCGTGGGGGTCTTTTTTAGCCCCCCACCAGGGCGAAGGTGGCTCGTATCCGCCACCGGGGCAAGGGTTAAGAGGGATCGTCAAATGACTGATACTGTGCGTTAGAATATCGTTCAGAACTTTTTAGGACGTAAGGAGGAAAATACACCTCGTTTTTTGGTCAGTTTGTAACTTTGTGCTGAAATACAGACAGGATCAAGCATAAGCCTGTAACATTTTCGCAGCTTACCACGCGCCCCACTGAGGTCCCTGGCATGACGCGCCCCGCTGGGGAGGGGTGCGTATTTCGGCCCCTCCGCATCTCATTTGACAGAAAAGCAAAATAAACATTATGAGCTGCCTTCGAAAGCTATTGACAAAGCTGAGAGAAATTATAAGTGCAATGTTTACTTCAGGTCAATATTGAGGTCAGCAGAGGTCAAGAAATATTCCATAAGCTTTCAGCAGGGTGGTATGCATTTTCCACAAAAGATACCTACTCAGCGGAGCTAGAGCAAATCTGTAGGCATCATTGGTTTCATATCATCGTGGCGAATCGAATGATGTATAATATGGTCTTGCCAGGTCAAATGGTGAAAATGATCTGATATCGAGCTAGGTCAGGGTCATGGTGGGTCATGGTCAGGGTCATAGTGACGTGGTATAGTCATGTTGCATTTCAATCGACTCCCTTGGCATGATGAGCACAATGCAAGCAAAATGGAAGCTATATTTAAATTCAGTGCGAAGTTATTGGGAAAACAATCACCGTAAGCTCAATGACCTCACATGACCTATGATATATCAGATGGCAAAGAAATCAACTTTATAGTCAAGATCGTGGTAAGAATACATGGTATGAGGATTTTCAAGTTGATCTATTTATTGTTTACTGAAAACAAGCCATTTCTATTTTCACCGTAGACTTATAATGGGGTGACCGAAAAATTGACCCTAGCTTAGGTCAACAATATGAAAATTCGGAGATCGCAGATTTGTAGTCCCCAATGACCTCATCACACTGTGAAAGTTTGAAACAGATAATTTCGCAGATGTATGTACCTTTGGCGCCGCTTCAAACTCGCGATTTTGGGTTTTGAGGTCGGTTTTGTTTGACATTGAATTGCTCCTTGATGTGACCTACCTGATAAATCAGGTCATGTATGACCTGACCTAAAAGAATTGGTAAGAAGTGTAGAGTTGATCAGCGATAAATTACTGTAAGCTGCACTGCTCTGCGTCTCTTTGCTGATACCTTATTTGAGAAAAAACCAGGAAGGGGGCAATATCACCCCCCCAGCGGGGTGCGTGCTAATAGCGCCGCAACACAGGTTAAGGTTTCGCCAGTGCTAATATTTTTTCGAAGTTTAAAAGCATAAGAAATTGAAACTGACTTCAGAAGTCTCTGGAGTCCTGCTATAGTCGACCTAAATAAATATTTACACGTTTATTTTGGTGGAGTATAATACCCGACCAAATCTTATCTTTTTAATAGATGCTGGACCGGAGCGTTGTGCCTACACGTGAGTGAATATTTTCTATTTTTCCCCTTTAATTAGGTAGATAAATTACGCCAACGTGATGAGTATGCATTTAATTTGCTTTTGTTTGTTTGTTTGTTGACGGTTGTTAAAGCGTCCGTGCCGTTCCACCTTCCTCTACGTCCGTATCTGTAAGAGTTATCATACTAAGAAAAATATGGCATTCTGCATTCCGCATATAATTGTAGTTAGACATACATTAACACGCGCATTGACGGGGGGCGGGTAATCGCCCCCCTCGGGTTTTTCGGAGATAGCAAAAAAACGGCGGCGCGTAGCGCCGCCGTACTTGGCATACCTTTTCCCTCATCATTTTTACAACCTCTGTGAAAATTTTAAGGTTAGGTCATCTCAGGTCAGGTCACCAGTACAGGTCAAGTGACCCGACCTAAAAAAATTTAGATAGCATAAGTCGGAGCAGGGTGAACTTATCCGATTGAAACTCATATCACATAATGGCCCCACCGAGTTCTCTAAAATATGTTCCGGTATTTTTGATATTGATGACCTAAGGTCAGGTACGAGGCATGACCTCTCCATTGGAAATACATGGGAAAATGGTTTTTACGGAATAACTCAGTAACGGATGGTGATAAAGCATTTATTTTAGCTTCATTAGACTCGCCTGGGCTTTGCAGTTCTAATGATATGCATTTTATATAATTTGACCCTGACCTGACCTCAGGTCCGATCAAAACCTTGATTTGACCTAGCAAGGCCAAATTATATATAATTCGATTCTGCTTGCTGAGAGGATTCATATAGTTCAAGTCGTTTTGCTTTATCTTTACTTGTTCAGATGAAATGGCCGAAAAACTGAATTTACATGTTATCCCTATGACGGCATGTTTTGACCTCTCGTGACCATAAATGTGACCTGACAAAAATGGTTCAAATGTTATCGATGGAGAAGTGGAAGGGCAGCCCAACACCGTTTACCGTTTTTCGCTACCTACCGTGGTTCTCGAGATCTTAGGGGGGTGGGTACCTGCCCCCCGTCAATGCGAAGGTGGCTCAGACCCCCGTCAATGCGCGTGTTAAGAAGATAAGATACATTAAGCCACACATGTAGAAGATAAAAAAACATTAAGCAGCTACGCATTGCTTATGCTATAACAAAACAATGTCACATCCTAGTGACTCACCTGCTTATTTCTGCGGTCCTCTGTGCTTTGGTTTTTTCAGGTTAAGCTAAAACGAGACGTAACGCAAATCATGCTCATGACTTCCAGAAGACTTCGACCTTTTTCAATAAAGAGATATTGGACGCTTGAGCGCAACAGACGCTTGAAAGAACACATTCTGGTAAAAACCTCATAACTGCAACTGTTTGTGTTGGAAGAAACTGTTGGTGATATAAATAAAGGCAAAAAGATTAAAAAACATAGGACTTTCTTGGAATTGACCTTTAAGGTGATTTTAGCAGCGCTGTCATGTTTTTAATACCTTCATAACGCACACGGATTCGTTATCATAGACTACGCATACTTCCCATTGTGGGCACCGTCTTCACTGGTGGGCACACACAGTGGCGGATCTAGCCGGTCGGTTTGGGAGGGGCAAACCAAAGTCAAAAGTCGAAAAGCAAAAAAAGGTCACGCCGTGAAAGCTGCGGTACAACATCACTTCCCGGTAGAATTTCGGGTATTTGAGGCGAAGAGCCAAAAAAACACGTCACGGGATGAAACATATGGGCTCAAGATACTTTTTCAGTCCAAGGCCCCATATTTACACTGAGCTTAACACGCGCATTGACGGGGGTCTGAGCCACCTTCGGATTGACGAGGGGCGGGTACCCGCCCCCTAAGATCTCGAAAACCACGGTAGGTAGCAAAAAAACGGTAAACGGCGTTGGGTAGCCCATCCGCTTCTCCATCGAAAATATTTGTACCATTTTTTTTTGTCAGGTCACATTTAAGGTCACCATAGGTCAAAAACATGCCGTCACATGCCGTCATACGGATAGCATGTAAATTAAGTTTTTCGGCCATTACATCTGAACAAGTAAAGATAGAGCAAAACGACTTAAAGTCTATGAATCCTCGCAGCAAGCCGCATCGAATGATATATGATTTCACCTTGCTAGGTCAAATCAAAGATTTGACCTGACGTGAGGTCAGGTCAGGGTCAAATTATATAAAATGCATATCATCAGAACCGCAAAGCCAAGGCGAGTCTAATGAAGCTAAAATAAACGCTCTATCACCATCTGTTACTGAGTTATTCAGTAAAAACCATATTTCCCATGTATTACCAATGGAGAGGTCATGCTTCGTACCTGACTTTAGGTCATCGATATCAAAAATACCGGAACATATTTTAGAGAACTCGGTGAGCCCATTATGTGATATCAGTTTCAATTGGATAAGTTCACCCTGCTCCGACTTATGCTATCTTAACCCTCGCCCCACCGGGGGCCATCGATGGCCCCCCCCCTAAGGTTTTTTCCGGGATAGCAGAAAAACGACGAGGCGCAGCACCGCGGTTGAGGGCTCTACCTCTCACTGCCTCATTTTCCCATCATCCCTAAAAATTTTTTACCCCGGGTCACCCAAGGTCAGGTCACCAGACGAGGTCAACCAAGGTCACCTCACTTCACCTTTAGAGCTCTGTAAGAGCTACATTTCAAAGTCGATCGATTTGAAACTTCCTACACTTCATGACCCCTCCAGGGTCTACAAGGTGTATATCCGGGATTTTTCGATTTCGTGCCCTGAGGTCAGGTCACGAGGCGACCTCTCCCATTGGAAAAGCATGGAGAAAAGCTATTTCATGATATAAAAGCCACAAAAATAATTGCAAATACTCAGACTGCTCAGAACAACGTTTTTGGACACCCTTTCACGGATCCCAGGGGTCATATTTGCCCTTTGACTTTTCCAAGGTTATCCAAGTTCACCAGAGGTCATAAACAGTATTTTGACAATAACTTTTGACCTAATTGAGCTAGAGCGGTGAAACAAACACCATCGTGGTTGTCTTGTCACTGGCTTTCATTTAATATACGGCAAGTTCACTTTTTGACCTTTCGTGACCTCAGGTCATATTAGGTCACGAGGTGACCTCTGGCGGTCAAACCACTGGCGGGAGGTCTTTACGTTCCACATAGCGGAAAAAGTACTGGCAATTTGCTATCAAATGTACTTTACCAGGCCTCAATAGCTCTAATGACATAAGAGTTATGCCCAGTTTGCTTAATCATTGCATATTTGAGTGAAAATAGCCGATCTTGACCTAATTTGACCTCTGGAGGTCAAACCATTGACCTGAGCACTAAAACATGCGAAGTAATTTCTTACTGAATTCACGCGAGCTTTCTATTGCACTTTGCAGATTTGCGCTAACGCCCATATTTTCGGAGTTAGAGGGGGGCCATCGATGGCCCCCCGTTGGGGCGAAGGTGGCGCCGGACCCCCGGTGGGGCGCGGGTTAAACTTTTTTGAGGTCGGGTGACTTGACCTGTACTGGTGACCTGACCTGAGATTACCTATCATTAAAATTTTCACAGAAGTTGCAAAAATTATGAGGGAAAAGGTATACCACGTACGGCGGCGCGCAGCGCCGCCGTTTTTCTGCTGTCTTCGAAAAACCCGAGGGGGCGGGTACCCGCCACCCCGTCAATGCGCGTGTTAACTGGTTCTGTTTGAAGTTGAGAGTTGAAGTACCAAAATCTTGCTTATAAACTAAAAAGCAGTCGGGAGGAGAAAGGAAGTCCATCACTTTGGGGGGGGCAAAAACATAGTTTTGCCCCGAGCTTTTCCGTTTGGGGGAATGCCTTTTTGCCCCCCCTGGATCCGCCACTGGGCAAACGCAACCTTATTAGACTATTTGAAACCTCCCCTTCAGACAGACACAGCCTTCTTACAAAATCTCATATCCTTCAGCACGCGCATCGATGGAGGCGGGTATCCACCCCCTCGGCAGAGGTGCAGAAAGTATGCTGGCTGTCACAAACTCAATGCGACGTATGCCTCCTCTGTCCAGGGGTGGAAAAAACCACCAACTCACCAACCAGGGATAGCGACAGACCCTGAAGATTGAAACCATTAATCTTCGCCCGGGTGGGGGGTCTTTTAGACCCCCTCGGGTTTTTCCGAAGTGACCAAAAAACGGCGGCGCAGCGCCGCCAAACTTGGTCTAGCTGTTCCTTCATCATTTTTACATCTTTCCTGAAAATTTTGGCTCAAGGTCATATCAGGTCAGGTCACCGGGTCAGGTGAAGTGACCTCACCTCAAAAAATACTTAGGACGGCATAACTAAAAGAAGGGTTAATCGATCAAGTTGAAACTCATACCACATCTTGGGCCCACCAGGAGCTACAAAATTTGTTCTGGGATTTTTTTATATTGGTGACCTAAGGTCATGTGCAGAGCATGACCTCCCCATTGACAATGCATGGGGAAAATCACGAAATGAGCATTTCTCAGTAAGTATGGATGGAATCAACTTCAAACATCGGTTGCGACTTGCTCTTAGCTCATTTCTGAAGCTGATACCAAAATTTTTGACTTGTGACCTTTAAAAGGTCACCTTAGGTCAAATAAGCATTTTTTGTGTTTTTCCTATAAATTTTGAATAAACTAAGATAGAGCTTTTATTTTGTCACCAAAGTGTTTGTATAGTCACTGGAAGTCAAATGATATACATCATGACTATACCAGGTCAAGTTGGGTCAGACCGTTGACCTGGGTCAGGTCAAATTCTTACATTTGATCTGGCATAGCAATATCATATATCATTCGATTCGTATTGACGAGAGGATTGCAATGGTGCATAAACTATGGCTGTATCTTGTTTGGTTTGGAAGCTATTAGTGAAAAAGTAAACGCCCTTATGCATGGGTGGCTATGGACATTCCCAAGAATATGCCCAATATTTAGTGACCTGTAGCTCCCTAGGCTTTGACCTGACACGAAAATGAATGCTACTGTAATGAAAGCGCATCTCAAGAGCTTTCGAATGGTGTTAGAAAAATGTTTCTAGCTATCATAGTTTCTGAGATATAGGAGGTTTTCTTAGTACACCTCATATTAGCGATTTTGACCTATTTTGACCTCTGGTGACCTTGATATTGACCTGACAAGAAAAATGACCGAAGTATTTTCGATATCATTTTCGAAGAGCTTTCGATTGCCGTTTTGCGCTTTTTTCTAGCTGTCTTAGTTTTTGAGATCGTGGGGGGGGTCTTTTTAGCCCCCCACCAGGGCGAAGGTGGCTCGTACCCGCCACCGGGGCAAGGGTTAAGTGCGACAGGAAATATCTATACATTACCAGAACAGTTCTGACTGGCTAAATAAAATCAGTTTCAGGGAAGTTTCAAAGAAAAGAACTCACCCTGACAGGGTACTCACCGCGATGAACTAGAATAGGTAACGCAATTTAGCTGCTTCGATTGAATTCAGGGGTGTGGTAGAAACGATTTGATGAAAATATGTCTTGATAAATTTTCCCTACGCCAATTATGCCACATTGGTCTGTCATTTCCTTCCCCCTTCGTGCTTCTATAAGTTCAACTTCTACGACTAGCCTGAAAATATCACAGGTAATGTTTTGTGGCTAGAACGCATGTGAATGAACACCAATTACATATTAGTAGTTCCATCCCTCCCCTGCCTGTTAACTTACCACAATGCAGCGGTGGAAGGGAGCGACAGCGCGCGACAGTCAAAACTTTCCGCTTGCATGGGCAACGACCAGGGGCGCAACTTTATGTTTTCGATTGGGGGGCACCCGGCTCGAAAGGGGGCCCGTACATGATGGGGGGCCCGTACATGATGGGGGGCCCGTACATGATGGGGGCCCGTATTTTTTTAATGAAAATGTGACCGAAAAAACGTATTTTCGACCGTTTGTTGTCGAAAACTGACTGCAAAGGTTAAATAACAATTTTTAGCGCGCTATTCGTCACTGTTCCTGATTTGCACTATTTCGCCTAAAAAGTAGACTGAAGACCCAATCTTTTGAACGAGCTGCCAAACTATGTAAGGATATTGGACAAGTAGGTGTCTACTTACCGTCTTCGTCGTCCACGCGGATGCTCTCCTCCGGAGGTACAACGGGATCAGCCCCGGACGACGCAGGAGGGATGGATGCTGGAGGGTCTTTTAGCAAACGGGATCCAGCTGGTGGCCTGGCCGAGGAAGGCAATAATCAGGAAAAGAAGGATTGGAATTACAACCTTACTTTACCGTTTTGCTGGAAACTATACACATTGCACTTTTCCGAGTTTTAAATTGGGGTTTTAATTTTTGCGGTCGATAAATGAACGTAGCTTGCAAAGTACCAAAAATAGTAGTGATATGAACTACTTTAAGTGGACGCGTACGCTGCTAGAGATTAAATACAAATATGATCGGGGTCATTTTGTTACAGTTTGCAAAATAAGCAAGACGATTCTAGATTCATAGGTTACCTGAAAAAAGAACAAAGTTTGGGTAGTTTTGCCAGAGCAGACCCTCGGTATTGAATGTTCTTTGTTTTACGCTTTTGTGCACCCGACTTATGTTTATACTGTCCAACCATTTTAACATTCACACCTGGAACAAAACCGCATTATCACGAATAATTTGATACAAATGAAAGGTAGAGATCGAAGTACGAAATTCCTTTATCAGCGGGGAAATCGAACCTACTGATATTTATTTTACATGATCAAGACACCTTTTTCTGATCCATTCACCTTGCCAGTTCATGACATTTTACAACACTGGGTACTGGTCAAGGGGTACTATGAATCGGTGGTACTGCCTATTTCCCTTTACAATCCTCATATAGGATCAGTACAAAAGGAATGGGGGGCCTGACATTTTCCCCGAATGTTCCAGGAGGCATGGGACCGGCCGCACGTTACCCGGGAAAACCACAGGGGGCCCGCAAGCATGGCAGGGGGCCGGTTTCGGCAACAGGGAGCACGGATACACCATCTGGGGCACGAAACTGCTAACAAATAAGGAACTCCTGCAAATACGCGACTAACACAACAGCTTCAGTTTCTACACGATATTCTTAGACCACAAGGGGCCCAGACAGACCACAGAGGGCCTGAGTACACAAAAGGGGCTGGGCAGACCACAGGAACCCAGAAAACCATAGGACGCCGGTATGCCCACAAGGGGCCCGAGCAGACCACACACAGCCAGCAATTTGGCTGGACTCTGCCAGATATATGCTGGGCGTTGACTGGGCAGAGCCCGCGTACATGGGCTCAGCCCAGGTCCGTCTCCGCTGCGCCTGGGCAGAGCCCATGGTCAAGCAAGACCGGGCTCTACCGCTCGGGCAAGTTGTCATCCCCCGACCTAATGTCGGGCTCAGCCCGAGTCTATGTGGCTCAGCTATGAGTCTTAGGGCTCGGGCAGGGCCCGGCCCAGCCCGCTCTGGGCCCGGTCGGAATTGCTGGCTGGGCAGCGGGCCCGGGCAGACCACACGGGGCCTGGACAGATGAAAGGACCCGGACAGACCACAGGGACCCGAGCAAAACACAGGGGCCGGGCTAACCACAGAGGGGCCCCAGTCTGGAAAGTATGGCAGCTGACCCGACGAGTCCGCACCAGCCTTGTAGATTTTTTGCACCAGCAGCGGCCTAAAATTCACACCAAGCATTGGTGAGAAATTTCACTGACCCAGAAATTTCGATGTTTTTACCAGTTTCTCCCTTCTCAGACCTCTGTGGGTGTTTGATTTGAGCTCCCTCGCACCATACAGCAAAAGTGGGCATTTGTTTGCTCCAAAGTTCGAACCACCTGAAGGGTGTCCGCACCACAAGATCTCGCCAAAAGTGCCATACTTTGCAGACTGGGAGGGGCCCGGGCAAACCACAGAGGGCCCGCGCAGACAAAAGGGGCCCGAACGGACAAAAGGGGGTCCGCAGAGGCCACACAGAAGCCCGGACAGACCAAAAGGGTTCCAGGAAAACCACAGGAGGCCCGGGCAGACCTTAAGGGCTCGATCAGAACAAAATGGGCACTAGCAGACAAGGAGTCCGTGCAGACCAAATGGGACTCGGCCAGTCTGCAAAGTATGGCAGCAGGCCAGACGAGTCGCACCACCAGCCTAAAAAAATTCGCACCAATCTTCCATATACCAGGGAGAAAAACGCACACATTCCTACCCACACGATGCAATACTACCTCTCTTATTAGTTAGTTAAGGACTTTTTATAAGGCCTCCTCCTGTGTCGTCCTAACTATTCAGTCATTTTTTCAGTGTCAACTTCCTCGCACCAGTCTTGCAAATTCGCACCAGGCTGATAAAATTCGCACCACTCGCTCCTGTCTCCAAGGGCACTCGCACCGACGAGATCTCGTCGAAAATGCCATACTTCGCACTCTGTGGCCCGGGCAGACCACAGGGGCCCAGGATAACACAGGGGCCCGCATGGCAAGCATGGCAGAGGCTGGTTGCAGTTACACGAACCGCATCCATGGCAGGCCCGTCTGCATCCACAGGGTATTAACTACTGGGAGTAGGGACCCGGCTGCAGCCACCAGGGGGGCGGGGCGAATGGGGTGGCCACCAGGGGGGGGCGAATGGGGCAGCCACCCCTTAAACCCAAGAGCCTCTGAGGACAAAATGCCGCCCCCAAACTCTCCCCTCCCCCGGGATGCGACGATTGGTCGCCCTTTGGGTGAAAAGTGCGCCCTTCGGGTGGCTAAGTGTAACCCTGTCCCCTAAAGCTTTGCCCTTCCCCCTTCCCTTACCCAAATTCTAGATACGTCACTGGCGGCCATAGGGGGAAAAATATTCTCCAAGTCTTGGTATTTAGCCATCAGGGGAGCCAGACAGGGGATCATCACTCATTAGTGATTTAGCCCGACAGGAGCTAATAGCAAACAATCACTTCACTTGCCATTCAACACTGCGCATCGGAGCACGATTTGGATTGACACGAAAAGCCCAAACGTAAAATCCAAATCAGAGGCTAACGAAACTTTTCCAGAGTAGACACAAGCCGATTGAATCATAAGCATGCCAATTTTACTGTTCAAGGCAAACTTTGTGCAAATCATTCGCCTCGGCGAATGCGACAAGAGAGCCAGGAGCATGCCTTAGCTTCCTTCGCGCTACGCTGACAAGCCCGGGAAATTAAGAGGCTACCATTCGCCGGTGGACGCACATTATTTGACCCAGATTTGACGACAAAATATGATACACTTTTTGACAGACAAATTTAAGAGACTTAAATTTGTCTGTTTTTAAAATTCCACTAGAACAAACAAAAATGGAAAACTTTATGCACATTTCTGACAAAAATGCCTAGAAATATATCAATGAAGAAAAGTAGTGCCGGCGGAGAGATGCCAAAATAACAAACATGTCAATTTATTAAACCAGTACTTATCGGAAGGGGCCCGGCTGCGTACGGTGGCGGGCGGGGGTGGTGAACTACGGGGGGTCGTAAGCAAGGCAAGGAGCCCGGCTAGAGCCAGAGGAGGCCTGGGTAGCCCAGGGGAGCCCGAAATTATAGCACGGGTTCCCGAATACAGCGAAGTGGGAGGAGTGGAATCAGGGGTGGATTCGGGCCGATGGTGGAGGGAGGGGGCAACGGGGCCCCAAAATCGTGAAAAACATAAGGTTTTTGTTTGAAGAAAATCCGTAAAAATCGGTAAAATCGGCGGATTTGGGGAGGGCATCAGATCCCCCGATTTTACCTTTACCCCCCCGTGGATCCGCTAGTGCTGTGGTTCCTTGCAGACCACAGGGACACGGACAAACCATAGGAGCCCGGGCAAATTGCAAGGGGCCGGGCAGACCGCAGGGGGCTGGGTAGACCACAGGGGGTCCGAGCAGACCACAGAAGGCCCGGGCAGACTAAAAGGAGCCCAGACCGCCCACAAGGGGCGCAGGCAGACCACAGGGGCCCGGGCGGACCACACAGGACCCAGGCACACTACAAAAGCCCAGACCACCTACAAAGGCCCCGGGTAGACTAAAAGTGGCCAAGGCAGAATACAAGGAGCCCGATTGCAGTCACAGAGGAACCAAAAACGTCCCGAGACTGCCAGAAATAGGGCCCCGGATGCAGTCAAAATGGGTCTGAGAATATCGTTAGGGGCCCGTTTGCAGACACAGCGATTATGGGTGGCCCTAAAGGGGACCGCACCCAAGCAAGCATGCCAGGCAAGCATACCAGGGAGGCCGGCCGCAGCCACAGCAAGCCCAGATAGACCACGGGGCCCCGCACTCATGGCAAGGGCCCGTCCGTGGCATTAGAGGACTCGCGCCTCCTGGACCACAGGGAGCCCGGTTGCAGTCACAGGTCCCGGTTGCAGTCAAATAGGGCCTGTGTGGATCACAAGGGGCCTAGGATGGATCACATGGGGCCCCGGGTGGATCACAGGGGGCCCCAGGTGGATTACAGGGGGCCCGATTGCAGTCACAGGGGGCCCGGGTGGATCAAAGGGGGCCCGGTTGCAGTCACAGGGGGCCCGGTTGCAGTCACATAGTGCATGGCTGCAGTCACAGGGGCCCCGAGTGGATCACAGATGGCCCGGTTGCAGTCCCAGGGGGCCCGGGTGTATCACAGAGGGCCCGATTACAGTCACAGGGGGCCTGGTGGATTACAGGGGGCCCGGTTGCAGTCACAGGGGGCCGGATGGCTCACAGAGGGCCCGGTTGCAGTCACAGGGGACCCGGGTGGATCACAGATGGCCCGGGTGGATCTTAACTGGCCTGGTTGTAATCACAGGGGGCCCGGATGGATCACAGGGGGCCCGGTCGCAGTCACAGGGGGCCTGAGTGAATCATAGGGGGCCCGGTTGCAGTCACAGGAGCCCCGGGTGGATCACAGATGGCCCAGTTGCAGTCACAGGGGGCCCGGTTGCGGGTGGATGACAGGGGGCCCGGTTTCAGTCACAGGTGGCCCGGTTGAACCACAGGGAATCCGTTTGCAGTCACAGGGGGCCCGGGTGGATCTCAGGGGGCCCGGTTGCAGTCAACGAGGGCCCGTGTGGATCACAGGGGGCCCAGGATGGATCACATGGGGCCCCGGGTGGATCACAGAGGGCCCCAGGTGGATTACAGGGGGCCCGATTGCAGTCACAGGGGGCCCGGGTGGATCAAGGGGGCCCGGTTGCAGTCACAGAGTGCCTGGTTGCAGTCACAGGCGCCCCGGGTGGATCACAGGGGGGCCCAGGTGGGTTACAGGGGGCCCGATTGCAGTCACAGGGGGCCCGGGTGGATCAAAGGGGGGCCCGGTTGCAGTCACAGAGTGCCTGGTTGCAGTCACAGGGGCCCCGGATGGATCACAGATGGCCCAGTTGAAGCCACAGAGGGCCCGGTTGCAGTCACAGGGGGCCCGGTTGCAGTCACAGGGGGCCCGGTTGGATCATAGGGGGCCCGGTTGTAATTACAGGGGGCCCGGGTGGATCACATGGGGCCCGGTTGCAGTCACAGGGGGCCTGGGTGGATCATAGGGGGCCCGGTTGCAGTCACAGGGGCCCCGGGTGAATCACAGATAGCCCATTTGCAGTCACAGGGGGGCCCGGGTGGATGACAGGGGGCCCGGTTTCAGTCACAGGAGGCCCGGGTGGATCATAAATGGCCCGGTTGCAGTCACAGGGGGCCCGGGTGAATCATAGGGTGCCCGATTGTAATTAAAGGTGGCCCGGGTTGATCACAGATGGCCCGATCCCAGTCACAGGGGGTCCGGGTGGATGATAGGGGGTCCGGTTGTAATCACAGGGGGCCCGGGTGTATCACAGGGGGCCCGGTTGCAGTCACAGGTGGGTCGAGTGGATCACAGATGGCCCGGTTGCAGTCACAGGGAGCCCGGGTGGATGACAGGGGGCACGGTTGCAGTCACAGGGGCCCGGGTGGACCACAGGGGCCCGGTTGCAGTCACAGGGGGCCGGATAGATCACAGGGGGCCCGGCTGCAGTCACAGGGGGCCCGGGTGGATTACAGGGGGCCCGGTTGCAGTCCACAGGGGGCCCGGGTGGATCACAGAGGGCCCGGTTGGATGACAGGAGACCCGAGACTGCCGGAATTAGGGACCCGGCTGCAGTCAAAGTGGGCCTGAAAAATATCGTTAGGGGCCGGTTGCTGACACCGAGGTTAAGGGTGGCCCACAGGGCACCCGCAAGCATGGGAGGGAGCCTGGCCTCAGCTAAAGCTAGCCCAAGTAGACCACTGGGGCCCGGAATCGTGGCAGGGCCCCGGCTCTGTCCGCAGGGGCCCGCAACTTGGGATTGGGGGGCTCGTCGGGTCATTGGGGGGCTTCTCCGAGCATTGGGGGGCTCGAGCCCCCAAATATATGGAAACTTGCGCCCCTGGCAACGACAGCTTTTTAATGAGACGACACCAAGTCATGGAAACTGGTTATTTCACTTCTCTGTCGGATGCGCTAGCTCATTCATTGATAATTATTTATCATAATCATTTGTAACTCTGCACGCGGCTCCTTCAGATGGCAGGTAGCGCAATCGGAAGAGCGCTTGACTTGTCAGTAGAGGATAACGGGTTCGATTCCCGAGCGCGGCCACTTTAAATCTTCCTTTTTCGTCAGTGCTGTTTTGCAGTGTCTGTGGCGGCGCTTACGCAGGTGGCAGAACTATGCATAGGTGTGTGATCTTCAGTAAGCCTCTTCGCGAATTCAGTAATGTTATTGCGGGGTTGTTTTATCAATATAGGTACTATTTTCGTACTATATGTGCGTTAGAAATTGCCTATATTTAAAAAAATGAGAGCGACAGCTTTCAGTGTTTAACCCTCGCCCCACCGGGGGGGCCATCGATGGCCCCCCTAAGGTTTTTCCGGGATAGCAGACAAACGACGAGGCGCAGCACCACGGTTGAGGGCTCTACCTCTCACTGCATCATTTTCCCATCATCCCGGAAATTTTTTACCCCGGGTCACCCAAGGTCAGGTCACAAGACGAGGTCAACCAAGGTCACCTCACTTCACCTTTAGAGCTCTGTAAGAGCTACATTTCAAAGTCGATCGATTTGAAACTTCCTACACTTCATGACCCCTCCAGGGTCTACAAGGTGTATATCCGGGATTTTTCGATTTCGTGCCCTGAGGTCAGGTCACGAGGCGACCTCTCCCATTGACAAAGCATGGGGAAAAGCTATTTCATGATATAAAAGCCACAAAAATGATTGCAAATACTCAGACTGCTCAGAACAACGGTTTTGGACACCCTTTCACGGATCCCAGGGGTCATATTTGCCCTTTGACTTTTCCAAGGTCATCCAAGGTCACCAGAGGTCAAAAACAGTATTTTGACAATAACTTTTGACCTAATTGGGCTAGAGCGGTGAAACTAACACCATCGTGTTTGTCTTGTCTCTGGCTTTCATTTGATATACGGCAAGGTCAATTTTTGACCTTTCGTGACCTCAGGTCATATTAGGTCACGAGGTGACCTCTGGCGGTCAAACCACTGGCGGGAGGTCTTTACGTTCCACGTAGCGGAAAAAGTACTGGCAATTTTCTATCAAATGTACTTTACCAGGCCTCAATAGCTCTAATGACATAAGAGTTATGCCCAGTTTGCTTAATCATTGCATATTTGAGTGAAAATAGCCGATCTTGACCTAATTTGACCTCTGGAGGTCAAACCATTGACCTGAGCACTAAAACATGCGAAGTAGTTTCTTACTGAATTCACGCGAGCTTTCTATTGCACTTTGCAGATTTGCGCTAACGCCCATATTTTCGGAGTTAGAGGGGGGCCATCGATGGCCCCCCGGTGGGGCGAAGGTGGCGCCGGACCCCCGGTGGGGCGCGGGTTAACATTAGGTTGGCGACAGGTTTGAGGATTTTTCCTCCCCTGCCTCTGTCACACAGAGCTGGAACTCATAATTGTATACTTGAATACCATTTCCAATATGCTGAATGTCCTCTACCTGTCTCTTACTTTTTGCAGCATACAAGGTTTAAGCACCAAACCATTACAGCATGAAAGTAGTAAACTGTGTTTTCATTTTTAGATCATGTTTTTGTTTTTGGAAGGGAAATGTCCAATTATGGGTCATTGTTTCCAGTATTGGGATCATAACTATTATTGGCAACTCTGACCGCAGTTTCCCCCAATGACATGCATTTCACTTTTTGAAGAAGTTTCCATTTTTTAAAGAGTGTTTCCAATTATGGTACATTTTCACATGATCAAATGTAGCAATTATCATGAAAATAGTTATTATTGGGAACATGCCTATCTATCTAATAATGGGAGGGTGCATGTACACAAAATTGGGGACCTTAATCACAGCCTCCCCCTCCACTAAACTTTTATCTCACATATCAACGAAAGGGGCAAAAATGTCAATGTTAACATAGGATTTGGATCTACCTAAAATGCGTTGGTAAAGTGGACCTTAGGTAACATTTTTATAAACATATCAAATGGTTAAAATTTCCCTCCCACCCACGATTATCACCTGCCTGATCATTCCTTCTTGCAGTAAAAACTGTGAGGCAACTAACCTGCATATATGTAAAATTATGTCTGTTGGCCTAATAGGTACAGAGGTATTGGAATTCACATACCAAAGAAAGATCCAGTCTAGTCAAAATCTTGCTTTAACTCCATGCAGTTCCATGCAGTCCTGTTTGTGTCGCTTAATACCAATGGTAGTAAGCAACACACCCCCAATCAGCGTTTTTCGAAGTCTCTGTCTGAGGTTTGCTGTGATTTTCTGAGATAAGAAGGGGGCTACTAGGCCCCCTCCAGTGCACGTTAGTGCCAGGCCCCTCTCCAGTGTGGGTGTTAACACTTTATGGAGGACTGCATTGGCACACATTTGCTATCTGGACAATATTGATGTGATAATTTGATCTTGAAATCTCACCTGAATCACTGTTTTTGCCAGCCTGTTGTTGGCGCCAATTCTCCCAACTTCCTCCAGCTCCAAATCTATCTAACCAATCTAGGGCACAAATAAGCTAAGGCACAAGCAAGCTAAGGAATGAAAAACCAAGTTTGATATGTAAAAGTGCATCAGTCTTACAGTAGCCTACATTAATCTTAGGTTAGCCATGGGCAGCAATATTTATTCTAGCTAGTTTTAGCTGCACCTATCTCAGACATACCTAATAAATATGCCCTCAAAATAAGTGGCTTCCCACCACTGTTTAAAATTTTTGGCAGGCTCTACATCACATAAACATTTCGAACTTGTCTTGTTGCTGTTGCGCAGTTTTAGTAGGATTGCTGCCGAGCTATGTTTATTTTTTCACTCATTTGGTACTTTTCTTAGTAGCTTTTAGGCGTACTTAATACTAAATTAGAAGAAATAGGGGCCGCTAAATAGAAGAGACTCAAAACATAAATATGATTTAACCTGAAAAAATGGCCAGAGAACTACATGATAAAGTATCTGCGTTATCGTTAATTGTTTATTGTTTATTAAACATAATCACCAAACAGGCTGATGCCCACTAACAGGTGAAGTCAGGTATTAAAACTCTCTCACCAAAAACTAACACATACACATAAACATGTCCGAAACACCCTAGTGCTAAAAATATACAAATGAGTAAAATGGGTGCTGTAAAAATAAAGTTATTAAAATAGTTTGATCTCATTCCCTCTTCATATATTTGGTGCACATATACCTTGGTGACCTCACACTCTTAGGTCCCTTATGTACTCCACAACGCGAGCTCTAAAAATGCTATAGGTATCAACAAAAAAATCGGAGTTGATCATGGTCAAAAACCTATTAGCAGATTTTGGTATCCGGCACAGAAACCCCGAGGCAACCGTGTTTACACGGCCACGTGGCTCGGCGAAAAGTCGCAGGTTGCGGGTCGAGCGGGGTGGAACATGAAGGCCAAAACAGTTCAGAAGAGTTTGAGAGGAAATTTTTGAGGAAAATATTGCTTTCAGAAACAGAAGATCGTGTTGAACTCTCCTTGCAGCAAGAGACTGGACGCCGAAATGCCGAAGAAGTGAATGGTAATTCAAAGTGCCGCAAAACTGAGAATTATGAGAATTTAACCACATCAAGAATTTGTGTTGTACCCGCTCGACCCATTCGGCATGGGATTTGGCTACACCAGCCCAGACTACACTACCGTACTCCAAAACAGACCGAACGTTCGCGTTATATGTTGTGAGCAGTGTTTTGGTATTGAAATTTTTTGAGCGCAGGCCGGTTTGAAAAGATCGAATTAGCAGTCCTAGTGATTTGTTGGCCTGTCGTGTTATGCCAGAAACGTGGGATGAGAAATTCAGTTCTGAGTCAAAGATTATTCCTAAGTCACGGATTTCTTCAACAGACTCTAGGCGAGTGTTTCCGATGTAATACGTTGTCTGGACCGGTGTCCGCCTGAGGGTCAACGTAATGTTTTTACATTTGGATGGGTTAAGTTTTAGACCCCATCTGACGGACCACTGATGCAGGTGGCTCAGGTCCCTCTGCAGCAAGAGTCCGTCAGATGGCTGCTTGATTGTTCGAAAAATTTTGGCATCATCTGCATAAAGGAGACAACTAGACTCAATTTCAGCCGGAAGATCGTTGATGAAGAGTGCGAACAAGAGAGGAGCATTTAGAGAGCCTTCAGGCACCCCTGAGCTGACGTTTTTCCACTCTGAGGTTTTTCCATTAAGAACGACCCTCTGGCGGCGGTCGGAGAGATACGAGATAAACCAATGTAGGGCTGAATCTTTCAAATGATAGGAATTTCGGAGTTTGTAGATCAGGAGTTTGTAATTGACACTTTGAAAAGCGGCCGAGAAATCTGTGTAAATAGCGTCCGTCTGGTATCCCTCCGAAACGGCCTTCCACGCCGAGTCAAGAAAAACAGACAGATTGCTGACGCACGACCTGCGAGGAACGAATCCATGTTGTTCAAGACAAAGAGCTGGGGAGACATGCCGAAATAGTTGATCGTAAGCAATTCGCTCCAAAATTTTTGCAAACAGGGAAAGAAGACTAACGGATCTGTAATTAGAGGGGTCCTTTCTGTCACCTTTTTTGAATATTGGAATGATGTTGGCCATTTTCCATTGCGAGGGAAACATTCCTGAATCGAATGATTTGGAGACAATCTTAAAAAGCGGCACCACCAGCTCCTCACGACATTCTAATATTATTCTAGCACTGATGTTGTCACTTCCACAAGCTTTGTTAGGGCAGATCGAATTTAGCGCAGACCTAACGGACTGTTCCGTCACAAAGAATCGTGAGAGATTGTCAAGAGGGTAATCGGGAGCAGTCGGAAAATCTGTGACGGCGGGATCTGTAAATTTGTTGGCAAAGGTTTCATTTAGGAGGCCGGCTTTCTCGGTGTCGTCAGAAACTAATGAGCCATCAAATTTGGTGAGAACGCTGGAAACGGGAGGTTTTTTCTTTAAGCATTTGACAAATGACCAATATCTTTTAGGGTTTGTTTTCAGATCATCAGTGAGTTTTTGGAGATAAATATGCCTTAAATATGCCCACAATTGTGTATTTCTAAAAAAATGGACTGCCACATTTTGGGTATCTAGGCGACAACTTTCTGGCAGCTATTAACAATCGGCACCATTGGGCCATGGAATAAAGTTACCGATCGATGATGGATCGATGGAACAAAGATAATAAAGATGAAGATAATAAAGATAAAGGTATCTCTATTCCATGATTGGGCTGCATGTTAAAATCTGGCAATTGTGACAGCGGTTTCCGGGTTTTCTGCAGCAGGGGTCCCTCGTTTTAGTAGAAACTGAACACAGTACCAATATTGTATCACTAATGGTACGCTGTGCAATTGAAGAACAGAGCTGCTAAATTAAAATACTAAAATAAAATACACGCTTCATCACTACACGCTTCATTCTGTATTTCAAAAATATGTGGTTTGATTTTGAACCATACAGTCAGGATCGCTATTTTGTCACACGTATGCACCTCGATTTTCGTAAATGTGTCACAAACTCTAGTAGCCGAAATGGCAAGTTTCTGCACATCTGCCCCTCGGGTTTTTTGGAGATAACGCAAAAAACGGCGGCGCTACGCGCCACAGCAGTTGGTATACCTTTTCTCTCATCAGTTTTACAACTTTTGTCAAAATTTTAAGATTAGGTCATCTCCAGTCTGGTCACCAGTGGAGGTCAAATGGTCTGACCTCAAACAAAGCTTAACCCTCGCCCCACCGGGGGGCCATAGATGGCCCCCTAAGGTTTTTTTCGGGATAGCAGAAAAACGACGGGGTGCAGCACCGCAGTTGAGGGCTCTACCTCTCACTGAAGTATTTTCCCATCATCCCTTAAATTTTTTGACCCGGGTCACCCAAGGTCAGGTCACCAGACGAGGTCAACCAAGGTCACCTCACTTCAACTTTAGAGCTCTGTAAGAGCTACATTTCAAAAGCGATTGATTTGAAATTTCCTACGCTTAATGACCCCTCCAGGGTCTAAAAGGTGTATATCCGGGATTTTCGATTTCGTGCCCTGAGGTCAGGTCACGGGGTGACATCTCCCATCGAAAAAGCATGGGGAAAAGCTGTCTTATGATCTACAAGTCACAAAAACGATTGAAAATGCTCGGCTTGATCAGAAAAGCTTTTTTGGACACCCTTTCACGGATTTCAGGGGCTATATTTGCTCTTTGACCTCTCCAAGGTCATCCAAGGTCACCAGGGTCAAAAACAGTATTTTGACAATAACTTTTGACCTAATTGAGCTAGAGCGCTGAAACAAACACCATCGTATTTGTCTTGTCACTAGCTTTCATTTGATATACGGCAAGGTCAATTTTGATCTTTCGTGACCTCAGGTCATATTAGGTCAGGAGGTGACCTCTGGAGGTCAAACCACTGACGGGAGGTCTTTACATTTTTCATAGCGGAAAAAGGATTGGCAATTTCCTATCAAATTCACTTCACCGGACCTCAATAGCTCTAATGACATAAGAGTTATGCCCAGTTTGCTTAATCATTGCATATTTGAGTGAAAATAGCCGATCTTGACCTAATTTGACCTCTGGAGCAGGCCATTTTTTAACATGTTAACTGGGGGGCCATTTGCCCCCCCCAGTCGGCCGAAATTCCACCACCCAGTGCCCAGAAATTGGCCCCCAGTGAAATAGACAGATGACTTAAAATTGACCAAATGCAGACTCGCCTAACAAAAATAAAACAGCACACCACCCGATAATTATCACGCGCATTGACGGGGGCGGGTACCCGCCCCCTCGGGTTTTTCGGAGACAGCAGAAAAACGGCGGCGCGCAGCGCCGCCTTACTTGGTATACCTTTTCCCTCATTATTTTTGCAACTTATGTAAAAACTTTAAGGATAGGTCATCTCAGGTCAGGTCACCAGTCCAGGTCAAGTGACCCGACCTCAAAAAAAGTTTAAGAAAGCATAAGTTGGAGCAGGGTGAACTTATCCTATTAAAACTCATATCACATAATGGGCTCACCGAGTTCTCTAAAATATGTTCCGGTATTTTTGATATCGATGACCTAAGGTTAGGTACGAGGCATGACCTCTCCATTGGTAATACATTGGAAATATGGTTTTCACTGAATAACTCAATAACAGATGGTGATAGAGCGTTTATTTTAGCTTCATTAGACTCGCCTTGGCTTTGCAGTTCTAATGATATGCATTTTATATAATTTGACCCTGACCTGACCTCACGTCAGGTCAAATCTTTGATTTGACCTAGCAAGGTGAAATCATATATCATTCGATTCGGCTTGCTGCGAGGATTCATAGAGTTTAAGTCGTTTTGCTCTTTCTTTACTTGTTCAGATGTAATGGCCGAAAAACTTAATTTACATGTTATTCCTATGACGGCATGTGACGGCATGTTTTTGACCTCTGGTGACCTTAAATGTGACCTGACAAAAATGGTTCAAATATTTTCGATGGAGAAGCGGATGGGCTACCCAACGCCGTTTACCGTTTTTTGCTACCTACCGTGGTTCTCGAGATCTTAGGGGGGCGGGTACCCGCCCCCTCGTCAATCCGAAGGTGGCTCAGACCCCCGTCAATGCGCGTGTTATAACTTTGTTCTATTTCTGGTCCCAAGTTGGCAATCCATAAAATTGTGTCAAAAACTTTCCACCCGTGGCTGTCTACTCCATCGCGCGAGGACGAAACAAAGCGCGTAGTTACGGGAAATTCCGGCAAAGAAGCCTCAGCATCAACTAATCACAGCGCTGGAGAAGAACGCTGGCCTACAACCAATCAAACATCCTGTTCTATCCGACCGGAAGCCGACATCCCAACCAGTACCGTGACATTGCATGATGCTCTCATTTCACACGCAGTCAGTTGTCAGCGCTAAGAGCTCGTTCGTGGATTATACTAGACACGGTGTAGTCAAAGTTAAGACTGGTTGCTGGTGTGGCGGTACGAATTACTTAGCCTTTTTATTTATTATTGTGGTGGTAACATACGTAAGCGTCACCACCGGAAAAAGTGAGGGGGCCAGCCAAACCTCAACCTGATGCTGACAGCAAACTTTCCACGTTAGTACCAAAAACTTTCTGAATTTGGGCGCCTCGCTGCTTGCGGCAGCGGCTGGTTATACAAATTGCCGGTTTACTCCCATTTTGACAGAGATCAGGAACTTTTTGGTCAAAAAGTGGGGGGATGTTTGATGATCCCAAAAAATGGTCTGGGTATGTGGATAAAATCATTCGATGGCCACGCGGGGTTGTAAGGACATCCCTTGCTTCCTATTAGATGGGTAGTGTGCTAAAAATATTGCCTCAAGTCAATATCAAACTGGCAACAATTTGTTTTAAACAATGATACAAGTCGCTTTTTGTGGTTTTATGACTACCGTTAGGGGTCGTCTTAGCCTCAAATCTGGCTTTTGTGGTGATTATTTGGCTATTTTTTGGAAATAAAATTTTGCCCCTCTTTGGCCCTTTTTCTAACTCGGTTTGACATTTTTCCTCAAAACCTGGCAGCCATGGGCAGCATCTATCATCTCTAGACTTGGAATAACTAAACAATTTAGAAACACTTTTCTTAACACTAGTGGGTCTAAGTTTTATTAAACGCCCTCAAAATGGGGTCTTGATCCCTTGAAGACACTATAATGGCCACCACGAGAAATGCCCCCCCCACTGACTTTTCCTTAAAAAATGCCCTGCTCTGGAGGTTAAACCATTGACCTGAGCACTAAAACATTAGAAGTAATTTCTTTGCTCCAGCGCTCATTTTAATATGGTATTCTTGCATTCATTATGACTTTTAATAATAAAATCACACACATACAGAAAAAAATTCTTACTGAATTCACGCAAGCGTTCTAGTGCACTTTGCAGATTTGCGCTAACGCTCATATTTTCGGAGATAGAGGGGGGCCATCAATGGCCTCCGGTGGGGCGAAGGTGGCGCCGGACCCCCGGTGGGGCGCGGGTTAAGATAGCATAAGTCAGAACAGGTGAACTTATCCAGTTGAAAGTCATATCACATAACAGGCCCTCCGAGTTCTCTAAAACATGCTCCGGTATTTCTTACATCAATGGCCTAAGGCCAGGTACGAGCCATAACCTCTCCATTGGAAATACATGGGAAAAATGTTTTTATGTGAATAACTTAGTAATGATTGGTGGTCCAGCGTTTATTTCAACTGCATTGGATTTGCCTTGTCTTTTTAGTCGTGATGATATGCATTTGACGTAAATGGACAATTACCTGAATTCAGGTCAGGTCAAATGCCATATTTGATCTGATTTGATTAAGCCAGGTTACATTATACATCATTCGATTTGGCTTGCTGCGAGGATTGAAATGGTTTGCACTGTTTTGCTCCATCTTTACTTGTTGAGATATAATGAGCGAAAACCTTCATTTACATGTTATCCCTATGATACGATGTCTTGAACTCTAGTGACGTTACAGGTGACCTGACAAAAAATGGTTCAGATATTTTCGATAGAGAAGTGGATGGGCTACCCAACGTCGCGTACTTTTTAGCTATGTAGCGTGGTTCCAGAGATCTTAGGGTGGGCGAGTACCCGGCCCTCCCCCATCAAAGCAAAGGTGGCTCAGACTCATCAATACACGTGTTAACTTCTATGGAGACTAAAAACCATTAATCTGAAAGCGTTAACCCCTGAAAGGCCACATGGAATGTAAAAAAGCACCTGAAATTTTGGAAGAGGTGCCTAAGACGACATGAACCCCTTCCCCGAGGCTTCAGCTTCCTAATTAAAAGTTAAATCCCATTGCTGCGATGTTATGATTGATGACCCCAGTCACCCTCTTCAGTCCGCGGCCTGAAGGCGTCTTCCTATGAATGTGTAAGGTTTCCTTTTCCAGCGGGAAACATCCACATATTCTGCATCCAAACTGGCAATGAATTTGTTCCACAAGCTTCGGCAGCGAGCCACCGGATGGGGAGACCTCACTCTGCAACCGGCAAACATTGCAATGTGTACGGAGACTCCGGAAGTGGAGGCAGGCTGTAAAAACGCTCATCACCCCGTGAAACTAGTGCAGTATAATTTGTTTCCGGTCCCTTCCAATGCTCACCATCGCTCCGGATTACTGCTCAAAAGGGAATAGCGTACATAAACATAGCCTGGGTTCTTTTTCGCACCCACCACCACCTGGGAGGTCCGACCGGACCCAGCCCCCTACGATCTTGGGGGCTGGAGGTGATAGGGAGAAAATTGAAACAGCTTATGAAGTTCCTTACCATCTTCTATTTCCAAGCAGAGTTTGAACCATGTCCGTTGACATATGACGTCACAGAGGGTCCAAATGGGTAAAATGTTTACCCATATAGGAAATCCTTTATAACTCGAAAACCATAATAACAAGAACAAAGCAAAGGGCGTCAATTTGTTTTTCTTGACCCCAGGATTTGAATGATATCCAAAATGACCTTAAAAGATCACATCATGACGCTGAACTAAGGTCAAGGTAAATAATACCCTTTCAGGGTCGTGTTGCATGACATTCAAATCCTTTGGTTATGCTCACCACTATGATACTAAGTTTGCCGCTGTCTCTTTTCTCTTTAAAAAGTTATAGGCAGAAACAATCTAAAAAAACCGTGACTTTGGTGAAATCTGGTAGCCTTGTTATTGACCTGACGTCAAAATGAATGCCAGCAGGCATATTCTTTCCTTCATGAGTTTTCGAATGATGTTTAGAATCTTGATATAGTTCTTCTAGAAGATGAGTTGTATTCTGGTTTTGTCATCCTCATTCAAGAAGAACATAATCACCTTACATGGATTGATAAATAAGTCATAACTCGTTGACCTGGCCTGATGACAATTTTTGGTCATTTTTGTCAAATTAATCTGCTTAGAGGTGTGCAAGTACGTGCCTTTCACTGAATTCAGCTCGGAATCATTCGCCAAAAAAAACTGAGGGGGATCAGTCGGGGCCACAGGCGGTGAAAGGCTCAGGCCTAAATAGCTGCAGGCTTGTTGCTTGTTGGGCAAGAGCTATTGTGCCCTTTGGTGAAAACTGCTTTGGTCTCCTAACTAGGACTTCTGTGCCCAAAGTGGAACAGCAGTGTCTACGGAGAAAACGGAATTGTCCATTGAACATTATGTTTGGTTTTTTAGCCCTTTTCACACGAAGTTTCGAAGTTATGTGCTTATCCCAGATAGCGCGAGCAAATGGGCATAACGATATACAGGGCCGAGGTCCAGTGGTTAAAATGCCAGTTATTCGTGCTGTAGCCCATGGCCGCATTTTTCCCCATCGAAACTCGATCCTGGCATCACTATCCCCATTTGCACGCGCTATCTGGAACAAAAAATAATCCTCAAATCGTCGTGTAAACAGGGCTTTTGAGCCACAAATATTACCATTTTACTTTGTGAGCATGCAGCGTAAGAGTTAAAACAGACTAATATCTGTATACTACCTTTACAGTGTTGCCTCCGGCAGTATTCTCCTGTCTGAAAAAGAGCACAATTTGCTTAGGCAGCACTGGATGACTGAATTTTGTGTACTTTAGATTTGTTACAAATATTGGTAGGGGCAGAAGTTCCATAGGCATTTTATGGCTTTCATGCACATGTATGTTAACTTTTGCAAGACCCAGGCTGCTTGTCCAGGTATTTTTATTGTTAGAACCATGAAGTAATCAGCCATCAAAGAGATTTCGCTTTCAAGGTTCACCTGAAGACTAGCGGGGTGGGTGACCTTTCGCCGTCTGCTCCTTGAGACTAGTTCTGAGGCCATCCACGTGCGGAGTGCGGTAGGTCTCAGAATTAAGCTCCATCATTGACGGTCATTTCTGCGAACGCTTCCAATCCTGGAGATGCCAGTAATTGAGAACGCTGGGCTGGGATTAGGGCCCAACCTCGCCGCCTGGCTTCGCTGTAATTAGGTACATGGGCTGATCAGACTCCTAATGGGTCCACCAGGCCCAGACAGTGGGTCACGAGGGCCTGCCTCCTAGGGCGGGGCCTCGGTGGCTCTCTTGGTTACTGAACCAAGGAAATCAGAGTGGTCGGGTCAATATTGAAAGACAGGCTCTGATAGCCTGCAAGTTTGAAGATGATTGAACTGCTCAGGACTGCAAGCTGCTGTCGCTATCCAGGCTTGGTAATAAAACGGTATGATCTGTCATGCCAGGGCGTGAAAATTCGAAGCAAACCTCCAGGATAGGCTCCATAGTGCCTGTTAGGGTTCTGGTCATATTTCATCACAGGAGATATCTGGGCCCAGACTGACACATTTCCGCTCAGGTCTGTTTCAAAAGAAATAGCCCGTCTTTAACCAAATCGGGTGCTTTGGACTAGACCTAAACTTCACGGGAAAATAAAAGGGATATCTCTCTGTCCAACAGATCTTGGCTGGTGGGCCTGCGTGGTAGCCAATGCTTTGGATTTGATTCGGTACAATTCCTTGCAATTGGATCTATACACTGCACCAACACGACTGATGTTATTGTAGAACTCTATTTATTTATTTATTTCAAATTCAAGGGCAATTCCATCAAAGGATGGCTATTCTTCACCCCGGGTCGAGTTAAATGAAAACAAAACGATGGAAATAAACCAGACACAACTAGACACTCACTCTTGCATGCACACACTTGTCCATGCTGTTGGTTAAGCGTCATTCAGCTACTGCTCCCGTAGATTCACTTTTAATCGTGTCTTAAACACAGTGATGTTTGTGGCATCGCGGACATTGGTAGGGAGGTCATTGTAAGATCTTGCAGCGTTGTGCAGAAACCTTCGCCTGCCCGACTCCGTCCGAATGACCGGCGTCGGCAGCCGCTGGTTCTGCCGTGTATTTCTGCCGTGAACTGTCTAGACGCAAGACTGTTCGCCATTATCGCGGGATGTCCAGTTAACAACATTTTTTTTTTCAAAGTGGTCAGGCAGTGGTATTCAAAAAGGTATTCTGCACGAAGTCAGACGAGTCTGCGTATTACTCGCTGATATGGTCAAATTTACGCCGTCCTGAGATCACTCGTGTGCCAAAATTCATCAGTTTCTGTAACCGCTGGATCTGAGTAATCGTACAAGCACAATATACACTTAAGCAATAACGTACCACAGACAGTACTAGGCCCTCCACAAATGTTATGATGGTCCTTTCAGGAATCCAGTGACGTATATGCCCGAGTCCGCGTAATGTTCCGGTGCAGCGCCTAGTAACATCATCTACATGACTAGTAAAGGACATGCATCGATCGAAAACAACACCGAGGTTCTTGGAAGTCTTAGACACCTCTATGACTGAGTCCATAAAGTTGATTGTTGGGAGACGAATGTAACGAATATTTTGCTGAGAGCCTAAAATTATGAACTGTGTTTTAGAGCTATAAATTTTCATGTCGTTTTGGCTAAACCAGTTCGATAATACTGACAGATCGTTTTCTAGAGAGCAAATAATATTTCCTAGATTACTGGGTGGTCCTAAAACGAGAATTTGGGTATCATCTGCGTATTGAACTATTTTGGCGTGATTTACGTATAGAGAGATGTCGTTGACGTATATGGAAAATAACAGGGGCCCGAGGGCAGAACCTTGGAATGTTCCCATAGGATTGAGAAGTGGCCAAGAGAGGACGCAGTCGACATGCTCATGAGCCGATGGTGGTATCCCTGCAGGATTTTGGATGAGAACTTGTTGGTAGTGATTTTTTTCAAATAATTTTCAAACCATGGTGTGACAACCCCGTACATTTGCAGTTTCCGGATAAATGTGTCATGGGGTACTAGATTAAACCCTTTAGAACAGTCCAGAACGCATAGCAAAGTATTGTGGCGGCGGTCAATTGCTGAGAAAACACTGTCAGTGACTGTTAAGAGCGCAGTTTTGGTTGAATGATGAGGTCTAAAACCATGCCGGGATGGCAAGAACAGGTGATGACTTGTAAAATATTGAGAGAGCTGCTCATTAACGACACGTTCTGTGATTTTGTCTATTGTTGTGAGAATAGAGATCGGTCGAAAATTTGAAGGTTCGGTTGAGTTGGATGATTTTTTAACTCGATGGACGATAGTACGCTTCCATGAGTCCGGAACGGTGTGAGTGATGAGACTAGTATTAACAATGTGTGTGATTACAGAACAAAGCGAATGAATGCACAGCTTGGTGAAACGCATGCACGACCGATCGGCGCCAGCGGTCGCACTACTGCGCATCCGGGATACAACGTCCAGAAGCTGGTCAGATGTTATGGAATGCACATCAAACAAACCAGTCGACACGCGCGGTAAACGCACCGACAGGACAGGGCCCGAGCGATCAATGCTCCTTGCGGTATTAGCACCAACTTCACAAAGTACCTATTTAGGGCATCAGCATCAGCACTGGGTGTTGGCGCGACACTTCGCTTCGGTCCCACTACAGGTCGCAAACTCTGCCAGACCACGGCCGGGCCCCGCTCAGTGAGTGCCCGGTCTATGGCGGCGCGCGTATCAGCCCTTATAGCTGACTGCACTCTCCTATTTAACACGCGCATTGACGGGGGGCGGAAACCCACCCCCCTCAGGTTTTTCGGAGATAGTAGAAAAACGGCGGCGCGTAGCGCCGCCGTACTTGGTATACCTTTTTCCTCATCATTTTTACAACTTTTGTGAAAATTTTAAGGTTAGGTCATCTCAGGTCAGGTCACCAGTACAGGTCAAGTGACCCGACCTCAAAAAAAGTTTAAGATAGCATAGGTCGAAGCAGGGTGAACTTATCCGATTGAAACTCATATCACATAATGGCCCCACCGAGTTCTCTAAAATAAGTTCCGGTATTTTTAATATCGATGACCTAAGGTCAGGTACGAGGCATGATCTCTCCATTGGAAATACATGGGAAAAATGGTTTTTACTGAATAACTCAGTAACAGATGGTGATAGAGCATTTATTTTAGCTGCATTAGACTCACCTGGGCTTTGCAGTTCTAATGATATGCATTTTATATAATTTGACCCCGACCTGACCTTAGGTCAGGTCAAATCCTTGATTTGACCTAGCAAGGTCAAATTATATATCATTCGATTTGGCTTGCTAAGAGGATTCATACAGTTCAAGTCGTTTTGCTCTATCTTTACTTGTTCAGATGTAATGGCCGAAAAACTGAATTTACATGTTATCCCTATGACGGGCATGTTTTGACCTCTCGTGACCTTAAATGTGACCTGACAAAAAATGGTCCAAATGTTTTCGATGGAGAAGTGGATGGGCAGCCCAACGCTCTTTACCGTTTTTCGCTACCTACCGTGGTTCTCGAGATCTTAGGGGGGCGGGTACCCGCCCCCGTCAATGCGAAGGTGGCTCAGACCCCCGTCAATGCGCGTGTTAAGTCCTTGTAGGTTTCCCGGTCACCGGTGCGCAGCGCCGCTCGGCGCTCTGCCATCAGTTCCTTTATTATGTCCCCACTTTCGGTTCCGTTAGAACACTGTGAAGAGGTGTGATGTAATGAAAGCCAAAAAGTTTAGCTCATTTTGGCCGCTTAGGCCGCACTACACCTGCCGGACGATTTAAATGAATTTTTTGTTGGAGTACTACGACATAGCCTCCGGTGATGAAGTGTCAAATCACAGAGTATGCTGGCTGGCACACCAACTCGGTCCGCTGTGTCCAGCACCGAGTCACGTGGTACTCACGCCTCGGGTTCTGACCCGGGCAGTCTCGCCCAATCAGGAGTCGGCATGCTCACAGCTCTCCTGCCCTGACACTGGTTTGGGCCGTCACGTGAGATATTGCCGAGAGTTTACAAAATAATATTTACGAATTACTTTGCTGAATTAATATAAATCGCTCCTAATTCTCGTATACTGCAAGATACCTTTTCTCAATGGCCTTATTCTATCTTCTGCACATTCATGCATTTTCTAGCATAAAAATTCCTTATATGTGAAACCATATGCTTTCACATATAAGTAATATAATGTTTGATAGAGATACATATATGTCTGGTTTTTAAATAATCAAATACATTTTCCCAACACAAACCACATATTCCTAGGTCTTTTACATGCTCTATTTAACCCATTAACGCCCGCACCTACTTCCAGCTTTGAAATTGGCAAAACAAATGTTTTTCTATGTTTAGAATATGCCCGATAAGATGTTCCGAAAGTTTTAAACCGATACCACTTTTTAGATCCTGAGATATGACACCGGACAAAAATGACCCGCTGGGCGTTTGGGACATCGGCTGGCACTGCGCGGCCGGCTCCCGGGCGGCGCAGTCACCGCACTCAGCGGCCCGATGCGCATCGCTTTTACTGCTGTTTTGTGAAGTGTTTTTATTTCCTCTTGTATATTGGCCATAGTAAAATGTTTAGACAGTTTTATGCTCTTAAGGTTTAATTAACCCTGCCCAGGGGGCCATCGATGGCCCCCCTAAGGTTTTTCCGGGATAGCAGAAAACGACGAGGCGCAGCACCGCGGTTGAGGGCTCTACCTCTCCTGCATCATTTTCCATCATCCCTGAAATTTTTACCCCGGGTCACCCAAGGTCAGGTCACCAGACGAGGTCAACCAAGGTCACCTCACTTCACCTTTAGAGCTCTGTAAGAGCTACATTTCAAAGTCGATCGATTTGAAACTTCCTACACTTCATGACCCCCTAGGGTCTAGGTGTATATCCGGGATTTTTCGATTTCGTGCCCTGAGGTCAGGTCACGAGGCGACCTCTCCCATTGGAAAAGCATGGGGAAAAGCTATTTCATGATATAAAGCCACAAAAATGATTGCAAATACTCAGACTGCTCAGAACAACGTTTTTGGACACCCTTTCACGGATCCCAGGGGTCATATTTGCCCTTTGACTTTTCCAAGGTCATCCAAGGTCACCAGAGGTCAAAACAGTATTTTGACAATAACTTTTGATCTAATTAAGCTAGAGCGGTGAAACAAACACCATCGTGTTTGTCTTGTCACTGGCTTTCATTTGATATACGGCAAGTCACTTTTGACCTTTCGTGACCTCAGGTCATATTAGGTCACGAGGTGACCTCTGGCGGTCAAACCACTGGCGGGAGGTCTTTACGTTCCACATAGCGGAAAAAGTACTGGCAATTTGCTATCAAATGTACTTTACCAGGCCTCAATAGCTCTAATGACATAAGAGTTATGCCCAGTTTGTTAATCATTGCATATTTGAGTGAAAATAGCCGATCTTGACCTAATTTGACCTCTGGAGGTCAAACCATTGACCTGAGCACTAAAACATGCGAAGTAATTTCTTATTGAATTCACGCGAGCTTTCTATTGCACTTTGCAGATTTGCGCTAACGCCCATATTTTCGGAGTTAGAGGGGGGCCATCGATGGCCCCTCGGTGGGGCGAAGGTGGGCCGGACCCCGGTGGGGCGGGTTAAAGACAACACTAACTGCATATTTGCAAATAGTATACAATAGTGGTTAACCTAGACTGAAGATTTGCGGGGGATAAACTAAAATTGTGAACGCCATTGCACTTTAAGAATATTTTTGAACATCAAAGGTTTTTGGAAACCGTTTCTTTTGTCTCTACCCCCTTCCTTCTCAGCCTCCCAGACTTTGTGACTGATGCTCACTGAGCTTTCAACGAGTAATCATAATATTCAGCATGTAGATGAAAAGTTTTGAAAACTCAATCCGTTATCTCTTCCCACGCGGTGTAAATTGGCTTGATTAATCTCCAAACCTTCAAACGGGTCCATTTCCATCTTTCCAACTTTTCTTTGGAGCAAGTAGCGCGCTCCATAGTTGCATCAATGTGAACCTCCACATTTCCAGGCACGCCACTGGTCATTGTAACGCTGGTCAGCTCATCATCTTTCTCATCCTCATGACATATATTTTGTGATGGTATGATCATGATTTGTACCTGATCCGCTCCGCTATCTTGCACACTTAAAACAACTTATTTTGCTTCTTTTCCTGCAAAACATTTGATCTGTGGCATTGCTAACAACTATTCTTTAGATATATTTATGTCTCCATGGCTGGAGATTTCTTCTCGATCCAGGAGGGGTTCTGGATGGTTTAAAGCTGGCACTGCAATCCAAGCCCTAGACAAAGTCTGTGGGAGACCAAAAATCCAGACAGGTCTTGACCCCTCCTCCTAACCCCCGGGATGTTCACTCATGGTAGTTTCACTTGACTAGAACCAAGCTGCAATAGTGCTAGTTGCGTTTTAGACAGAAGTTCTAGAACTTCCCATGCTTTCACCCATTTTACACTGCTCCGGACGTTTGACACTGCACCATCTTGTCAACACAAACCAGCGTGGAGGCCCCGATAATTTCCAACTCATTTTGTCAGCTGGTCATTGGCTTTCAACCAGTAGTTGACACAGGGGGCTAGGAAGGCTCAAGTCCCCCCCCCCCACCGAAATGATAGTGTGCCTATAGTAAATGCATTACTGAGGGCTGTTCCGAGGTCATGGCGGGGGAGGCTCGAGACCCCTAACCCCCCACCCCCTCCACCCAATGCAGTCCTCAATCCGCTACTGTTCCCTATCCTCTCTATCTACTACACACAATCCATCAAGGGGAAAAGACAAGGCTCTGCTAGCTTAACAGTGAAGTCAGTGCTAAAATTTCGATAAGTTTTCAAAGCCCCTGAAAATTTTATTTAATAACGCTTTTACAAAAACTGGAATCATCTTGCATGTTTCCGTTAAAATATGTGGTAATTATTTCCAAAATAAGACAGACCCCCGAAAACGTTAGGAAGCATTTCATGAACTTCAAAGTTTCCAAACGTATCGACATTGCACTAAAATCTTCAGATTTGATGAAAAATATATAAATTGGCAACCCTGCATTTGCAGGACCCACAATGTCTCCCTTCCCTCTAGGTAACATTATGCACCTAACCCACCAGACGGGAGGACAGGACACATCCTTTTCCTCATTTTCAGCGGCCCGCAGATGTCCGCAACGCCCAGCGGGTCATTTTTGTCCGCTTCATATTTGACGATGTCTCATGACAAAGCCGTTCAAGAAAATCTTACTGCTTCTTCACCATCTGACTCCTTGTGGTCTTGGCTTAATGTCAGTCATGCAAACCCTTTTCAGCTTTCCATATGTTATTGCGAGAAACAAAATTTGCAGAGCCATCTCACGCTGACCAAAACCTCGCCAAAATAAGTTCCACCAAAATCGTCCCATAAAAACCTAGAATTTTCAAATGCATTTTTCCAGCTTGTCCACGCTCTGAAACACACATCCATATCATAAACATGAAGATCACTTCACTGGTACCGATACTGCAACCTGTCAAAGTCAGAGGACAAAAATGACCCGCTGGGCGTTAATGGGTTAAGAATTCCATTGAAATAGCCTAAATGATGTTATTTCTTTCAATTTTTCAGGCATTAATAATGCTGCCAATCATCTGCAAATATTCACGCAGAACCTTCAATTGGCGCATAAAGTGAACGAGAGAAGCGACATTGCTAGGGATTTTCAATGGGGCCGTGCCATGGGCCACCAGGGATAACAGCTGAGGAACCATATATCTGTACACGGGTAAGCTGGACCAAAGAGGGGGCCAGGGTGCAGTATCTCCCTGAGTACTCGACTGAGAGAGGGAGGCGGTAATAATACCACTGTATTCGAATAACTGCGAAGTTAAGTGGACGCATCTCAGGTCTGAGTTGCTTATGTATAGTTTAAGCCACTAAGTCGTTTTTGATTGCGAAAAAGTTTTCTAGGAATAGCTTGGTGTTTGGTGACTCTCATACGTATCTGTCCTTTGGTGTTTTAAGTGTCATTTTGTTTGCTAGAAAGATATCACCAAATAGAAAATCACATATTTTTTTGTTGCATACCATAATGTATGTTTAGGGATACGTTTATATGAACAATATCACAAACTAGCTCAGAATTTGCCATAACATATAACTTTCTAGTCACGCGATAACATCCGAATAGGTTCTTCGCAAGGTCGAGCTTTGAAAGCTATGAGCTTGTTGGGCCTAGCAAATATGAAACTTTTTCAATGAAACTTGACCCGAATGTATACCATCATAGCTCTCCTACAGGCCATTTTTTAACATTTTAACTGGGGGGCCATTTGCCCCCCCCCTAGTTGGCCGAAATGCCCCCCAGTGCCCGGAAATTGGCCCTCCAGTGAAATAGACAGATGACTTAAAATTGACCAAATGCAGAATCGCCTAACAAAAATAAAACAGAGCAGCACCCGATAATTATAACTTTGTTCTATTTCTGGTCCCAAGTTGGCAATCCACAAAAATTGTACTCAAAACTTTCCACCCTTGGCTGTCTACTCCATCGTGCGAGGACGAAACAAAGCGCGTAGTTACGGGAAATCCCGGCAAAGCAACCTCAGCATCAACCAGGGGAGGAAAAATCCTCAAACCTGTCGCCAACCTAATGTTAAACACTGAAAGCTGTCGCTCTCATTTTTTTAAATATAGGCAATTTCTAACGCACATATAGTACGAAAATAGTACCTATATTGATAAAACAACCCCGCAATAACATTCCTGAATTCGCGAAGAGGCTTACTGAAGATCACACACCTATGCATAATTCTGCCACCTGCGTAAGCGCCGCCACAGACACTGCAAAACAGCACTGACGAAAAAGGAAGATTTAAAGTGGCCGCGCTCGGGAATCGACCCCGTTATCCTCTACTGACAAGTCAAGCGCTCTTCCGATTGCGCTACCTGCCATCTGAAGAACGCGCGTGCAGAGTTACAAATGATAATGATAAATAATTATCAATGAATGAGCTAGCGCATCCGACAGAGAAGTGAAATAACCAGTTTCCATGACTTGGTGTCGTCTCATTAAAAAGCTGTCGTTGCCCATGCAAGCGGAAAGTTTTGACTGTCGCGCGCTGTCGCTCCCGTCCACCGCTGCATTGTGGTAAGTTAACAGGCAGGGGAGGGATGGAACTACTAATATGTAATTGGTGTTTATTCACATGCGTTCTAGCCACAAAACATTACCTGTGATATTTCCAGGCTAGTCGTAGAAGTTGAACTTATAGAAGCACGAAGGGGGAAGGAAATGACAGACCAATGTGGCATAATTGGCGTAGGGAAAAATTTATCAAGACCTATTTTTATCAAATCGTTTCTACCACACCCCTGAATTCAATCGAAGCAGCTAATTTGCGTTACCTATTCTAGTTCATCGCGGTGATTACCCTGTCAGGGTGAGTTCTTTTCTTTAAAACTTCCCTGGAAACTGATTTTATTTAGCCAGTCAGAACTGTTCTGGTAATGTATAGATATTTCCTGTCGCACTTAATGGTTTCAATGTTCAGGGTCTGTCGCTATCCCTGGTTGGTGAGTTGGTGGGTTTTTCCACCCCTGGCATCAACTAATCACAACGCTGGAGAAGAACGCTGGCCTACAACCAATCAAACATCCTGTTCTATCCCACCGGAAGCCGACATCCCAGCCAGTACCGTGACATTGCATGATACTCTCATTTCACACGCAGTCAGTTGTCAGCGCTAAGAGCTCATTCGTGGATTAGACGGGACACGGTGTAGTCAAAGTTAAGACTGGTTGCTGGTTTGGCGGTACGAATTGCTTAGCCTTTTTATTTATTATTGTGGTGGTAACATACGTAAGCGTCACCACCGGAAAAAGTGAGGGGGCCAGCCAAACCTCAACCTGATGCTGACAGCAAACTTTCCACGTTAGCACCAAAAACTTTCCGAATTTGGGCGCCTCGTTGCTTGCGGCAGCGGCTGGTTATACAAATTGCCGGTTTACTCCCATTTTGACAGAGATCAGGAACTTTTTGGTCAAAAAGTAGGGGGGATGTTTGATGATCTCAAAAAATGGTCTGGTTATGTGGATAAAATCATTCGATGGCCACTCGGGGTTGTAAGGACACCCCCTGGCTTCCATTAGATGGGTAGTGTTTTTTTAATATTTTTGCGCTCCCTTTCCCGGGAGCATTTTTGTGTTCGGAGCTAGTATCATTCATACAACACACTCACACTATGTACAGAGCGGAAGTTTCCATTTGCCGGCACCCTTACGGGACAGCGGCACCGCACTAGGCGGGCCATAGGCTGCTCCAGTCTCCCCAAGCCGCAGCGCCCGGCATAGGCCGAGCCCTCACATGAGGGCCGCGGGCGGGAGACCAGACCGGTGGATCACTTTAAAGGTCGTTCAGGCCCGTGCACCCACAAACAGGGACGCCGGCTGGCACGGCGTTGATTCCACTGCTGCGGCGCGCACTCCCCAGTGTACCGCTATCTCCTGGGTAGGAGGCGGCCACGGGAAAGGCTGCCATAGGTCAGCCTTGATCCAGGGGCCTTCCACACCCAAGCGTGACGCCTTTGCCAGCTGCGCCACGGGGGTGGCATTAGATGGGTAGTGTGCTAAAAATATTGCGTCAAGTCAATATCAAACTGTCAACAATTTGTTTTAAACAGCGATACAAGTCGGTTTTTCTGTGGTTTTATGACTACTGTTAGAGAACGTTTTAGCCTCAAATCTGACTTTTTGGTGAATATTTTGCTATTTTATTTGAAATACAATTTCGCCCCTCTTTGTCCCTTTTTCTAACTCGGTTTGACATTTTCCCTGAAAACCTGGCAGCAATGGGCAGCATCTATCATCTCTAGACTTGGAATAATTAAACAATTTAGAAACACTTTTCTTAACACCCGCACTGGAGGGGGTCTGGCACTAACGCGCACTGGAGGGGGGCCTGGTAGGCCCCCCTAAGATCTCGGAAACTAAGAGGGTTAGAAGAACGCCACTTGGTAGGTGGGTGGGGGCTATGGTGATCTACATGATGACCAATTTTCATTGACCTAGGTCAAAATCTTCAAGGTCAAACGAGGTCGTAAAAGGTCAAATATTGGCCATGCTGGTATCGATTGATAAATGCTGTGATTATGCAGGAAAATGGCGGGAATAAGCTAAAGGCGGACAAGGTTCATAGAGAAGAGGTCTCAAAGAGGCTTCCCCACAACTTTTGGGTAAAGGTCATTCAAGGTCATTGACCTTTAAGGTCACCATATGGTATACTACTTATTATTTACACTTTGACTAACACTGTAGCCACTGTTTGGCGGAAAATGAGGATTGACCTTTCCCAATGACCTTTGACCTTGACCTTTGACCTTGACCTTTGTATTGGGGTACCCTACCGATGACGTCATAGCATAATATATGTCAGACAGGGTAACGTCATTTGGCCGGACGCGCAGTGGTCAGTGACCTTGAAAGTGCAGATATGACCTTGACCTGTGGCCTTTGACCTTGACCTTGACTTTCATGTGAAGTGACCTTGACATATAGTCCCGCTTATATGACGTTATGACGTCACCACTCGGTCTTCAATGCAAGCTAACTGGTCCGACCGCGCGTTTACGGCGATCTCAAAATGCAGGTCTGACTTTGAAAGCCTATAAGTAAAAAAATTTTCGGCCGATTTTCAAAAAGTCTTCACCAATCGACGCGCTATTAAATTCTGTTAAATGTGGCCAGGTTTCGTTTTTCCACTGCAAGCGGTTCTCCGGCCACCTCGGAAAAACAGGTGGGGGGCCTCCGAGGCCCCCCTCCAGTGCGCGTGTTAACACTAGCTGGTCTAAGTCTTATTAAACTCCCTCAAAATGGGGTCTTGACCCATTGAAGACACTATAATGGCCACCACAAGAAATGCCCCCACTGACTTTTCCTAAAAAAATGCCCTGCTCTCCTAGGGACCCTTAATGGACTTTTTCATAAATACATTCATTGTGATTATAAGGGAGTATACTCGTAGTATACTTAAAATATACTTATACTTCGTAGTATACAAGTATACTTGGGCTTCAAGTTCACGTAGCAAAAATACCCCAGACTAAGTTTCTTGGAAAATTCTAAGTTCCTTGGAAAGAATCCTAAGATTCTCGGTAAATTCAGACATGGGAATAGAATTGATAGATGATGGAAATCATTTTTGCATGGTTTCAAACATTTTACGTAGGTACCACTTTTAAAATTCTATGTTGTTTCTGTGTGGAAATTCCTCCATTTTTCTGGCACTGCCTCATATTTGTAGTCAAATGTAATGTATATTTCCAAAATTATATTTCGAATACTCAAGCAATTAGACAGTGTTCATCACTCTTTCCATTTCGGCAGCCTCAGACCACAGTTGTTGGTGTTATTCAACGCCTCATCCCTCGCTCTCGACAAATCTAATCATGTTAGCCCGAGCTCTTCACGCCAGGCGTCCCGCTGCATTAGAGGGCACCCACTCAGTTCCGCAGCGGCTCGCCACTGCTGGAATACGTCCCGGCCAATGACACGCTGCGTTTGAAAGCCGGTCGACTCTGGCATAACACGCCTGCCGCGGCTGTACAAGCTGCGAGTGGGCCCGCGGCATCCTTTATGAGAGAGGGTGGTCCTTGAACATACCACGCTGTTGCGAATGACAGTTTGATACTGCCTGGTCACTTGCACAGTACGATTCAGCTATGGGTAGAGCTTCCGGATAATTTTTCCGAGGGATTGGAAGGTTTAAACCGCGCCCCACCGTAGTTCCGGCTCCACCTTCGCCCCATCGGGGGGCCATCAATGCTCTCCTCTAACGTCGAAAATTTGGGGCTTAGCGCAAATCTGTAAACTGCGCTAGAAAGCTTGTGTGAATTCCGGATTGGTTTACCTCATATGTTTAAGCGCTCTGTTCAATTCATTGACCTCCAGAGATCAAATTGGGTCACGATAGGCTTTTTCCTTTGAAATGTGCAATGCTTAACAAAACCTGAGCATAGTCATCATACCCAGAGGTGACGCCATCGGGGGGAGGGCAGGGGGCCTGGCCCCCCCTTTCCGGCCAAAAATTTCCTGATCTCAGTCAAAATGGGAGAAAACCGGACATTCTTATAACCAGCCGCTGCAGAAGGCAACGAGGAGCCCAAATTCGAACAGTATTTGGTCTCAACGTGGAAAGTTTTTTGTCAGCGTCAGTTTGAAGTTTGGCTGTCCCCCTCCCCACTTTTTTGCCGGTGGCGACGCTTATGATCATACCATTAGAGCTATTGAGGTCTGGTAAAGTAGATTTGACAAAAAAATGGCAAGGCTTTCTCCGCTATTTGAAATGTAATGGCCTCTTGCCAGTGGTTTGCCCCCAGTAGGCACCCCTTCACCCAACATGACCTGAGGTGACGGAAGGTAATATGTTTATCTTGCCGTATATCAAATGAAAGCCAGTCAAAAACATACACGAGGACGTTTAACCCTATTTCCGGCAGGGGGGCTAATATTGCCCCCCTAAGGCTTTTCAAGAATATCTCCGAAACGGCTTGCGATAGAACTTTGAAACTTCCTGACTTTTCCTAAAACTAGTACAGGCAGGTTTTCTGAAATTGTCAATATTATATATTTACCAGGGGCGGAGCTATGGCTGGGTTTTTTGGGGAGGTTCTATCCACAAACCAAGTATTATCGTATGCGATGGGTTCTTTGTAAAAGGAAGCCGTCTCTGCTGATCCTGATACCAGTTATATGGTTTTATTATATCATTTTTTATGTGAGATGATAGTGCATTCACAATTGTCACTATTTGTATTCATCAGGGGCGGTTACAGCAGTTCAAAATGGGGGGAATGTTATCAAGAAGGACTAAACGTTAGTAAGTGAGAAGACTGCTTACAGCCGTGCCAGGGCGAATACAATTGGGTATATGAAAATTCAAAATAGTTATAACCAAATTCTAGATTACCAGAGGCGTGTCCAGTCACTACACATTTTCAAAATGCATATTCCCAGCCAGTATCACCGCCGCGACTCAATATCGTTGTATATTAAAAATGTGTTTCCAATCACCCCCACCCGCCCCCCCACGACGAGAGTCCTTGATCCGCCTATGTCACCCCCTTTCCCAGAGCTGCCATGGGAGGGTAAAAATTATCAGAAATAAATTTCAACTAGTCGAGGGACTAATATACTCATGCATACCACTCGCATATTGTTGGGATGTATTTTACCCCACTGTTTTACCTTACTGCATCCGCCCCTGATGAGTTTTTCACTTTTTTTCATTTATTTATGTGTCAAAGATGCCAAGCAGTCTATCACGGCTTCTAATCCGCGTAACAAAAGCTTTTTAGGTTGTATATATTTCCCCTCATAGTCCTGGTCCTGGAACTGCCATTGAATTTCGAATTTTTGCGTAACTCGAGTATATGACAATTTTGGGTCAATTATTTGTAAATCTGAACTAGTTTTGTGAAAATCATACAACAGAGACAAGGGTTATGGAAAATCTAAAAAATACACAAAAATTGTATATTTTGCACGACTTTTTCCTTAAAAATCAAAATTTTGAAATTTTCTTTTTTCAAAATAAAGTTTAGCGTCAGGGGAATCTATAGCACTTTGAATTTTCAAAATCGGCCGGTTAGATTACGAGATCTTAGGGGGGCCGATATTGCCCCCCTGCCGGAAATAGGGGGTAGCCGGGAGCCTGACGGAAATAGGGTTAATTCAGCGCTCTAGCTTGGCAATGTCAAAAGTTATCGTCAAAATACTGTTTTCTGCACCTGGTTACCTGTGATGACCTCAGATAGGTCAAAGGGCAAATATCGCTCTGGAATCTGTGAAAGGGTGGACACGAATGCTTGTTGAGAAATCTGGAGTATTTTCAAAGATTTTTGTGACTTTTGAATCACAAGACAGCTTTTCCCCATGCTTTTCTATAGGGTACGCTACCTCTTAAACTAACCTCAGGTCATCAAATCGAAGACAAAAAATATCGGATGCACATTTTTTAGACCCTGGATGGGTTATTAATTGTAGAAAGTTTCAAATTGAGCGACTTAGAAGTGTAGCTATGGTAGAACTTGGAGATTAAGTGGGGTGAACTTGTTTGACCTCGCCTGTGGTCTGACCTTGTGTGACCCAGGGTAAACAATTTCAGGGACGGGTGGAAAAAGATGGGGTGAGAGGTAGACCCTCAACCGTGTTGCTGCGGCTTGGCATTTTTCTGCTATTCGGAAAACCTTAGGGGTGTATCGATGCCCCCATATGCGGCAAGGGTTAAAGGGAATGTGGCACCTTGGTCGAATCCAGGAATTTAGTGTAATTAGGGGTATTTTTAGCCGAAAATAATGAAAACGTCTATGATTTTTCAGAAAAATGCACAATGAGCTGAATATTTGAATTTTTAAAATGTTCCTCTTAGGTGAAAAAATAAACCTCTGCCTGTGGATGATGTCATGATCTGGCAACTACTACCATATTCAATAGGCTTCAAGGGCTTCAATTGGCTGATTACTCACCGTGACGTCAGCGCTGTCGTCAGACCAACAGCTGGCAATTGTGGCCGCCTGGCTGGGGTAGGTTCCGGGTACATTTCAGGTAGGTTTTTAGCTTTTCTTCACGGAAAGTTTGAGTTTCAAAACAAATGATTTATTGATTAACGAGTTTTCTGGCATGCTTTACTTGGCTTTCTCAGTCAAAATCACGTTATAAAGGTGCCACATTCCGTTTACATAGTTTTACAGCACCTATGGTCATGACTCATGGCAGTAGCGGTCAGGTATTATACGGTTGGACCACATTAACTTATCACCGCCTGGGGTGTCCAGGGGCCCGAGCGGACCTCCCCTTGGTTTTTTTGCAAGTGATACTGAGCCAATTCAAATGAGACGCACGCTGCTTAACAGTGCTCTAGAATGGTTTATTATACAATTTATGACCAAAACTTGAGATCAGATCAGGACAGGTACGATTCAGCAAATTTGTAGGAATGTGCGATTCAGCAAATTTTCTCTACCAACGTCGTCGGGTATCTGTGTACCGCTTGACTCTAACACCGAAATCCCTTTCACCTGCTTAAAGCACCTTATAAACGACCAAAATCGTTTCAGATTCGAGATAAAATCACCCATAATGCCCTCCAGGTACTCCGAGTAACTCCTACCAGATACACATTTGAACAGGGCACGACTTCGCACAAATTCCAACTTGACTTGCTCATCATCAGGCTGACTTTTCATACGCTCAAAAGCTGCCTGTTGTTGCTTAAGGGCGCGTCTAACTTCTGCAGTAAACCATGGTGGACAACGCTTTTTGGGCGCAACTCTTGGCTCGTGATCACATATCGCCACGTCTATAAGAGAGTAAAACATCGATACAGCCTCATCAGTTTCTTAGTCTCCAATCTCGCACTCCTCGCCTGACCATGGTCATTGGTCAACCACCGAACGTTGGGTTTGCCCCATCCCACGCTCTCTACCTTTTACCTCTTATCGTGCCTTAGCCTTTTTGTTTTTTTTAGGGCTTAGACCTTTTAGTTTCTGGACTTTGACATTTTTGCCTTAGATTTTAGCTTTTTTGGCTCTTTTATGCCAACGGGTGGGTTTTTTGGGAGGGTTTTAAGTCTCTTAACGCTTTTAATGTCTTCTATTCTATCATCATTTTCGAGTCTAAGGTCACTTTCAAATCACTCTGCGATTTATAGCACCTTACCTTCAGCAGGCTTTCCGAGAACGTTCACTACTGTTAATGCTCTGAGTTACTCTGGAGCCATCTGGCTTTGCAATGAACGATGAAGAAAATTCAGTAAATTTTCACAACCTGTAAAAACTGGTCTCAAAGACCACTCAAGGTTAAGATCTCAACAATACCCATATCTCCGTAAGTTTCATCTAACTCTACAAGGTCCAGATTTTAACGAATCCAAGGGGGCGATGGGATTCCATGAATTTTATGTGGAACAAACAACATATAACTCCGTCTCCTTCTGTGCGTCGGCTAGCGTTGCTGAAAAATGCAGACGGGAATGAATGAGGGGGCAAAAGCACAGTTTATATTTTAACCAAATTTGGACTTCATACTGTTTTATGGCTTTTATCCTGCCAATTTTTGTCCGGAAAACGTTTAACACAATTTACATCCTCCTAGAGAAGCAACAGATTTCCTCAAATATCTGGGTGAATAACAGTATTTTATTCGTCCTCTCGATTTTATTGTGGTAGAACTCTTCCATTGCAAATCAATAATTGTTCAAGGGTGGCACATTACATGTGGGCCCAGGAAGCAATCTTTGTTGGTTTTTATATTTTATTTTTAGTTGCTATACATAGATACGTGCCTATTCTTGTTCAAAATATATTAACACGCGCATTGACGGGGGTCTGAGCCACCATTCGCATTGACGGGGGCGGGTACCCGCCCCCCTAAGATCTCGAGAACCACGGTAGGTAGCGAAAAACGGTACACGGCGTTGAAACGGTACACGGCGAAAACGTACACGGCTGCCCGTCCACTTCTCCATCGATAACATTTGCACCATTTTTTTGTCAGGTCACATTTAAGGTCACGAGAGGTCAAAACATGCCGTCATAGGGATAACATGTAAATTAAGTTCTTCGGCCATTACATCTGAAGAAGTAAAGATAAAGCAAAACGACTTAAACTATATGAATCCTCTCAGCAAGCCGAATCGAATGATATATAATTTGACCTTACTAGGTCAAATCAAGGATTTGACCTGACCTGAGGTCAGGTCAGGGTCAAATTATATAAAATGCATATCATTAGAACCGCAAAGCCCAGGCGAGTCTAATGCAGCTAAAATAAATGCTCTATCACCATCCGTTACTGAGTTATTCCGTAAAACCATTTTTCCCATGTATTTCCAATGGAGAGGTCATGCCTCGTACCTGACCTTAGGTCATCGATATCAAAAATACCGAAACATATTTTAGAGAAAACGGTGGGGCCATTATGTGATATGAGTTTCAATTGGATAAGTTCACCCTGCTCCGACTTATGCTATCTTAAACTTTTTTGAGGTCGGGTCATTTGACCTGTACTGGTGACCTGACCTGAAATGACCTAACCTTAAAATTTTCACAGAAGTTTTAAAAATGATGAGGGAAAAGGGATGCAAAGTACGGCGGCGCTACGCGCCGCTGTTTCTCTGCTATCTCCAAAAACCCGAGGGGAAGGGGGCGGGTACCCGCCCGCCGTCAATGCGCGTGTTAATATATATTGAGCACACAAAAAGTTTGCTGTAGATGTGAAGCTGTGGTTTTGATTTGTTATGATCGAGGAGTCAATTATGCGCTATTGCGAGAATGGTATTCCATAACTCCTGTCGCTAAAAACTGTGCTATTCCAAGCACTTGCATACCAGACCATGCAATACTAACAAGTGTGGGATTTTCTCAAGCACATCAAACCAAGCAGCGTCAACAAGCCAACCGATGGAATGCCAGACTCTGATCCTCTCTAAACATTTCAAACAGTTTTATGCACTCAGCGCCAGATGGTTTATTGGAGATGGACATAAGCCTTCGATGAAATGGGATATCGGAATTGACTTTACCACTTTACAGCGAGACATCATGCTCAGGTCCAACACATTTATCCTGAGCGCCCGACTTCTGCTCAATATGCACCAACTGAGCGATGCTGCTCCATAGGGTACTTCCAGATCATCTCAAGATACACTCATACTCAAGATATCTCAAGATGCACCATATCACACATCATTATATTTCAAGGTATGGAATATGATTTAAAATTAGTAAAAGTAAAACAGTGCTTTAAAATGGTGCGTTTTCGGTTGTCTTACCACAAGTGAGAGCTTTTCATATGCATGTTTCAAGTTTTTTATGTCGAGTCTGGTGAACAGGTAAAGAGTTGATACAATCCCAAACAGATGTGCGAATAAAAGGTACGCGCCAACAAAACAACACCATCTATCTGGGGGTTTCTCTTTAACACGCGCATTGACGGGGGTCTGAGCCACCTTCGCTTTGACGAGGGGGGCGGGTACCCGCCCCCTCAGATCTCGAGAACCACGGTAGGTAGCGAAAAACAGTAAACGGCGTTGGGCTGCCCATCCACTTGTCCATCAAAAATATTTGAACCATTTTTTGTCAGGTCACATTCAAGGTTACGAGAGGTCAAAACATGCCGTAATAGGGATAGCATGTAAATTAGGTTTTCGGCCATTACATCTGAACAAATAAAGATAGAGCAAAACTATTTGAACTATATGAATCCTCACAGCAAGCCGAATCGATTGATATATAATTTGACCTTGCTAGGTCAAATCAAGGATCTGACCTGACTTGAGGTCAGGTCAGGATCAAATTATATAAAATACATATCATTAGAACTGCCAGGCCCAGGCGAGTCTAATGCAGCTAAAATAAATGCTCTATCACCATCCGTTACTGAGTTATTCCGTAAAACCATTTTTCCCATGTATTTCCAATGGAGAGGTCATGCCTCGTACCTGACCTTAGGTCATCGACATCAAAAATACCGAAACATATTTTAGAGAACGCGGTGGGCCCATTATGTGACATAAGTTTCAATCGGATAAGTTCACCCTGCTCCGACTTATACTACCTTAAACTTTTTTGAGGTCAGGTCACTTGACCTGTACTGGTGACCTGACCTGAGATGACCTAACCTTAAAATTTTCACAGAAGTTGTAAAAATGAAGAGGGAAAAGGTATGCCAAGTAAGGGCGCTCACCGCCGTTTTACTGCTATCTCCAAAAAACCCGAGGGGGGGGGTACCCGCCCCCGTCAATGCGCGTGTTAAGCGATACAGAGAGTTATTAGGTGATTAGATTTATCGTTGTAAGTTAGTACCTGTTCCAACTAATGGATTCATAGACCAATCAATGCATTGGTGTTGGGGTATTCATGACAATATATTGTTCTGATAAGCCCTGAAATGGGGGGCAACCTGCCTCTCGAGATTTTTTAGGGATAGAATAATAACAGCGGCGAGAAGCGCCACCGTACTTGGTATACCTTTTCTCTGATCATTGTTACAGCTTTTAGCAAAATTGTAAGGTCATCTCAGGTCAGGTCACCAGTTTAGGTCAAGTGACCTGACCTAAATACTTTAAGATGACATAAGTCAAAACTGGATGGACCCATCCGATTGAAACTCATCACATAATGGGCCCACCGAGTGGTTCAAAATCCATTCCAGTATTTTTACATCGATGGCCTAAGGTCAGGTGCAAGCCATGACCTCTCTATCGGAATTATATAGGAAATGGTTTAAACCAAATGTCTTGAAAATGGATAGTTGTAGAGGATTTATTTTGACGGCATTGAAGTTGTACCCCATCCTTGTGGTTTTAATGATATTAATTTTGACCTAATATAAAATTGAACTGACCTCAGGTTGGGTCAAATCTTATATTTGAACTGATTTGACCTAACAAAGTCATATCAACATTCGATTTGGCTTTCAAAGAAGATTCCTAATGTGACCTGACAAAAATGGCCAAAATATTTCTTATAGAGATTTGAATGGGTTATTTAACGCCGTTTGCCGTTGTTTCGCCATCTAGCGTGGTTCTCGAGTTCTTGAGGTGTGGGGGTACCCGCCCCCCGTCAATGTGAATGTGACTCTGACTGCCATCAATACGCATAATAACCTAACATGGCTTTAAACCGCGCCCCACCAGGGGTCCGGCGCCACCTTCGCCCCACCGGGGGCCATCGATGGCCCCCCTTCTAACTCCGAAAATATGGGCGTTAGCGCAAATCTGCGAAGTGCAATAGAAAGCTCGCGTGAATTCAGTAAGAAATTATTTTACATGTTTTAGTGCTCAGGTCAATGGTTTGACCTCCAGAGGTCAAATTAGGTCAAGATCGGCTATTTTCGCTCAAATATGCAATAATTAAGCAAACTGGGCATAACTCTTATGTCATTAGAGCTATTGAGGCCTGGTAAAGTCCATTTGATAGAAAATTTCCAGCACATTTTCCACTATGTGGAACGTAAAGACCTCCCGCCAGTGGTTTGACCTCCAGAGGTCACCTCGTGACCTAATATGACTTGAGGTCACGAAAGGCCAAAAAGTGACCTTGCCATATATCAAAGGAAAGCCAGTGCCAAGACAAACACGATGGTGTTTGTTTAACCGCTCTAGCTTAATTAGGTCAAAATTTATTGTCAAAATAACGCTGTCCCGAGGGAACCCCCCCTTCCTCCCCTCTTAATTTTTTTAAAAAAGGGGGAAAAAAAAATAAAAAAAAACCCAAATTTTTTTTTTTTTTTTTTTTTTATTTTTTTTTTTTTTTTTTTATTTTTTTTTTTTTTTTTTTTTTTTTTTTTTTTTTTTTTTTTAATAATTTTTTTTTTATTTTTTTTTTATTTTTTTTTTTTTTTTTTAAAATAAATAGAAATAATTTTTTATAATTTTATAAAATTATAATTTTTAATTATTTTTTTTTTTTTTTTTTTTTTTTTTATTTAAATTTTTTTTAAATTTTTTATTTTTTTTAATAATAAAAAAATAAAAAAAAAAAAAAAATACTGTTTTTGACCTCTGGTGACCTTGGATGACCTTGGAAAAGTCAAAGGGCAAATACGACCCCTGAGATCCGTGAAAGGGTGTCCAAAAACGCTGTTCTGAGCAGTCTGAGTATTTGCAATCATTTTTGTGGCTTTTATATCATTAAACAGCTTTTCCCCATGCTTTTGCAATGGGAGAGGTCGCCTCGTGACCTGACCTCAGGGCACGAAATCGAAAAATCCCAGATATACAGCTTGTAGACCCCGGAGGGGTCATGAACTGTAGGAAGTTTCAAATCGATCGACTTTGAAATGTAGCTCTTACAGAGCTCTAAATTTGAAGTGAGGTGACCTTGGTTGACCTCGTCTGGTGACCTGACCTTGGGTGACCCGGGGTAAAAAATTTCAGGGATGATGGGAAAATGATGCAGTGAGAGGTAGAGCCCTCAACTGCGGTGCTGCGCCTCGTCGTTTTTCTGCTATCCCGGAAAAACCTTAGGGGGCCATCGATGGCCCCCGGTGGGGCGAGGGTTAATATGCATATCAATGAACTCACAAGGCCCGGCGCCTTCCCTGCAACAGGGAAGGACTTGGCGACGCCATATGACCCTGACGGTTGGTGTGTCGATAAGCCCCAAAAATTATTTTTATTGGCGGGTGTGCTATGCAATATGAATGTTAGATCTATAGTTTAACCCTTTCCAACGGGCCCAGCCACCCCTATTTCCAACAGGGAGGGGGGCGGGTTCTGCCCCCCCCTAGGATCTCAAAATCTTCTCGGCCGATTTTAAAAAGTTCAAACTGTGATCAACTCCTTTCGCGCTAAACTCTTTTTTGAAAAAAGAACATTTCAAAATTTTGTAAATAGAGGGAATTGGCGTTCAAATTATACACAATTTCTGCCTTTTTAAGACTATCCGTAACTCTTGTCTCTTGGGATTGATTCTCATGAAATTAGTATGCATTGACAGGAAATTGCTTGGAAATGGTCATATCTTTCATTTAGGTGACATTCAAAATTCAAGGGCGGTTTAAGGGCCAGAAATTGGGAGGGAATTATATGATTTTTTCACATTTCTTTTTTTTACAGAAATCCACACACCAGGTAGGTACAGCGTGATATCTCTGATATCAAGCAAAGTTCTCAAATTCAAAACTATGTCAGAGGCGGGTTCAGGGAGTCAAAATAGTGGGATAAGATACAAATTACCCTGCCTTTCAGGTATGGCTACTTTTCAAACTACCCCCACCTTTATCCACCCCCTGCCCTACCCGGGGAACACTCATGGATCCGCCTACGTATGAATTGTTCATTTGGTGTTAGGACTAAATGCATACATATCTACTATGCTTTGCCCCATTCAATGCAGACACGACACTAAAATACGTTTGAAAATTAGTGAACATCCCTAACTACGGTACCTGAGCACGGCTATGATATCCTGTTATTATATAATACACGAGCGAGATCAACACATCCTTGTTTTTGCCCTTCCCGTCCATTCTGTAGGCAGTTTATTTACTTTGGAAGAGTTCGAATGGATAACATTGTAGACTCCCATTTTGAGCTCCTGGAACCGCCTATGGCCAAAAAATATATCAAAATACACACCAATTATCACCCCAAATCCCATAAAGTGTTAGAAAGAAATGCATAGTTACAATGCTTTGTCCAATTCAATGCACACACAACACTAAAATGAACTTTAATGCGAGTGAACCATCCGAAGTACGGTACCTGAGCACGCATATGATTTCCTATCCTCATATAATACACACAGGGCATCAATGCATGATTATATTACTCCTCACGAACATTCCGTACGCAATCTATTCACTTTGGAAGAGTTCGGATGGAGAACATTGCAAACCCCCCATTCTGAGCTTCTGGAACCGCCTATGGCCAAAATTATATCAAAGCACACATCAAGTGTCATTCTAAATATCAGTGAAGCATTTAAATATTAAAAGTGCCACCAATTCGTAACAAACAGCTTTATTATGGGACAAATGCAATGCCGGCGACAATGCTCGGCTTCTGGATAAAACTCCCAAAATCAGCGAGCCATAGCTCCACCTCTGGCAAATAAATATTTTCAAAATGTTTAGGGAACACGTGCTATTTAGTTCCAGGAAGTCACAAAATTTCACGAGCCTATCTCAAACCGTTAAGGAGATACCACGGAAAAAACCTGAGGAGTGGGCAGAATCTGCCCCTGTTGGAAATAGGGTGAAACCATTTTCCACTGGTGCCGCTTCATATATTTTACAGATGGGCTACTTGATCCGGCCTGGTGACCTGACCTGAGATGACCCAAACTTAGATTTTGGGAAAAGTAGTGCAATTCATCAAGCATATGATGTGCCAATTACGGTGACGCTGCGTAGGTTTTGCCGTTTTTTTTGGCAGTGTTTAAAAGAACCTAAGGAGTGAAACACCCCACCCCTATTGAGGCGAGGGCTAATGTAAGGAATTCAGCGTTGTGCCAGGCTCTGATTCAGTCAGTTGAATGAAAATTCGACTCATTCAGATAACGAGATCGGAATGATCTGGCAGTGAAAATCTTTGGGTACATCTTCGTAAATGGGAGAACTAGAGTTTCAATGAGGTGTGAAGGTGTGGATTACGCGTTTGAGAGTATGAATGAGTTTGGAAAGAATGCACGTGCAAGTGGCTGCTTATTCAAAGAATACCAATGAGGGAGCCGAAAGTACCGGGTGTCAATAAACATGTCAATCGTCAGCGCTAATTGTGAATTTTTTTTGCGAGTGGGGGGTGTGAAATGGGACAGAAAAAAGTTGAAAAACGTATGCCTTAGATTTAATGCATGCCGTGACCTAAGATCTAATTGCAATCCTGGGAGAGGAATGAGACGCCATGAGCGGCTATTCATAAAGTTCTATGATGGGAAACTTTTAAAACCACTCATGTAAATGAACGTGTGAATTTGTTCCTGGAACCTGAGGCCGCAATGCAGTCATTGACGGAGAAGCATTGTAAACCCTTACACACAACCAAGAAAGACGCACTACTCCTGATCTCCGGCTACCTGACACCTCGGCGATTGGGCAGTGAATCGAACAGTCTGTGGCAGCTGTGATTTGGGGCGAGCCGGCGGCTGGCGGAGGTGGTCGTGCACCGCCGGCGGCGGCTGCAGGCAGGCAGTATCGAGCGGAGCGGAGCCCGTTGCCAGCCACCCCGCCCCGCACACTGCCTGCTCACCGGCCGCGTCAAAAGCTCTTCCGGGGCGGCCAGCATCCACCAGCCACGTCGGCAAAAACACAGCCGCGCGCCTCCCCTAGTGGCTGGCCGGAGTCAGGGGACGCAGAGTCGTTTGTTCACCATCACCGGGACACGACTTTCTGATCGTATGTCGGACAGAAAGTGATGGTGGTACCAGGCTCAATCGGCCGTAATGGCTGCAATGTGACGGTGCTTTGTTATAAAAACGAAAGCACCAAGGGATGATCAATGATGGATAAGGGAATTGGGTGAAAGTATGTGAGCGCGGGATATTACCGCCAGTAATGAAGTGCATAAAGGGAATGGGCAGCCTTGTCAGAGTTCCAAAGATAAGTATTTATGGATATAGGAGCTGTGGAAATCTGGAAACTCAAAATTTTGAGAGGTTTCAAAACTTAACCCTCGCCCCGGTGGGGGTGTTTGAACCCCCTCAGTTTTTTTCGGTGGTACGAAAAAAACGACGGCGCGATTCGCCACCGTACTTGGGACACTTTATCTTAAACATTTCAGGTTGGGTCATCTCAGGTCAGGTCATCAGTGCAGGTCAAGTGACCTAACCTCCAAAAAAAGCTTAAGGTGGCATAAGTAGGAAATGGGCGAATATATAAGACTGAAACTCCTGCCCCATAATGGGCACACTAAGTGCTACAACATATATTCCGGGATTTTTCATATCAATGTACGGATTTTTCGGGTCAGGTATGGATCATGACCTCTCCATAGGAAATACATGGGGAAAACAATAAATTAACTGTATTTATGCGGATACACCTGAGAACACCTTCGTACTCTCCAAATCGTATTATCCTGGGCCCCTTTCCAGGTTCATGTTGTAGTTTAGTTTTTTACCTGTGACCTCTGACAGGTCATCTGGGGCTATGTGAGCAGTTTTCGGACTTGGGTCAATAGCTTTGCGGGAAATGCTGGTACAGCTTATATTTTGATACCATTTCGTTTAAATTGCTATTGCGAGTCGATTGATATGTTTATTGACTGTGCTAAGTTGAAAAGTAACCTTGACCTGACCTGAGGTCAGGAATTTTTTAGTTTTGACCTAGCATGGTCATATTATGCACCATTACATTTGCTGTGACGAGAGGAAGCGAATGATGAATAAAAATGGTTTTAACTCAACTCTATCAGACGCTAGAGCCCAAAAACACTACCCTAACATGCAACCTTCTTTGACCTGTCATGACCTCAATATTGACCTGAGCCAAAAAGTGACCGATGTAATTTCATCATGAATTTGTAAGAGGTATCCACCAGCTTTCACATTTTTTTCGTTATTCCGCATAAGAGCCGAGTTGAAGGGGAGTGTTTGAAAACCCCCACCAGGGCGAGGGTGGCTCGGAGGGCCACCCTCGAGGTTGTTAACAAATGGCCCACCTCTATGGAATTCCACAAAGACTAATGGGAGGAGTGCAGGCCACTGACCTTTACTGTTTTTGTTCGGTATATCACCTCTATTTGACGTTAACCCGGCGCCGCCTGGGCTCTCTCCGCATCCAGCGCCGCCCAAGGGTTTGATCAGACCCCCTACGCTCTCCAGAACCAAAGGTCATACGAAAAATAGTGCAGAGAGCACACAACAATCCTTTACTCTTAACAAGCGCATTGACGGGGGTGGGTACCCACCCCCTCGGGTTTTTCGGAGATAGTAGAAAAAACGGCGGCGCGTAGCGCCGCCGTACTTGGTATACCTTTTCCCTCATCATTTTTACAACTTCTGTGAAAATTTTAAGGTTAGGTCATCTCAGGTCAGGTCATCAGTACAGGTCAAGTGACCCGACCTCAAAAAACGTTTTAGATGCCATAAGTCGGAGCAGGGTGAACTTATCCGATTGAAACTCATATCACATAATGGCCCCACCGAGTTCTCTAAGATATTTTCCGGTGTTTTTGATATCGATGACCTAAGGTCAGGTACGAGGCATGACCTCTCCATTGGAAATACATGGGAAAAATGGTTTTTACGGAATAACTCAGTAACGGATGGTGATAGAGCATTTATTTTAGCTGCATTAGACTCGCCCGGGCTTTTGCGGTTCTAATGATATGAATTTTATATAATTTGACCCTCACCTGACCTCAGGTCAGGTCAAATCCTTGATTTGACCTAGTAAGGTCAAATTATATATCATTCGATTCGGCTTGCTAAGAGGATTCATATGGTTTAAGTCGTTTTGCTCTATCTTTACTTGTTCAGATGTAATGGCCGAAAAACTGAATTTACATGTTATCCCTATGACGGGCATGTTTTGACCTCTTGTGACCTTAAATGTGACCTGACAAAAAATGGTGCAAATGTTTTCGATGGAGAAGTGGATGGGCAGGCCAACGCCGTTTACCGTTTTTCGCTACCTACCGTGGTTCTCGAGATCTTAGGGGGGCGGGTACCCGCCCCCGTCAATGCGAAGGTGGCTCAGACCCCCGTCAATGCGCGTGTTAAACCAAGTTTGAACCATATCTGTTGAGCTGTGATGTCACAGAGGGCCAACATTTATAATATTTAGGCCGATTTAGACATTTTTGTCTCGGAACAACGCCAAAGATATCGATATTTTGAATGACCCACAAGAATCCGAATGAGTTGTGACGTACCCTGTAAGATCACTGTGACTCTGATCTCTGGTCAAGGTCAAAAGAAAATTGTCAGAATCAGGTTGCATATCGTGCTAATCCTCAAACGATGCTCGTTGCTATGATATCAAACTTATTGCTCTATCGTGTTTCGTTAAAAAGAAGGTTATAGACAAACTTACTCAAAGGGTGTGATTTCGTGACCTTTGGAGACCTCGTTATTGGCGTGAACTAAAAATTTTTGGAAAAGTGCGATATTTCTGTCCAAGAGCTTTTGAATGGTGCTTAGTCACATCCACTAGCTATTCTGGGGAGCCAATTACAACCGTTTTTTGTCTGTCATTTTTTCAAGAATATCTTAACCGACTACATGGGTTTAGAAATGACGTCATATGTCGAATGCCTGACCTGGCCTGAGGTCGAAATTTAACCGTAAGTGGTAAAGTTAGTAACATAACGGGTGTGTAGAGCCATGCATATCTAATTTAAGTCTGCTGGAAACCATTTGCCAAAAACCACGCGGGGGGGGGTGTTCAAGCAAAACCTTCTCGTTCCAGACGGTGAATGGTAATGCTTAGTATATCATCTGTACTCATTCCGATGAATGCATTTTCTAATGACATATGTTCTGATGATATAGTATAATGGTCACATACGCCTTTATAGAAATGAAACAGCCCCACTGAAAGGTAGGGGTAAAACAAGTTGGCACCGTATCGCCATTGAAAGTATCAAGCCATAAATGTGTCACCAGCACCGTCTGCAAAATGTGGCACATTTTGTGTTAGTAGGACACCAATGGCCGCTGCTAGCCCACCTTATAGTTGTTTACAAAGATTGCGAGTGTAAATTAGGGGTACAAAGCTGAGCGACTTGCTCCCGTGTTTGCCTGGAAGAAAAACATAGCGTAATTTCGATCGCCTTGGCGACGCTCGGATGTCACCGCTTGAAATGGCAAAATGACAGCTTTTTAACGCTGCAGTGAAATGTCTATTTTACCTACTATAGACCTCTTCCCTAACAGCTCCTCTTTTATGCCCAGGCTCGACACAGCTGCGCTGCAGTGAGCCATCAATAGCAGTTCTGTTTTCGACTCGCAGAAGAGAACTGAAATCCAATTTCTTCAGATTGAAAAAGCAGCACGCTCTCATACGTCAGCCAGCAGGAGAGAATTCTGTTTTTGTCGGCGCTGATTGCTCCATTCTCCATATCGTCGTCATTTTTGTGAGAAATGGACGGGCAGATAGGATAAGAGTCTCTCTCATAAACGGTGGTGAGATAGTATTGCAATATGTAGGAGCCCGACTGTACCGCAGACAAAGACACCACGCATGGAGAGAGATGCAGCATATGAGAGCACGCGCACTAGGCCGAGCCGAGTTGAGACAAAACACACAAATTTTCATTTTGATTCTAGCAATAAATGTGTTATGTAAAACTTGAATCTGAATTGGAGTGTACGACATTAACACGCGCATTGACTGGGGTCTGAGCCACCTTCGCTTTGACGGGGACGGGGTAAACGGTGTTGGAATCCGTCCAAATTCTCTCGAAAAAATTCAACCTTTTTCAGGTCACATTTAAGGTCACTAGAGGTCAAGACATGTCACCATAGGGATGTCATATAAATGAAGGCTTTCAGTCATTACATATGAACCAGTAAAGATGGAGCAAAACAATTTAGACCATTGGAATCCTCGCAGCAAGCTGAATCATATGATATGTAATATGACCTTGCTAGGTCAAACCAGATCATATCTAGGATTTGGCCTGATCTGTAGTCATGTCCAGGTCCAATTTAAATGTATATCGTTAGCACTGCAGGGACATGTCCTGTCAAATCTAATGTCTTATAATAAATGCTCTACCACCATCTAAGTTATTCAGTGTAAAACTTGTTTTCCATGTGTTTTCAATGGAGAGGTCTTTGCTCGTACCTTACCTTAGGTCATCGATATAAGAAATAGCAGAACATATTTTGTACAGATCACTGGGCCCATTACGCAATATGAGTTTCAATCGGGAAGGTTCACCCTGTTCTGACTCATGCTATCTTAAGCTTTTGAGGTGAGGTCACTCGACCTGCATATTGACCTAATCTGAGGTGACCCTGCCTTAAAATCTCGACAAAAGTTATAAAAATGGTTAGAGAAAAGGTATGCCAAGATCGGGTGCGCTCCACACCACCGTTTTTACTTTATCTAAGAAAAACGGGGGCGGGTACCCACCCCCGTCAATGTGCGTGTTAATTTTACTCAGAAATGGCTGGCGCTAAGCGAGAAGACTTAGGTTTGGTAGCCGTAGCCCGTAAACGGTGACGAAGCGTAGTTGTGTCCCGTGCGTAACGTACTCTGTTTAATCTGGACTTACGGGCAATTGCAGGACGGATCGATCAAGCAAGTTTACTATCACTACTTATAATTTGTTCAAACTTTGTAGCATGGCTTTCCTTTAGTCCCCATTGTGTTTAGGGGAATTGTTCTGTTCAAAGCCAACTAGGTGGCGAGATAGAGGTCACGAAAATTTCGAGGTCAGATGTGAAGTTGGACCTGATTTTGAACTCTAACTCGCAAGATAATTGAAACAAACTTCAAAAAGATGTTTCATTTCATTTCATTTATTTGGTGCATTGCCTGCAGTCTGTTTCTCCCATTCACAAACAAAGTCAATTACTAAAACCGAACTAGAACAATAAACATGATGGTCATATCTAGCTGAAACAGATTTTTACCGGCTTCAAAAGTCATACAGTCATGTAGTTCTAATTATATGATAAGTATAAAGATGTAAGTTCACCGCTGTAGTTTTAAACACCTTCCAGTTGTCATCATACATATCTCGTCAGAGAGTAATTATATTCACCCAGTGTTTGGTGAAACATGTTTGTACCTGGTCTTCTGCTTAATTAATCATTTAACACTCACGGAACTCTATGAAACAGACTATCATTAACAATATTCACCCTCGCAAAATGGATGCTCAAATTTTTTGCGGGGGCTAGTTTTAAAGTCGTTTGTGAGACCGGCAATATATTCACCATATTTAACATTGGCCATATTCCTAAGAAATACTTCCCTCTCGCTGAACTCATCTAACAAGTTGTCACATTTGTTCCACTTTAACACGCGCATTGACGGGGGCTGGCACCCGCCCCCTCGGGTTTTTCGGAGATAGCATAAAAAACGGCGGTGCATAACGCCGCCGTACTTGGCATACTTTTTCTCTCATCATTTTTACAATTTTTTCAACATTTTAAGGTTAGGTCATCTCAGGTCAGGTCAACAGTGCAGGTCAAGTGACCTGACCTAAAAAAGTTTAAGATAGCATAAGTCGGAACAGGGTGAACTTATCCGATTGAAACTCATACCACATAATGGGCCTACCGAATTCTTTAAAATATGTTCCGGTATTTCAATATTGATGACCTAAGGTCAGGTACGAGCCATGACCTCTCCATTGGAAATGCAATATACATTTATAAATTTATAAATATAATGATATTAAGATATATATTAAAAAGTAATCTAAATTTTAACTGAATAACTTACTAAGAGATGAAGATGGAGCGTTTATTTTGATTGCATTAGATTTGTCTGGTCTTTGCGGCTCTAATGATATGCATTTTACCTAATTTGACTTTGACCTGACCTCAGGTCATGTCAAATCCTTGATTTGACCTAACAAGGTCATTATAGATATCATTCAATTCAGCTCGCTACGAGAATTCCTATGGTATGAATTGTTTTTTCTCTATCTTTACTTGTTCAGATGTAATGACCGAAAACCTTCATTTACAATGTTATCCCTATGACGGCATGTTTTGACCTCTATTGACCTTCAAGGCCAGACTAAATATCGTGGACCAAATATTTTTATGGAGAAGTGGATGGGCTACCACGCCGGTTTACCGTTTTTCGCTACCTAGCGTGCTTTTTTGAGATGGGGAGTATCCCGGTGAGAAAGTGGCTCAGACCCCGTCAATGCGCGTGTTACAGTCTGAATGCAAGTTACTTCTCTTTCATGCCTCCTAGTTCCCGGTCAAGCCATGGCGGAAATTACCTTTTCATATGGACTATGGGAATTTAGTCAGAAATAGCAGCTTCAAAGACCCCGGTCTGCGACCTGGGCTAACCCCACCGGCGCAGGAGAGCCGCATGACAATGTGCTGAAGGCAACCGTATTTCCGTCTCAATACATCTCTTCATGAGCCTGTAGGTCAGTGTTATGATTCTTTTCTTTAGACGTTACTCCCAGCAAAGCGGGCACAGCTGCGGCCATGTTCACCTGTCGCCAGCTGCTCTCGTAACTCGGGCACACCTCGGGCACTGCCTGCCGTAACCTCGGATAACTCCGGCCAGGCTAATGCCGTACTGATCATGCGCAAACAACCGACTTGGCAGCAGAATTTCAAAATTATAATTTTCTGCCGCCATTGTTGTAGCAGCGGCTTTGCAGAGCAGTAGTATCAACATATTAGTGTATATTCTAACCGTGCAACATTACAGCCCAGGTAACAGGCAAATCAAGATAAAAGGTATCTTTTGCGGAAATGTGGATATTTGACGTGCGACTTTCTACCGATAAGTGTGCCCTTCCTGTGAAACTTAACCAAATAATACCTACAATAACTTTCGACAAGTCCACTGCATAATCCCAATTACAAAGAAGCATCACTGCGGACGTCTAGCTTCTGGCCATACCTACCTACAGATCTACATATCTCCGTCTAGCTGAAGAAATTCCAAGAGGTGTTACTTTCAACCATTCATTGGTAAGTAAGTACCAGAGTAGCCAACAGCAGTATATTTTTATAAGCAAACTGAAATCCTTTATGATCATCTGCCTCCCCAATTGTCCTCAGCCCAGCATGTTTTCGGTCATTCTGGACCAGTGCCGTTCTAGCTTAGAATAGATGTCTGAAGACCTGTCCCTTGTTCTCCAATAGTTACTGTGCGCATGATGAAGGCCATTATCGCCCCCACTGGTCGTGGAACCTGGGGGGGTTACCAGGGAATGGTGTCTCCCTTAAAGGGAGATGCGTCAAAAATTATTGGCTAGAGTGAGCAGATGCTATGCATATTTATGTCCATTGAATTTCACGATGAAATAAAATAACTTATTGAATAAAAGATGAAAAAATAAAAAAAAGCCATGACCTCCCAATTGGAAATACATGTGAAAAATACTTAGTGATAGATTATGGTACAGCATTTATTTTAGCCTGCGCCCCGGTGGGCCTGGTGTTTTAAGCGCGAACGCTGGTGGATAGCTCATAAAAAAATCATGAAAAATCTACACTAATCACTTTTGGCTCAGGTCAATATTGAGGTCATGACAGATCAAAGAAATTGACATTTTGAGTAGAGTTTTGGCTCTAGCATCTGACAGAGTTGAGTTGAAATCATTTTTAAGCACCATTCGCTTTCTCTTGTCACGGAATATCAAATGATGTATAATATGACCATACTAAGTCAAAACAAAAACATTATCTGACCTCAGGTCAGGTCAAGGTCACTTTTTAACATAGCATGGTCAATATTCATATAAATCGACTCGCAATAACAATCAAATTTCAATGGTATCAAAATGAAAGCTGTATCATCATTTCATGCAAAGTTATTGACCTAAGTATAATGCTTAAGTAGCCCCAGATTACCTCTCAGAGGTCACAGGTAAAAAAATTGCAACATGATCCTGGAAAGGGGCCCAGGATACTAAGATTTGTAGGATAGAGTATTCTCAGCTGTATCTACACAAATACAGCCCAATTTCTGTTTTTCCCATGTATTTCCAATGGAGAGGTGATGGTCCGTACTTGACCTTAGGTCATCGATATGACAAATCCCAGAATATATGTTGTAGCGCTCGGTGGGCGCATTATGTGGTATAAGTTTCAATCCGATAGATTCCTCATTTCTTACTTATGCCACATTAACACCCCCACTGGAGAGGGGTCTGGCACTAAAACGCACTGGAGATGGGGCCTGGTAGGCCCCCTCTCCAGATCTCAGATCTCAGAAACTAAGAGATGTAGAAAAATGAAATTTTGGAGGTGGATGGGGGCTATGGTGATATACATCATGAAAAATTTTGATTGACCTAGGACAATATCTTTAAGGTCGAACGAGGTCATAAAGGTCAAATATTGGCCATGCTGGGATCGATTGGCAAATGCCGTGATTATGCGGGAAAATGGCGGGAATAAGCTAAAGCCGGACCAGGGTCATAGAGTGAAGGTCCCAAAGAGCCTTGCTAACAATGTTTGGGTCAAGGTCATTCAAGGTCATTGACCTTTACATATGGTAAAATATGGTCACAAATATGGTACACTACTTATAATGTACACTTTGACTAACACTATAGCAACAGTTTGGCGGGAAATGAGGATTGACCTTTCCAAAATTACCTTTGACCTTGATCTTTGACCTTGACCTTTGTATTGGGGTGCCTTAACTATGACGTCATAGCATAATATACGTCAGGCCGGGTAACGCCATTTGACCGGAAGCACTTGGGTCAGTGACCTTGAAAGTGCAGTTATGACTTTGACCTGTCACCTTTGACCTTGAACATGACCTTAATGTGAGGTGACCTTGACACATAATCCCGGTTATATGACGTTATGACGTCACCACTCGGTCTCTAATGCAAGCTAACTGGTCCGACCACGCGATTTCGGCGATCTCAAAATGCAGGTCTGACTTTGATAGCCTATAAGTCAAAACAATTTCGACCAATTTACAAAAAACGTTTCACCAATCGACGCGTTATTAAATTCTGTTAAATGTGGCCAATTATCGTTGTTTGGCTACGAACGGTTCTTTGCCCATCTCAGAAAAAACAGGTGGGGGCCTCAGAGGCCCTCCAGTGCGCGTGTTAAACATTTTTGGAGGTGAAGTCACTTGACCTGCACTGTTGCGGAATTGATCAAGAAAAGGTGTGCGAAGTAAGGAAGCGCTTCACGCCGCCGTTTTTTCGTGCCGCTGGAAGAACCCGAGGGGGCTGTTCAAACACCCCCACCGGGGCGAAGGTTAACGGCATTGGACTTTTCTTATCCTTGCACTTCTAATGATAGCCATTGTGACATAATATAACTCTGACCTGACCCCAGTTCAGGTCAAATCCCATATTTGTCCTAGAAAGGGGATATTTGATGTCATTTGATTTGACTGGCTGTAGGGATTTCAATTGTTTCAACGTTTTGCTCTATCTCTACTAGCTCAGATGTAATAGTTAGCGGAAGAAATATTACCATGTCACCCTCATAGTTACATGCCATGATTTTTTGTGACCCAAGATTGGACCTGGAAAATTAAAATGTTTTCTTTAGAGATTTTAATGGGCTGTCTAACGCTGCTTACCTTTTTTGCTACCCATCGTGGTTCTGGAGATCTTAGAGGGGCCGGCATCCACCTGCCCCCCTTCCACCCCTTCAAACGAAGGTGGCTCAGACCCTCATCAATGCGAGTGTTAAAGCGTGTAAGCTTCTGAATGGGTTTCTGAATAACTTTCCCGTATTTTTGTTAGTTGAAAGCTTTCAAGATCTTGACCGTATGTCCCGAACTGACATACCTTAAACAAAGTATCTTGATATGGGCGTGAATTAAATTATTGAATGGTTTGAAGCGTCGATAGAGGGTGCTATTAAGGCAGAGCAAGCACCACAGACATTTATCCCAAAACGAGGGATGATTTAAATTAAATATTGCTGAGTTCTCACTAGGTACTACATTTAACCTTCACCCCGGTGGGGGTGTTTGAACCCCCTCGGTTTTTTCTGGCGGCACGAAAAAACGGTGGCGCGAAGCGTCAACTTACTTGGCACACCTTATCCTTGATCAATTCTGCAACTTTCCCCAAACTCTTTAGCTTTGGGTCATCTCAGGTCAGGTCACCGATGCAGGTCAAGTGAACCCAGCTCCAATGTTTTTTAAGGTGGCATAAGTACGAAATGGGTGAATCTATCGGATTGAAACTTATATCACATAATGGTCCCACCGAGTAGTATAAATTGAATTCCGGGATTTTTCATATTGATGACCTAGGTACAGCTACTGATCATGACCTCGCCATTAAAAAAGCATGGGGAAAGCACGAATTTTGCTGTATTTGTGTAGATACAGCTGCAAATACCTTCATATTCTCCAAATCGCAGTATCCTGGCCCCTTTCCTGGTTCATGTTGCAGATTTTGACCTGTGACCTTTGAGATGTCATCTGGGGTTACCTAAGCAGGTTTCAGACTTATCAATAACTCTGAAGGAAATTATTATAAAGTTTTATTTTGATACCATTACGTTTATATTGCTATTGCGAGTAGATTGATCTGCATATTGACTATGCTAGGTTAGCCAGTGAACTTGACCTGACCTTAGGTGAGGTCATTTTTAAGTTTTGACCAAGTGTATATTAATCATATAGTCACATCGTTCAATTTTCCATAAAAAGAGGAAGTGAATGGTGCATAAAGAATTATTTTAACTCCACTCTGTCAGACGCCAGAGCCAGGAAACCTTTCTTTAACATGCCACCTTCTTTGACCTGTCATGACCTCAATATTTACCTGAGCCAAAAAAGGACCGATGTAGCTTTATCATGAATTTTTATGAGCTATCCAACAGCTTTCACGTTTTTTTGCTATCTCGCATAGGAGCTGAGTCCAAGGATGGAGTGTGCGAACACCCCATCCCCCCATAAAAAACGGCCACTTTGTTACTGGCGAAAGTGGCTCGAAGGGCCAACGGGGCAGTTTTTAATGACATTTATGGATTCCGGGCACGAGTAGATCAATGCTGTATTGACTATTCTGGTCTTTATGTAGATACGTCAACTGGTGCTGCATCAGTTGCATCAGCGTTGCAAAGGTATACATATTCGATTGCGATTCTCCATTCATGCTATACATGGCAAATGAAATTAAGCAAAAGAAGTAATACAAACACTTGAAGTCTACTTTTTCGGGGTGCGTGATTGAACAGTAGGCCATGTCGTGATCACCACTTTTTCACAGGATCTTTAATTACCGGGTGTTTTCTTATGTGTTGATGGCCACTGATCACGATTATCTGGTCGAAAATGTCAAATTCGAAAAATATTTGCCCGCGCAAGTCGTTTGAAATTCTTCCGGTTTGCCAAAATTTCGATTTTTTCATATCTCACGGACAATAAAATGCAACTAATGTATTGAAAGGGCTCCAGAACTTTAAAACCATTGAATCTGAACAATTTGAATCTTTTTTTGACTCCTTGAACTATATATTTACCAGAAAAATACCTTGGAAAGACAGGGATGTTTGAGCTTAAAAGATGACAATAGATGGCGCGCATGACGCAGCCGTCAATCAGTGTCCTGCTACGTCGCTTATGACAAGAAGCTATTAGCCAACGGAGCGGGATATAGGATTTGAACCTATTATGAATTCGATGAATGAACATTTACCTTCACAAGATGGTCTAGATTCATCTCGCTTGCAGTTTTAAATATTATTGGTAATGGTTGCTTTCAAAGCAGGTCCAATTCAGATCAGTCAGCCATATATAGATTAGGTATCTAAGCATGTAGTCACTGCAGATCACTTTCAGGTATTAAAATGTATGCAAGAGCCAGTCGATTATATTTAGATTAGTCTTGCTATCTCTAGCAAGTATAATACCGTATTTCGGGAAAAAAGAAGCTACACGACACCCCGATTGCCGTCATGTATGTATGTTGCCGTCATCATGTATGCTGCCGCATAATCAGCTCTAGACTGGGGCTGACGTTGTCGGTCGAATTATGATGCTGCTGCTTGAAGAGATGGAGGCCAGGGAAGCGGACGAATTTCATGTTTCAATAGCTTCAATATTCGAAACGACCACTGATGGACTTACCGAGACTTACAGAAGAGCATCTGTGCCAGCAAAAAGCAGGTACAAAGTTCGCTGTGAAATAAGGAAGCATTATAATTCGAAGGAAGCGATCAGAAGGCGCCTACAAAACATGAAGATATTGTAAGCATGTACAAAGCATGACAACATTGTTTAACATATCAAACAGAGCTCTACCATCAAAGGTATCGGCAAACAGAAATTTCTGGAAGACCAGCAAGGAGCACAGAGGTTGTATATTGGTGGCTTGGATGCAGTCGTGACAGACCATTGGAGACGGCAGCAGCTGAGGCAAGCCACTGCTGCTGCCACCAATAAGGCCTGATCGGGAGGCCGGCTCGTCCGTATTCGAGCACAATAATATGACAATCACCCGGCCAAGTCTACAAACGACTTCCGCGTAACATTTAGAAATAAGTTTTCTTTCCGAGATTGATTTATACCTGCCAGAGCCTGTTCGCGTGCGGCGTCTGTCAGCAGCTGGTGTGATGCTACAAATAGGAAGCTCGCTGCTGCATATACCACCAGCGGTCGCTGTCAATGGTGCCGTTGCGTTCTGACGCGGCTTCAGCTCCATCAGAACGCAACATCCGGAGAACTCCTGGTAGCCACAACGACAGCAGCAGTGGCTTGCCTCAGCTGCTGCCGTCTCCAATGGACTATCACGACTGCATCCAAGCCACCAATATACAACCTCTTTGCTCCTCGCTGGTCTTCCAGAAATCTCTTTTTGCCGATACCTCTGATGGTAGAGCTCTGTTTGATGTGTTAAACAATGTTGTCATGCTTTGTCCATGCTTACAATATCTTCATGTTTTGTAGGCGCCTTCTGATCGCTTCCTTCCAATTATAACGCTTCCTTATTTCACAGCGAACTTTGTACCTGTTTTTTGCTGGCACAGATGCTCTTCTGTGAGTCTCGGTAACTTCATCAGCGGTCGGTTCGAATATTGAAGCTATTGAAACATGAAATTCGTCCACTTCCCTGGCCTCCATCTCTTCAATTCGCAGCATCATAATTCGACCGACAATGTCAGCCCCAGTCGAGAGCTGATTATGCGGCAGCATACATGGCTTGACGGCAATCTGGGTGTCGTGTACCTTCCTTTTTCCCGAAATACGATATTATACTTGCTAGTGATAGCAAGACTAATCTAAATATAATCGACTGGCTCTTGTATAAATTTTAATACTTGAAATTGATCCTCAGTTACTACATGCTTAGATACCTGATCTATATATGGCTGGCTGATCTGAATTGGACCTGCTTTGAAGGCAACCATTACCAATAATATTTAAAACTGCAAGCGAGAGAAATCTAGATCATCTTGTGAAGGTAAATGCTCATTCATCGAATTCATAATAGGCTCAAATCCTATATCCCGGTCCTTTGGCTAATAGCTTCTTGTCATAAGCGACGTCGCGGGACACTGATTGACGGCTGCGTCATGCGCGCCATCTATTGTCATATTTTTAAGCTCAAACATCCTTGTCTTTCCAAGGTACTTTTTCGGGTAAATATATGGTTCACGGAGTCAAAGAAGGTTTCACATTGTTCAGATTCAATGGTTTTAAAGTTCTGGAGCCCTTTCAATACATTAGTTGCATTTTTTGTCCGTGAGATATGAGAATATCGAAATTTTGGCAAACCGGAAGAATTTCAAACGGCTTGCGTGGGCAAATATTTTTCGAATTCGACATTTTCGACCAAAAAATCGTGATCAGCGGCCATCAATACATTAGAAAATACCAGGTAATCAAACATCCTGTGAAAAAGTGGTGATCACGACATAGCCTATCGAACAGTCCCATGGCGTTATAGACAGGACCAATGACTCGTTATTCGTGGTACCGTGTCTGCTGGTTGCTGGCCCCAGTGGAGGGGGTGACGCCGCGGTGACGCTCAGAACCTTGAGTGATAAGCTTTGTCTCATACCCCAGAAAATCAATCGCTGAACTAACTAAACACTACTTTATTGCTAACGGGCAATCACAGTTTTACAAAGCTAGAGAGATTCGTTACCTACACAGGAAACTCGCTGGCTGCTGGAGATTGTTGGCAGAATTCTACATGTTTGGTACAAGACTCAGTGCAATCTTGCTATCATAATGCATATGTTCATTCAAATTGTCATTGTGTACATTTTTTAAAAACAGTCTTGTAATAACAGGCAGTATACAGTATATACTTTTGTGCTCTATACTGTCAAAGCTCACTGGGATCTCTGTTTCTTTGTTTTCCTTCTGATTGTCTGGCAATCAATGTTGATACAATGTTGATACCCCGACGTCTTTCCAGTCTGTCGTGGTCAAACGCTTCAAGAGCAAATTTTCTAGCGTATGGAAGTTACACTGTTTTACTTTCAGATAGTTTTTGGGTAATAAAAGATAAGCTTAAAATCACTCATATTTTCCTTCGCAATGTGCCGACTTTCGAGTTGACTGTGAATTATTTTGTTGTCACATCACATAGTGAGAATGCCTGTGACGGTATTGGATGAACCGTAAAATGTGCAGTATACTGTACAAGCCTTCAACGACATGTAAATGACCAGATTTTGAGTGCAAGGCACATTTTGCGCACCGAGCGACAACATTTGTTATTTATGTTTTTCAAAGACGGAATTAATATTGCAGCTGGGGATCTTGTGGAACGTTTTGGTAACGGAAAGTTCTAGTAAGGGTTAGAAAATTGTGAGGCAGTGTTACTCCCAATCAAATTTCTTCAGCAGTGAACCACTCTGTTCACCAAAACACTCGATTCAATTTTATAAATTAAATGCGTTCCAACAATGTTTACTTATCAACGTATATGTATGATGAGAATACTTTAAGGCATTCGTGAAACTTACGTGTTGCTGTAGGAGTGTAGGTACTATGTAAATTGCATCATACCTTCAGTTTGGTGTAGTGCTCCTAAAAATACATGGTCATGAGAATTTCTGTGCTTTTTCAAACCCTGTGTTCTGATATATTTCTAAGCGCCAACTCAAATTGGCGTTTACCAGAATATGTACTGCCGCTGTTAGCTAAGCTTGTTTCCTTATTGAAGCCATGTGGGGTCACAATTCCGGGTCAAATTTTCTTCAATAGCTCCTGAGCTATATCTAAAATGTTTTCATGCCTCAATTAGGTATTCAATGCAAAAAAGCGTACTGACAATGCTGCTGGCAGGTCACATACTAAGGTAAAAGCTGCTCAAATCGATCTTGTTTTCCGCTTTCACATGCCTAAAAGGACTTAGAAGCTCACGAGCTTTCAATTATACCCATATCAGCCATGATCCGGAGTGGTCACCAGCCAACTACCAATATGCCGGTTAAATGACCTTCTTCGTGGCCCCATTAACCCCGTTAAGAATTTCAAGAACCGCAAATATATCATTACAGGCGTTTGTTTTGTACCCTACGAATATTTCACACGAAAATGCAAAAATAAAAGTAGAATTTAAAAATGTATTTTTAATAACAGATCAAGAAGCCTTGAGGTCAAAAATTGATCTGAGGCCAGAAATAGTAATATTTCTCTAAGTAGTCCCATGCATAAGCCTGCTTATCATCGAAAACTTTCTGCCAATTATTCAATTTATCATGGCCATAAAAATCAAAACGTGTTGCAGCTTGACGTCTGGCTGCAACGTTTCAGTGACCTTAATCTCGCGACCTATTTGAACTCCGTAGGAAAATTCAACTACACACAGGACGGCCAAAAGGAAAGTAACCTGCAAAATGTTACCGATATTGAGGATGTTATGTGGAATATTTTTGCGAAAGTGTTTAGTTCATCCCGGAATTTCCCATACCGTAACGCCCTAAGAGAAAATGTACGAAACGGAAATTTCTCTTAGGAAGCTGTGGCAGAACAGTTAAACTAACTCTCGTGTACTCGTTGCTAGTTTTGGTGTCGGGAAATATATTTTATTGCTCTTAGAATCACCAAACAAAAAAGCTACTAAAACTTCAAAACCCCACTACTTTAGCGACGGCAGCAGCACGCAGTACGAGATAGGCACATCTTTGTCAATATTTGCCACCTCGCTGCCGAACGTCCCGGGAATATCCCGTGAGTGACAATTGTTGGCACCTCGCACGGGAAGGGGCACGTGGCGGCATACGAGCACCGATATAAAACGTACCACTGCTGGGAGTCTGCATAAGTGGCCCGACATATACTGACGTTAAAACGGGTCACAAAAAACTCCAGCTGGCTATAACACTTCACGTTTTATTCCAAATTCGTAGCACAGTTACATAATGGGATAGGGTACAAAGGGTGTCTTCTGCCACCTGCCGTTTATCCTTTCAGGCTCAAAAGTATTATATGCAACTCGATGCCCATCTTTTTAATATTCTATTTAAAATATATCGAATGGGTTTCAAATATTTTTCAGACGAAAATACCAATTCAAGCGATTTCGGGTCAAGGAATCTATTAAGAAATTAAATCAAAATCACACGTGGCCAAGATTCTCGAAAACTGGAAACCCGTGATAGCGAAAATATTGTTTCCTTTATGGTGCAAGCAATGCAAAATAAGTAAATAAATCACTATCATAGAATTGGAAGTATGGAACTTTAAAGGGAATGTGGCACCTTGGTCGAATCTGGGAATTTAGTGAAATTAGGGGTATTTTTAACCGAAAATCACGCAGATGTGCATGGTTTTTTCTGAGAAAATGTACCATAAGCTCAATATTTTAATATGTAAAATGTTCACTCTAGCGTAAAAAACCTCTGTCTGTGCATGACGTCATGATCTGGCAACTTCAAAGGGCTTTAATAGGCTGACTCAGGGGGTGCAGGTGGTTGCGCTCCGGCTTTTTAGTAGAGGCCAAAAATGGCAACCGCAAATCTGGCATTCGCCACGGCGATGACGTCAGCGATCGCCTAGAATTACTTAGCAACGCATTGCCGCTGAGTTCTGTAGAAGACGGGGCCCAGCAGATAGGTAGCGTGGTAGGGGCAATAATATTGTTTTTTTGTGGACGTGGGGTAATGAATCCTGAGTCCGCCCCTCGCCAGATGCATCCTGAAACCGTACGAACATCCCACGACCCGCAGCCGATTTACGTTGAATGAATGGGCGGATGCACCTCGAGAGCAATCGCTGACGTCACAAACGTAGAAGCCTCTAGAAACAGAGGTTGCCATTTTTAGAGCGAAGCGTTCTACCTCTACATTTAAAGGCCTTGGGCTGACTAATCAACGTGACGTCAGCATGTCGTCACGCCAGCAGCTGACAATTGCGGCCGGCTCCCTTGGGTACATTTAAGGTTTTCCCTACGGAAATTCTGAGTTCGAAGACAAATGATATGTTGAGTACAGGGTTTTCCGACATGCTTTACAACTTTGCTATCTCAGTTAAAATCAAGTTATAAAGGTGCCATATTACCTAAGTAAGCACCAGAACACCGTTGGAAATTGTTTAAGGGGCCATATCCGAATGGGATTTTTTTACTTTTAATCAATCCAATGGCCTTGAAACCTCCTATACACCAGACTTGAGGACATGGAAAATAGTCAGGTATATGTACCTTATGAATTTTTGGCCATTGTATGGTAGAATGCCCCAATTATAAGCTCAGAGTGTCTTAACCCGTGCCCAACCGGGGGTCCGGAGCCACCCTCGCCCCACCAGGGGGCCATCGATGGCCCCCTCTAACTCCGAAAATATGGAGATTAGCGCAAACCTCTAAAGTGCATTAGAAAGCTCACATGAATTCAGTGAGAAATAAAATTCAATTTTTGAACGTTCAGGTCAATGTTTTGACCTCCAGAGGTCAAGTTAGGTCAAAATCGGCCATTTTCACTCAAATATGCAATAATTAAGCAAACTGGGCCTAACTCTTATGCCATTAGAGCTATTGAGATCTGGTAAACTAAATTTGATAGGAAAATACCAGACCTTTTTCCGCTATATGGAACATAATGACCTCCCGCCAGTGGCTTGACTTCCAGAGGTCACCTCGTGACGTCATATGACCTGAGGTCACGAAAGGTCAGAAAGTGCGCTTACCGTATATCAAATGAAAGCCAGTGACGAGACATACACGATAGGGTTTAATTCAGCGCTCTAGCTTAACACGCGCATTGATGGGAGTCTGGGCCAACTTCACTTTGACGGGGGCGGGTACCCGCCCCTAAGATTTCGAGAACCATGGTAGGTAGCGAAAAACGGTAAACAGCGTTTGGTAGCCCATCCACTTCTCCATCGCAAATAATTGAACCTTTTTTTCTCAGGTCATATTTAACCCTCGCCCCACCGGGGGCCATCGATGGCCCCCCTAAGGTTTTTCTGGGATAGCAGAAAAACGACGAGGCGCAGCACCGTGGTTCAAAGCTCTTCCTCTTACTGCATCATTTCCGCACCATCCCTGAAATTGTTTACCCCGGGTCACCCAAGTTTAGGTCACCAGGCGAGGTCAACCAAGGCCACCTCACTTCAACTTTAGAGCTCTGTAAGAGCTACATTTCGAGGTCGATCGATTTGACACTTCCTACACTTCATGACCCCTCCAGGGTAAACAAGGTATATGTCCGTGATTTTGCGATTTCGTGACCTAAGGTCATGTCACGAGGTGACCTCTCCCATTGACAAAGCTTGGGGAAAAGCTGTCTTATGATCTAAAAGTCACAAAAACAATTTAAAATGCTCAGCTTTGTCAGAAAAGCGTTCTTGGACACCCTTTTACGGATTTCAGCGGCAATATTTGTCCTTTGACCTCTCCAAGGTCATCCAAGGTCACAAGGGGTCAAAAACAGTATTTTGACAATAACTTTTGACCTATATACGCTAGAGCGCTGAATCAAAAACCATCATGTATGTCTCGTCACTGGCTTTCATTTGATATACGGCAAGATCACTTTCTGATCTTTCGTGACTCCAGGTCATCTTAGGTCACGAGGTGACGTCTGGAGGTCAAACCACTGGCGGAAGGTCATTACGTTCAACATACTAGGAAAAGGTCTGATATTTTCTATCCAATGTACTTTACCACATCTCAATAGCTCTAATCCTACAAGAGTTATGCCCAGTTTGCTTAAGCATTGCATATTTGAGTGAAAATAGCCGATCTTGACCTAATTTGACCTCTGGAGGTCCAACCATTGACCTGAGCGGTGAAACATGCGAAGTAATTTCTTACTGAATTCATGCGAGCTTTCTAATGCACGTTGCAGATTTGCGCTAACACCCATACTTTCGGAGTTAGAGGGGGCATCGATGGCCCCGGTGGGGCGAAGGTGGCGCCGGACACCCGGTGGGGCGCGGGTTAAGGTCACGAGAGTTCAAAACATGCCGACATAGGGATAAAATGTAAATTAAGGTTTTCAGTCATTACATCTGAACAAGCAAAGATAGAGCAAAACGACGTCAACTACATGAATCCTCGCAGCAAGCCGAATCGAATTATATATAATTGGACATTGCTAAGTCAAATCAAGGATTTGACCTGACCTGAGGTCAGGTCAAGGTCAAATTCTATAAAATGCATATCATTAGAACCGCAAAGCCAAGGCGAGTCTAATGCAGCTAAAATAACGCTGTATCATCATCCGTTACTGAATTATTCCGTAAAAACCATTTTTCCCATGTATTTCCGATGTAGAGATCATACCTCGTAACTGACCTTACGTCCTCGATATACAAAATACCGGAACATTTTTTTTTTTAACTCAGTGGGCCCATTATGTGATATGAGTTTTAATCAGATTAGTTCACCCTGCTCTGACTTATGCCGTCTTAAGCTTTTTTTTGAGGTCAGGTCACTTGATCTCTACTGGTGACCTGATCTGAGATGAGCTAACCTTAAAATTTTCACAGAAGTTGCAAAAAGGATGAGAGAAAAGGTATGCCAAGTACGGCGGCGCTACGCGCCGCCGTTTTCCTGCTATCTGTGAAAAACCCGAGGGGGGGCGGGTACCCGCCCCCGTCAATGCGCGTGTTAATTGGGTCAAAATTTATTGCCAAAATAATCTTTTTGACCCCTGGTAATCTTGGATGCCCTCAGAGAGGTCAAAGGGCAAATATGACCCCTGGGATCCGTGAAAGGGTGTCCAAAAAAGCTAATCTGAGGAGTCTGAGAATTTGCAATAGTTTTTGTGACTTTTAGATCATAAGACAGCTTTTCCCTATGCTTTTCCTATGGGAGAGGTCACCTCGTGACCTAACCTCAGGTCAAGAAACCGAAAAATCCCGGATATACAGCGTGTAGACCTTGGATGAGTTATGAAGTGTAGGAAGTTTAAAATCGATCGCTTTCGAAATGTAGCTCCTATAGAGCTCAAAGGTTGAAGCGAGGTGGCCATGGTTGACATTGCCTGGTGACCTGACCTTAGGTGACTCGGGGTAAACAGTTTCAGAAATGGTGGGGAAATGATGGGGTGAGAGATAGAGCCCTCAACTGTGGTGCTGCGGCTCGTCGTTTTTCTGCTGTCCCGGAAAGAAACCTTAGTGAGGGGGGCATCGACGGCCCCGGTGCACAGTGGTCGGAAACGGCCTCACGGATGGTCACCGGGGTTTTTGTTCATGTTCATTTTGCTACAGCGCTGAAACGGCCGAACCGATTCACCCTAAATTTTCAGCAGATTATTCTAAATCAATTTCAATGGAGAAGTATGCTTATGTTGATTCACCTAACACCCGCACTGGAGATGGGTCTGGCACTAACGCGCATTGTAGGGGGCCTGGTAGGCCCCCTCTAAGATCTCGGAAACTAAAAGACGCAGAAAAACTCTGTTTGGAGGGTAGGTGGGGGCTATGGTGATCTACATTATGACTGATTTTCATTGACCTAGGTTAATATCTTCAAGGTCATACGATGTCATAAACGTCAAATATTGGTCATGCTGGGGAGCTATTGGGAAATGCCGTTATTAAGCAGGAAAATGACGGGAATAAGCTAAAGATAGACCAGGGTCATAGAGAAAACGTCACAAAGAAGCTTTGATACAATTTTGGGGTCAATGTCATCCAAGGTCATTGACCTATGAGGTCACAATATGGTATACTACCGATAATGTATACTTTGACTAACCCTATTGCCAGTGTTTGGTGGTAAATGAGGGTTGATCTTTAAAATGAACTCTAACCTTGACCTTTGATATTGATCTTTACATTCAGGTACCTTAACTATGACTTCATAGCGTAATACACGTCCGACCGGGTAACGCTATTTGACCGGAAGTGCTGGGGTCAATGACCTTGACAATTCTGATATGACCTTGACCTTTGGCCTTAACCTAGACCTTCGTGTGAGGTGACCTTGACACATTATCCCGGTTATATGACGTTATGACGTCACCTCTCGGTATCCAATGCAAGCGAACTGGTTCTACCGCGCGATTGTGGCAATCTCAAAATGCAGGTCTGACTTTGAAAGCCAATACGTCACATCATTTTCTGCCGATTTTTTTATATCTTCACCAATCGATGCGCCGTTGAAGTCTCTCGAATGTGGCCTAATATCGTTTTTTGGCTCTACGAGCTGTTCTTACGCCACCTCGGAACCATAGGTGAAGGAGCCTCCGAGCCCCCCCCTCCCTCCAGTGCGTGTGTTAAGCAAATGAATTGACCTAACCCGACCCCTAACGACCTGGTCAGGTGTGCTGGCTCCGTATGCAGAAGGGCATACCCAGCCTCTTCTCAGACTAATCGTCTAATCATGCTAAAAAAAATACATATTGCTATTCGGAGCGCCTGAGTGAAATGAGTTTGTGAGGTGCTTACTATTTACTACCCTCGTTAAAATTGATATCCCCAGAAGTCACAAAAGGCCACGTTGAATGTTGGCATGATAATTTGGGTTACTTTCATATATTCATGCGGCAGGAAGATCAAGACAGTAGTTTGTATTAGTGTAACCCTCTCATCATAGCATGTCGAATCATGTGCAATGTGAGCATGCGTTTATACATTGGTGAACTTGACCAAGGGTGATTCTGGGTAAGGTTAAGAAAACTTATGGGCTTACAATGAAGATAATGTGCATAAGGACGAGCAATACGACATGAGAAGCACCTGATAAGCGTCCCCCTCCCCTCGCGGGCGGCCGGCGGGCCTGGCGAGCCGCGGAGGCGCCGGATGGCGGGCGGGCGGACGGCTCCGGGTGGCGGGCGGCCCGGTACAATTTACACCGTGGACAATTTTGCGCACATTAGCACGCTTAGCTCACTTCAATCCATGACGAAGAATTACTTGACCTATGTTTCCACTAAAAAGCTAATTGGCCGAAACGTAACTTTTTTGTTTGTCTATTCAAAGGTAGCAACTAGTTTTTTTTAAGGTGGGCTTATGCAAGGGTTAATCAAAACGCAGATTGTATACCTTTATAAAATTCAAATATACACATAACGCTAATCATCTTAAAGCTGACATCATGAGAAACATTTTGATACTAATCATTTTTAGCCTGACTCAGTTTTGACGTTTATTATTCAAAGTTAAAAACTCGGATCTAGCAGACGCATCGAGTGCCGTACTTTTGGATTTAATCACCGCCTTACTTTGATGAGTAATAGGTGCATCTTTCAACCAAATTAGATTGATAATAGTGGTCATTCAGAACACGCTGAACAATTTTCTTCACATTGGCAGCCATAAAACCCCTAAATTCCAAAATCCGAAAAATGGTCCCGTGGCCACCCACAACAGCGTTTCCGACCACAGTGCGGTGGGGCGAGGGCTAACCCTATTACGCCACCCCTGTAAAAAGTCAGAATCAGTAGGGGGCTCCATGGCCCCCCCCCTGGTATCTCCGAAGTTTCTCGACCGATTTCAATTAAACAAAAACAATTTTGTTTGTTTTGATGTGAGCTCTCTGTTTAGCATATATATATATATATATATATATATATATATATATATATATATATATATATATATTCAAAAATTTCAGAAAGGGTCAGGGGCAAAAGCATAGGATATTTTGAACTTTTTTCAACTGATCACTACGCCTCCATTTATAATTTGATTTGTATGAAACTTCGTGTGTAGTTTCATAATTGTATGCTGATACACGTGTATTCCGGGTTTGTTGAAATTCGAAATTGAAGGGTGGAATCAGGAGGGGTAAATATAGAAAATTTTGGAACCTATAATTTTGACGCTGTTTTCTTATCTGAAGTGACTTGACGTTTGTGACTTGTACTGAAAGATGTTAGGAACCTGTTTTTGCCGTTTTGTTCCCACGGGCGGATATTGGAGATTTGAAAAGGGGACATGTGACAAAGTTGTTGCTTATTACCGTTTTTTCGTATTGAGAAGCTTGGTTCTCCAAATTTTGCCAGCGAAATTTTGATTCTGATACAAAAGGACATTTTGTAAGTATTTTGGTGCTTATTCATATGCGGTTCCAGGAGCAGAAAAACGAAGTAAACTCATAAAATCATAAACATTAATTGTTATTGATCTTTTTATAAATTGCTGCTCCCACGCCATTAGTCCCTCTCTCTCTCTCTCCGAAATGTATTCCTGGATCCGCCATTGATTTTCAAAACTTCCGGCGTGCTGGTCGGGAGGGAGGGAGGCGTGCTGGCGTGCTGGTTGGGAGGGGAAGATAACAGTTTTAAAGGGTTAGTGGGCCGGTGTGAGATAAGACAATGCCCTGTCCCATGTCGCTGCTGCCAATGCTGCCTCAGTGCGATAACAGCGCCGCGGTAACTCTTAGTACTTCAATATGTCCAATATGGCAATGTTAAGTACACCAAGCGTCTGGAACTACGGACGGTAAGGTGTATCCGTGGTTAGCTAGGCTCAACCTCCTCATGCAATTCATAATTAACGGTTTCACTATGGTATTATACCTAGTAGGAGTTTTTCCGGCTATCCGACTAAAACTATGGTCTGACATCGCCACTGGCGTAAAAACCATCAGAAAATATTAAATATTGATACAAAACAATGAGGCGAAACAATCTCCAAAGTTCGATTAAAATCACATTATTGTTGTACATGTCTCGTAAAATATGAAAAGTATACCCCCAAGTTTTTCTCCTGTATCCGCCCTTGGTGGAAACATTTCATTCATTTCATTCCAGAGATTTTGACTAGAAATAGAGCAAGTCCTATCTGAGCTAGATCTTCTCATAGCCAGTTAACATGCCCCCCAAAACATGTCCCTGGAGTCGCCCATGGACCACTTAGAATTTTATTTTCAGTTCTGCCTGATGCCAAATCGATTTTTAGGAAAAGTCACAAGTATGAAAGCGATAGCAATTCAGGTTTAACCACGCCACGAGAAAAACCGCCGGGGAGGCCTCTGGACCCCCTACACTAGTAAGGTTAACACATTTCCACTTTAACCATCGCCCCACCGGGCCATCGATGGCCCCCTCAAGGTTTTTTCAAGATAGCAGAAAAACGACGAAACGCAGCAACGCGGTTGAGGGCTCTATCTCTCACTGCATCATTTTCCCACCATCCCTGAAATTTTTTATTCCGGGTCACCTAAGGTCAGGTCAACCAAGGTCACCTCACTTCAACTTTAAAGCTCTATAAGAGCTACATTTCTTAGTCGATCAATTTGAAACTTGCTACACTTCATGACCCTTCCAGGGTCTTCAATGTGTATATCCGGGATTTTTTTCGATTTCGTGACCTGAGGTCAGGACACGAGGCGACCTCTCCCATTGGAAAAGCATGGGAAAAGCTGTCTCATGATCTAAAAGCCACAAAAATGATTGCAAATACTCAGACTGCTCAGAACAGCGTTTTTGGACACCCTTTCACGGATCCCAGAGGTCATATTTTCCCTTTGACTTTTCCAAGGTCATCCAACGTCACCAGGGGTCAAAAACAGTATTTTGACAATAACTTTTGACCTAAATAAGCTAGAGCGCTGAAACAAACACCATCGTGTATGTCTTGTTACTGGCTTTCATTTCATATACGACAAGGTCACTTTCTGACCTTTCGTGATCTCAGGTCATATTAGGTCACGAGGTGACCTCTGGAGGTCAAACCACTGGCGGGAGGTCTTTACGTTCCACATAGCGGAAGAAGTTTTGTCAATTTCCTATCAAATGTACTTAACGAGATCTCAATAGCTCTAATGGCATAGGAGTTATGCCCAGTTTTCTTAACTTCGCCCGGTGGGGTCTTTAGACCCTGTTTTTCGTGACTAAAAGGGGCAGCAGCGCGAAACTTTTTGTGTTCTTCATCATTTTACATTTTCCTAAAATTTTGCTCAAGGTCATATGGTAGGTACCGGCCAGTGAAGTGATACCTAAAATACTTAGACGATAATAAAGAAGGGTTAATGAATTGAAACTATAAATATTCACAGGTCAAATTTGTTCCGGATTTTGATTTTGTGACTAGGTATGTGCATGACTCCCATTTATAATGGGGAAAATCAAAATGAGCTTTTTCGTAAGTATGATGGAATCAACTTAACATGGTTGCGACTTGCTTAGCCCATTTTAGTGATGAATTTTGACTTTGACCTTTAAAGGTACTTGTCAATAAAATTTTTGGTGTTTTTTATAAATTTTGATGAAATAAGATAGAGCTTTTATTTTGTCACAAGTGTTTGTATATATTAAGTTATATAATCATGACTATACCAGGTGTTGGTCAGACGTTCTGTGTAATTTTAAATTTGACCTGGCATAGAATATCATATATCATTGATTTTTTAGAGAATTAATGTGCATAAACTATGCTGTATTTTTTGTTTAACTATTGCGAAAGTAAGCTTTGATGGGTGGCTTAATTCCAATATGATATTTGTACCTGTGTTGTTTCCTGAGAAATAAATGCATAATGAAAGAATTTGTTATTGTTAAAATGTTTTATTTAATAGTTTTAGATATATGGGTTTTTTAGTAACCTATATTTTACCTATTTTGACCTTGTACTTATATTATAAAATGACGTATTTTTATATTTTCAGTTTGCCGTTTTTAGTTTTTTTTAGATTTTTTTTGTTAAGCATTACATATTTGAGTGAAAATAGCCTATCGTGACCTTTCTTGACCTCTGGAGGTCAAACCATTGACCTAAGCGCTTAAACATGTGAAGTAATTTCTTACTGAATTCACGCGAGCTTTCTAATGCACTTTGCAGATTTGCGCTAACCCCCCATATTTTCGGAGTTAGAGGGGGCCATCGATGGTCCCCCGGTGGGGCGAAGGTGGTGCCGGACCCCTGGTGGGGGCCGCGGGTTAAGCGTGCTACGCTTGATAAGGGTCTGGTTTTGCGAGCGTGCAGTAGCGATGAATTTAGCACTAATGACTTAAAATTGAACGGCTCTGCAAAGTGGATGTGCTTTCCCCACTGGGGGCTCTTAATTCTCTACAGTAAGTGTCATTCGGATACGGGACAAAGGTAACAGGGGTGGGGGAGGGTAACTAACGACGCACTAACTGCCAAGATTATACGGCATAAAGGTAAAATGAAACCAATGGAATTCCTCATGCTCTAAAATATTGCTAGCTCAATTCAAGCCACACTAAAAGTACCATGCTCTCCAAACAAGGACAGCAATGGAAATATACTAAAAGTAGCTAACAATCTTAGCTGCATGCCAGCCTTAAGTTTCCCAATTCAAAGCTTGTCATTTATTCTTGTCACTTTCTACTGATATATTGACCATCCACCTGACTGACAAGCAGGAAGCTGTATGTTTCTAATGAGGTTGGACGGAGTGCACACCGGATCAGTCATGTATTTTGTACCCGGACAGATCTTTTCACTGTAGCAGGCCCGACTGTTCCAGCTACCTCAATAACCCGGACGCCAAATCTGCCCAGTTTGCCGGGGGCACATCAAAACTAAACACGTGCCAGGCGTCCTTAATGACCCGCAAGATCCAATAAAGTACCGCACCAAGATTTGTTCAGCGTGGACGGTTCAGGGCTATTTCGGCACTGTTCGCTGAATTCAATATGGGAGGGGCAGTGGCCGACTGCTGTGCTGGTCACTCCAGATGGCTGGTAGCGCGTGCTTACAATAGCTGTTCCGGTTATAACCGGCGCCCCGACCCTGACACTTATTCCACAGCCAGTGGCACTGGAGCTGTGGGACACCCAGTCACCCTACGGACCGACTTCGGCAATTACATCCACAAAAACTGCCACACTTCGAGGATGGATCCTAGCATATTATACATTGGCTAACTCTCGCCCTCGTGCAGGTTTTTTACAGCCTTACCACACAGGGAGATCGATCCCCCTGGCCGTTTGGAAAATAAAGAAGATAGAAGGACAAGACAAGTTGCAGTGCGCTGCTTCTGACCGGAGCTCTCCAATTGTTTAATTCCAATTCTTACCGGGTTCATTGATGACCTTGAAAGGACATCACACATATGACCCATATATAATGCGCAATATCACGTACCTAAAACGCAGCACGGAGGAGTTTTTGCGCCAACATTTAACACGCGCATTGACGGGGGTCCTGAGCCACCTTCGCCTTCACCGGGGGGCCATCGATGGCCCCCCCTCTAAGATCTCGAGAACCACGGTAGGTAGCGAAAAACGGTAAACGGCGTTGGAAGCTGCCCATCCACTTCTCCATCGAAAACATTTGAACCATTTTTTGTCAGGTGACATTTTAAGGTCACGAGAGGTCAAAACATGCCCGTCTTAGAGGCTATTTTACAAATATGCAATGATTAGCAAACTGGGCATACCTCTTATGCCATTAGAGCTATTGAGGCCTGAACAAGTACATTTGATAGAGCAAATTCAGGACCTTTTAAACTATATGAATCCGTAAAGACCTCTCGCCAGTGGTTTGACCTCCCGAGGTCACCTCGAATGACCTATATAATTAGACCTTGCTAGGTCAAAGGTCAAAAAGTGACCTTGCCGTATATCAAATGAAAGCCAGTGACAAGACAAACACGATGGTGTTTTTTTCACCGCTCTAGCTCAATTAGGTCAAAAGTTATTGTCAAAATGCTGTTTTTGACCTCCGTGACCTTGGATGACCTTGGAAAAGCCAAAGGGCGAGTCTAACTGGCAGCTAAAATAAAGTTGCTCTATCAGTCTTGCAACCATTTTTGTGGCTTTTATTCATGAAAACCATTTTTCCGATGTATTTCCAATGGAGAGGTCATGCCTCGTACCTGACCTTAGGTCATCGATATCAAAAATACCGGATACATATGTTAGAGAACTCGGTAGGGCCATTATGTGATATGAGTTTCAATCGGATAAGTTACCTGCTCCGACTTTATGCTAGTCTTAAACTTTTGGTGAGGTCGGGTCACCTTGACCTCGTACTGGTGACCTGACCTGAGATGACCTAACCTTAAAATTTTCAACCTAAAAATTAAGTTGTAAAAATGATGCAGGGAAAAGGTAGAGCCCTCAACGGCGGCGCTGCGCCTCGCCGTTTTTCTACTGTCTCCGAAAAACCCTGAGGGGGGCGGTACCCGCCCCCGTCAATGCGCGTGTTAATAGCGGAACATCACGTAAGTGTGTTTTGAGACATTTTCAATGCTTTGCACTTGCAATGGCATGACATGTCAATGAGTTCTTACTTGTTCAGTAAATGACCTGTTTAACAAAATATAAGCTGTTAGTTTTAACAGCTCCGAGTAAGCGAGCTGCTGCAGCATCAGCAAGAACAGCCTCTGACGCTTTCGAATGCTTATACATATATTTTTGCGTGTAATATGGGGTAATTTCGGGTCACTGACCTTAACTGGCCTTAGATGGCCTTGTAGTTTCGGCTTTGTCTGCACGACGATGCCACCGCAGTGCCAGTTTACATAGGCTAGGAGGATCATTTTAGCTACGGTGACTTTGGTAGAAAATTTTCTGTACTACAATATTAACACCCGCACTGGAGGGGGGTCTGGCACTAACGCACACTGGAGGGGGGCCTGGTAGGCCCCCCTAAGATCTCGGAAACTAAGAGGGTTAGAAAAACGCGACTTGGTAGGTAGGTGGGGAGCTATAGTCATCTACATGATGCTCAATTTTCATTGACGTAGGTCAATATCTTCAAGGTCAAACGAGGTCGTAAAGGTCAAATATTGGCTATGCTGGGATCGATTGGTAAATGCTGTGATTATGCAGGAAAATGGCGGGAATAAGCTAAAGGCGGACAAGGTTCATAAAGAAGAGGTCTCAAAGAGGCTTCCCCACAATTTTTGGGTCAAGGTCATTCAAGGTCATTGACCTTTAAGGTCACCATATGGTATACTACTTATTATTTACACTTTGACTAGCACTGTAGCCACTGTTTGGCGGGAAATGAGGATTGACCTTTCCCAATGACCTTTGACTTTGACCTTTGACCTTGACCTTTGTATTGGGGTACCCTACCGATGACGTCATAGCATAATATATGTCACACGGGGTAACGTCATTTGGCCGGACGCACAGTGGTCAGTGACCTTGAAAGTGCACATATGACCTTGACCTGTGACCTTTGACCTTGACCTTGACTTTCATGTGAAGTGACTTTGACATATAGTCCCACTTATATGGCGTTATGACGTCACCACTCTGTCTTCAATGCAAGCTAACTGGTCTGACCGCGCGTTTACGGCGATCTCAAAATGCAGGTCTGACTTTGAAAGCCTATAAGTCAAAAAATTGTCGGCCGATTTTCAAAAAGTCTTCACCAATCGACGCGCTATTAAATTCTGTTAAATTTGGCCACGTTTCATTTTTCGGCTACAAGCGGTTCCCCGGCCACCTTGGAAAAACAGGTGGGGGGCCTCCGAGGCCCCCTCCAGTGCGCGTGTTAAACAAAAATTCCGAACAAAAACACTGGGTACTAGTGGGCTACAGGGTAACAAAGTCCGTGAGTTTCCCTAGAACTCATTTCGCTCATTTTGGTAACCACAACGCGTCTGCCCAGGTTTCTTCTGATATCAGTGAGACATTGGTTTTGTCGTTGTGAGCCAAATCAAGCTGAAATCCTAAAAACAATTAGCAGGAGAACGTAACAAATGTTCTTTCAGGGCTGGTAATTTATTGACACAAACCATTTGTTTTAATCTGCCTACGCCTGGGCTCTTTTCCTATCGACCACCACCTATGGGGATGGGGGAGCGTGCCGTTGGACCCAATACGATCTCAAGAACCGGCGATGATACCAAAAATCGGAACGAACGACGCTGAAAGCGAGGAACTGTCCTCTTCTATTGAGCCAAGTGATATTTGTTGACCTGTAATGTCATTGGGGCGAAAATTGGCTAGATCTAGGCCGATTCAGAAAAATTATTTATTTATTCATGTATTTATTTTAATGCTCCAGGACACTCCAAAATGGACATTTCCGACTCTTAGCCCGACATCAATTATTTCAAAACACAATCCAAGTACAAAAGACAATAATAATAGACACTATGAAAGAATAAAGGACACTAAACTTCAATAATCGGCGCAAAAAAAACAATTCGATAACACACATTTTACAGTTCACATCCGGCGGAACTACCTCTTTAGCTAGCGTGCGAGTGGTTTTTTGAAGCCAGCCATCCACATTTCACTGAGATTCGGCGGCAGAGCATTATACAAATGGGGGCCCTGTATATGAACTGCCGCCGGCCAGCCTCTGTCTGTATCCTCGGCAAGTGTAGCTGTTGAGATTGACGTTTTTGTTGGGCATGGGTGTCAATGTTGTGTTGAAGGGATGTGGATAGGGCTACCGGTTGTTTAGTTCCGTTGATGTTGTGGGCAAGGGTGAGAGTGCGATTTTGCCATCTGTCTGGAACTGAGCCAGCCTGGACCTCTCAATACGTGCGATATATCATCAAACTTTTTGCGCTAAAGTAAATCTTTTGAATTTAACGATGGTTTTTGTCCGAACAGTTGCTGTGCATTGAAATACAGTATCCTCAACCAGGCTGTGAACAATGCTTGGGATGATGCGTTTTGGGAGGTGTTGGCTTATGTGAATTAACACGCGCATTGACGGGGGGGCGGGTACCCGCCCCCCTCGGGTTTTTCGGAGACAGGAGAAAAACGGCGGCGCGTAGCGCCGCCGTACTTGGTATTCCTTTTTCCTCATTATTTTTACAACTTCTGTGAAAATTTTAAGGTTAGGTCATCTCAGGTCAGGTCACCAGTACAGGTCAAGTGACCCGACCTCAAAAAAGTTTAAGATGGCATAAGTCGGAGCAGGGTGAACTTATTCGATTGAAACTCATATCACATAATGGCCCTACCGAGTTCTCTAAAATATGTTCTGGTATTTTTGATATCGATGACCTAAGGTCAGGTATGAGGCATGACCTCTCCATTGGAAATACATGGGAAAATGGTTTTTACGGAATAACTCAGTAACGGATGGTGATAGAGCATTTATTTTAGCTGCATTAGACTCGCCTGGGCTTTGCGGTTCTAATGATATGCATGTTATATAATTTGACCCTGACCTGACCTCAGGTCAGGGCAAATCCTTGATTTGACCTAGCAAGGTCAAATTATATATCATTCGATTTGGCTTGCTAAGAGGATTCATATAGTTCAGTTGTTTTGCTTTATCTTTACTTGTTCAGATGTAATGGCCGAAAAACTGAACTTACATGTTATCCCTATGACGGGCATGTTTTGACCTCTCGTGACCTTAAATGTGACCTGACAAAAAAATGGTTCAAATGTTTTCGATGGAGAAGTGGATGGGCAGCCCAATGCCGTTTACCGTTTTTCGCTACCTACCGTGGTTCTTGAGATCTTAGGGGGCGGGTACCTGCCCCCCCGTCAATGCGAAGGTGGCTCAGACCCCCGTCAATGCGCGTGTTAATATTATTAAAATATCAAAACACTTTTGCATAAGATGGTTACCTGTGCGTCCCACGAGAGATGATTGTCGAATATGATACCCAGGTTACGGAAGGACTGAACTGGGCTGATGGCTTGAGCACGAAGTTGGATCGGCAGGGGCGAAGGTCCTTGAGACTTTGGCGACTGCCGATTACCATTAGTTGTGTTTTGGTGGCATTGACTTTCATGCCATTAGCACAGAACCAATCATCCAAGGATGTAAGGGTATACGCTATGCGGGCTTATGTTGTAATAAGCCGTATTATGGTCTTTACAACATCTAAAATGTGTTGTAAAGACCATAAGCCCTAGAGCAAAGCCGAAGGTCTTAATGCGTTTGATCTGACCCAAGGACTGAATGATATGCTGTATGGCCTTGGCATAAGATTAAGGTCAATAACAACGTTTTAGGGTCATGCAGAATATTCTTCAATCATTGGGTCATGCTGGTCACTATGCTATCAAATGTATTACTATATATTTGTTCTTCCAAAGGTAACCCTCCAGCGCCTGGGGGCTCGATCGGACCCCATTGATTTTTTTTCGAAAATGACTCCTAAAAGAATTAAATGAGGGACGCGTCACTCGGCACAACTCTTTAGTAATTAATTAAAAAATTATGACCAAAATTGACATCAGATCCGGTCAAAAGGTTATGACGTCTTTTCTAAACCCATGTAAGGGGATAATTATCTTCTAAAATGAAACTGACAAATCCAGGTTGTAACTCGGTGACCAGAAGAGTTAGATCAAGTTTCTAAACATAAATTCGAAAGCTCTTGAAAGGAAAAGCCTGCACGCTGCCATCTGTTTTGAGTTCAGATCACTAACAAGGGCACGAGAGGTCACCAAATATCACATTTTTTCAAATTGTTTGTGTTTATAATTTTTTGAACGATTTTAGATACAGCAATATGCTTGGTAGCATAGTGACGAACAAGATCCAAGGATTTAAATGCCGTGTATTATAACCCTTATAGGCCATAATTCATTCTTTGACCTTAACCTGATGCTAAGGTCCTCATGTGAGTTTTTAACCCGCGCCCCACCGGGGGTCCGGCGCCACCTTCGCCCCACGGGGGCCATCGATGGCCCCCCTCTAACTCCGAAAATATGGGCGTTAGCGCAAATCTGCAAAGTGCAATAGAAAGCGTGCGTGAATTCAGTAAGAAATTACTTCGCATGTTTTAGTGCTCAGGTCAATGGTTTGACCTCCAGAGGTCAAATTAGGTCAAGATCGGCTATTTTCACTCAAATATGCAATGCTTAAGCAAACTGGGCATAACTCTTATGCCATTAGAGCTATTGAGATGTGGTAAAGTACATTGGATAGGAAAATGTCAGACCTTTTTCTGTTATGTGGAACATAATGACCCCCGCCAGTGGTTTGACCTCCAGAGGTCACCTCGTGACCTAATATGACCTGAGGTCACGAAAGGTCAGAAAGTGATCTTGCTGTATATCAAATGAAAGCCAATGACAAGACAAACACGATGGTGTTTGTTTCGCGCTCTAGCTTATACAGGTCAAAAGTTATTGTCAAAATACTGTTTTTGACCCCTGGTGACTTTGGATGACCTTGGAGAGGTCAAAGGGCAAATATGGCCCCTGGATTCCGTGAAAGGGTGTCCAAGAACGCTTTTCTGATCAGGCTGAGCATTTTCAATCGCTTTTGTGACTTTTAGATCATAAGACAGCTTTTCCCCATGCTTTTTCAATGGGAGAGGTCACCTCGTGACCTGACCTCAGGGCACGAAATCGAAAAATCCCGGATATACACCTTGTAGACCCTGGAGGGGTTATGAAGTGTAGGAAGTTTCAAATTGATCGACTTTGAAATGTAGCTCTTACAGAGCTCTAAAGTGAAGTGAGGTGACCTTGGTTGACCTCGTCTGGTGACCTGACCTTGGGCGACCCGGGGTAAAAAATTTCAGGGATGATGGGAAAATGATGCAGTGAGAGGTAGAGCCCTCAACTGCGGTGCTGCGCCTCGTCGTTTTTCTGCTATCCCGGAAAAACCTTGGGGGGGCCATCGATGCCCCCCCGGTGGGGCGAGGGTTAAAAGATGCTGCATATCATTGGAATCCATAGGTCAAGTCAAGCACATTGTTGCATTTGGCTTTGTTCTTGGTCTTATATTTCCCGCGTTATAAATGAATTTTTAAATGGTTCAAAATGTGACCAATTTTCGCCTTCGTTGACATCACGGGTCAACAGGTATAGCTCAAACTCAGCTTGAGAGTAGAAGACGATCTCTTCAAAATGAGATGGCACCGCCTGGGCTCTAGCGCCGCTTATGCTCCTAGCACCGTTTCAATTTTTCCGTATTACTTTTGGTTGCCAAGATCATAGGGGGGGGTTCCAATCGGACATCCAGGCGTTGATTGGTGCTAAAAGAGCCCAGGCGGTGCCGTGTTAAAACCACAAATAAATTCGAAAAGTGTGACCTTCGGTGACCTCTAGAGATCTCCATATCATCCTCATCTCAAAGTGAATGGCTTCAGTCAGTCTTTTATTTCCAACAGCATTTGATTGATGTTTAGAAACTTTTCTGTGAGCCGAGTTACCTCCTGGTTTTGCCGGTCTCATTTTGAAGAACAAAACTGTGTTGCATGGATTCGAAAATGGCGTCATGAGCCGTTAATCTGACCTGATTTGATGCTTATTCTTAGCCATAGGGTGTCAGATTTATCACCTGAGAGATATGTAGTAGGATGCATTTCACGTTTAAATCGCTTTGGATTTATTCGCAATAACCGAGGAAGAGTCTCTGATCGGACCCTCTTAGGTGATGAGGTCATCTGAGACTATAGTCATCCCATATATGCCGGACTTTTTCCCTTCCGCGTTTTGTTTTCTCCGTCTAGGGGAAGTTCACGTTGGCAAAAGTAGCGTTAAAATCAAATATATAAGAAATTCTTCCAAAAGGAATCCGGAAAAATGTCCAATTGTTGCAGTAAAGTACATTTGCACGTGCTCAACCACTTTAGGGTACTTCTAAAGAAGAAACAGCTGCTGAATGTGTTTGGGTCATTTATGACCCAACCGGCATATATGGGTCAACCCGCGCCCCACCGGGGGTCCAGCGCCACCTTCGCCCCACCAGGGGCATCGATGACCCCCTCTAACTCCAAAAATATGGGCGTTAGCGCAAACCTGCAAAATACATTAGAAAGCTTACGTGAATTCAGTAAGAAACTACTTCACATGTTTCAGTGCTTAAGTCAATGGTTTGGCCTACAGAGGTCAAATTATGTCAAGATCGGCTATTTTCACTCAAATATGCAATGCTTAAGCAAACTGGACATAACTCTTATGCCATTAGAGCTATTGAGATGTGGTAAAGTACATTGGATAGGAAAATGTCAGACCTTTTTCTGTTATGTGGAACATAATGACCCCCGCCAGTGGTTTGACCTTCAGAGGTCACCTCGTTACCTAATATGACCTGAGGTCACAAAAGGTCAGAAGGATAACTTACGTATATCAAACGAAAGCCAGTGACGAGACATACACGATGGTGCTTATTGCAGCGTTCTAGCTTAATTAGGTCAAAAGTTATTGTCAAAATACTGTTTTAAACCCTGATGACCTTGGATGACCTTGAAGAGGTCAAAGGTTAAATATGGCCCCAGGGATCCGTGAAAGAGTGTCCAAGAACGCTGTTCTGAGCACGCTGAGCATTTGCAATCATTTTTGTGACTTTTAGATCATAAGACAACTTTTACCCATGCTTTTTCAATGGGAGAGGTCACCCTGTGACCTAACCTCAGGTCACGAAATCGAAAAATCCCGGATATACACCTTATAGGCCCTAGAGTGGTGATTAAGTGTAGGAAGTTTCAAATTGATCGACTTTAAAATGTAGCTTTTACAGAGCTCTAAAGTTAAAGTAAGGTGACCTTGGTTGACCTCACCTGGTGACCTGACCTTGGATGACCCGGGGTAAAAAATTTCAGGGATTGTGGGAAAATGATGCAGGGAGATGTAGAGCCCTCAACTGCGGTGCTGCGCATCGGTGTTTTTCTGCTATTCTTGAAAAACCTTAGGGGGACCATGGATGGCCCCGGTGGGGCGAGGGTTAAAGGGAATGTGGTACCCTGGTCGAATCCAGGAATTTAGTGTAATTAGGGGTATTCTTAGCCGAACATAATGAAACGTATATTACTTCTCTGAAAAATGTGAAATGAGCTCAATATTTTGTTTTGTAAATTGCTCCTCTATGGTGAAAAATATTCCTCTGCCTGTGGATGACGTCATAATCTGACTACTACCATATTCAATAGAACTAAGTATGCGGAGAACAGTTGGCAGCAGCACTGTTATTATGAGCTTAGTGGTGTTGAAATCGACCATTATCTGCCAAATTATTATTTTTATTTTAGATCTCAATTCACACTGAAAAATAAATACAGTAATAATCGGAGCTTTCGACTTCAAGTCATCTTCAGCAATGATACATTTTTGAGCACAAAAATTCAAAAAGACAAGCACACGCTTAGGAGCAGCCACTTCTTCCTGCAGAATTAAAAACATGCATTCACACACAGCATACATATCAATATTTTCTTTCCTAAAACAGTTATATATATATATATATATATATATATATATTTATATATTTACATATATCACGCATCACAAGACCAACCAGATTTTAGTTTTGTAATTATTATTATATATATATATATATATATATATTTAAGGTGGTTTGTGGGTGATAGGCCAAGAAGCTGACATGGTATTCATTTTGGGTTCAAGATCACGTATAAAAATGGATTCCTTGATTTTCGTTTCTGCAACGTCCCGGTTAACACTTAAAATTTAGATCCGAAATAGGGAGTTAATTTCATCATCACTTAGGCCTTTATGATAGTGTAATATATGGTCACCGAAGGGTGTATCTACTCTATGTAGGCGAGCATCACCTAAATGTTCGTTTAGACGGTACCTAATGGGTTTTTCGCTCTCGCCTACATATGAATGGACATTCCCTAACTGCTCATATTTAGTGCAGGTGGCCTGATAAACAACGAGCCGGGTCATACATTTTCCCCGAAGGCCACACTCACAAGCATGACAGTGTTTGTTTCCAGCTGGACAGGGAGGATGCATCAGAGCAGATCGTATCAGTTCTTGTTTTAGGGGAGTTCCAGAAGTCCAGGATATGCGGATGGGTAATTTTGAGGCTCTGATGATTCCTTGTATCCGCTTAGACAGTGTATCATTAACGAACGGCAGGCGCATGTAAATGACATCAGTACGATTTTTTTGTTCTTGCAGGGGCTATTGTGTGACTTAAGAGTTTTAGAATCATTTGATGCAGAATTCCTTGTACATGATCGTATGGTGCTAGTGATGAGCTTTTGAGGGTAACCATTGAGCGGGAAAAGTCTAGCTATTTTTTCTATGCTACGTTCTTTAGGTACTGTGTCGGATGAACGGCGGATTGCTCTAGTGATCTATGTATGTAGAATGTTTTTTTTGGTTGACATAGGGTGGGCGGAATCAAAAGGAAAAATTATTGGTGCTGTCATAGGCTTCATGTAGAGTTATGTAGAATAAAAACTATGTTTTACTGTGATAAGGGTATCCAAAAAGCTATAGCGCCTGGGTCTTGTGCATGTTCCATGGTGAATTTTATGGCAGGATTGTAGGAGTTCCATCCTGCTCCTGCTTACAAAGTTTTTTCAATCAATGGAACTCCTACAATCCTGCCATAAAATTCACCATGGAACATGCACAAGACCCAGGCGCTATAGCTTTTTTTGGATACCCTTATCACAGTAAAACATAGTTTTTATTCTACAGAACTCTACATGAAACATATGACAGCACAAATAATCCTTCCCTTTGATTCCGCCCACCCTATGTCAACCAAAATAAACATTCTAAATGCACAGATAACTAGAGCAATCCGCTGCTCATCTGACACAGTAGCTAAAGGCCGTAGCATAGAAAAAATAGCTAGACTTTTCTCGCTCAATAGTTACCCTCAAAAGCTCATCACTAGCACCATACGATCATGTACAAGGAATTCTGCATCAAATGATTCTAAAACTCTTAAGTCACACAATAGCCCCTGCAAGAACAAAAAAGTCGTACTGATGTCATTTACATGCGCCTGCCGTTCGTTAATGATATACTGTCAAAGCGGATACAAGGAATCATCAGAGCCTCAAAATTACCCATCCGCATATCCTGGACTTGTGGAACTCCCCTAAAACAAAAACTAATACGATCTGCTCTGATGCATCCTCCCTGTCCAGCTGGAAACAAACACTGGCATGCTTGTGGGTGTGGCCTTCGGGGCAAATGTATGACCCGGCCCGTTGTTTATCAGGCCACCAGCACTAAATGTGAGCAGTTAGGGAATGTCCATTCATATGTAGGCGAGAGCAAAAGACCCATTAGGTACCGTCTAAACAAACATTTAGGTGATGCTCGCCTACATAGAGTGGACACGCCCTTCGGTGACCATATATTACACTATCATAAAGGCCTAAGTGATGATGAAATTAACTCCCTATTTCGGATCGAAATTTTAAGTGTTAACCGGGACGTCGCAGAAACGAAAATCAAGGAATCCATTTTTATACGTGATCTTGAACCTAAAATGAATACCATGTCAGCTTCTTGGCCTATTACCCACAAATCACCTTAAATATATATATATATAATAATTACAAAACAAAAATCTAGTCGGTCTTGTGATGCGTAATATATGTAAATGTATATATATATATATATATAAAGACACACATGTCAACATCCAGACCGGTTTCGATATATTACAATATCATCATCAGTGTAATAAATAAACAACCTACATAAGGAGCAGAGCAGTAGACAAGAAGGCCAAAGGCGCAGTTTCACGGATAATTGCTAAAAATATAAGACACTAACAAACACACACATATATGTTGAAGGTACTTGCTATACAAAGATTTGAAGAGGGAAAGCCGAAGACATTGTGTTCAACCTAGGTTTGTTTTTAGATATATAAAGAGACTCGAGAATTCTTAAATCTACACCTGTACCACACCTATCCAGAATTTTGAAATCATCAATGGTAACCGGGGTATCACATTGATGTGAATGTTCGCGAATCGCAGACGGATCTGGATTCGCCACCATTCGGTTAGTCCGGTCGGACATACCTAAGTGTTGTTTTATCCTGCAGTGTAATGAACGATGGGTGGAACCAACGTACGACGCACCACACGATGCGCAACAGAATTGATACACCACTGAGGATTGGCAACTCTTAGGTAACCTGTCCTTGAACCGGAAGATAGAACCCAAGGATGAGGTGTTCTGAAGGACGATCTTTGGATTGAGATAAGGGTAATATTTGGAAAGAAGGGACAATAACTCTTTCTTAAGTTTTAGAGACTGCTGACCAAAATACGGAATAACAAAATATTTCTCAAGTTTCTTAGCTGTACATGCCTTGGGAGATAAATCGTACTTCTTATTCAAAAATCCTTGACCGAACAATCAAAAGATGAATGGGGAAGCCATTGTTTTTAAAGAAGCGCTTTAAAAAGTCGAGTTCCCTGTGGAAAAGTTGGAATGATGAGCTGACACTAAATGCCCTATAGATAGCCGTTAAGGTGATGGCACGTTTTACAGCAAGGGGTATAAAGCTAAAAAAGCTAGTTCCTAGGCCAGTGAATGTTGGCTTTCGATAGACTGATGTTTCAAGCTTAGAGCCGACCCTCCTAACGCATACGTCAAGGAATGGCAGTTTACCACTCTGTTCGACTTCTTTTGTAAACTTAATATTTGGATGTTGAGCATTAAGAAAACTAAGAAATTTATCAGAATGTGATCTATGACGAAATATTAAAAAAGTATCATCAATGAACCTCTTATACATTACTGGGCGGAAGTCGGCTGGACAGTTTTTTAACCATTTCCTCTCATGAAAACATAGAAAAATATTAGCAAAGGTGGGGCCTAAAGGAAGACCCATGCCTACCCCATCGACCTGCTTATAGAGAAGATTGTTAAAAATGAAGTAGGAGTTCAAAACGGCCACTTCAAGAAGTGAGCGAAAGTACTTCGCAGTAATCCCTGCTATTTCTACGCAATTATTTCTGAAAAGTTCGCTGATAGTTATTTCAATAGTTTCTTTCACCGGGATGTTAGTAAACAAATTTTGAACATCAAAGCTAGCCATAACCATTTCGGAAGTGAGTTGAAGCCCACTTAAACTATGCACGAACTCGGAACTGTTTTTTATTGTATACTCATTTACGGTAAGTGTCGAAAGTAGGGGGACCAAAAATTTAGCAAGTTTGTACGTTGGAGTCCCACAGGCAGCAAAAATTGGGCGTAGAGGAACCAGCACCTTATGGACTTTTGGAAGTCCGTACAAAATACCAGGAGTGGAGCCAGACACATAAAGTTCTTTGTACACCGAGTCCGATATCATAGATAGTTTCTTGAGTTTTGAAATAATGCGGTTTACCTTATCTTCAACTTGTCGAATGGTTTTAAGCACAGGTTCATTAATAAGATGAAATTTCGTAGCATTTCGACACTTACCGTAAATGAGTATACAATAAAAAACAGTTCCGAGTTCGTGCATAGTTTAAGTGGGCTTCAACTCACTTCCGAAATGGTTATGGCTAGCTTTGATGTTCAAAATTTGTTTACTAACATCCCGGTGAAAGAAACTATTGAAATAACTATCAGCGAACTTTTCAGAAATAATTGCGTAGAAATAGCAGGGATTACTGCGAAGTACTTTCGCTCACTTCTTGAAGTGGCCGTTTTGAACTCCTACTTCATTTTTAACAATCTTCTCTATAAGCAGGTCGATGGGGTAGGCATGGGTCTTCCTTTAGGCCCCACCTTTGCTAATATTTTTCTATGTTTTCATGAGAGGAAATGGTTAAAAAACTGTCCAGCCGACTTCCGCCCAGTAATGTATAAGAGGTTCATTGATGATACTTTTTTAATATTTCGTCATAGATCACATTCTGATAAATTTCTTAGTTTTCTTAATGCTCAACATCCAAATATTAAGTTTACAAAAGAAGTCGAACAGAGTGGTAAACTGCCATTCCTTGACGTATGCGTTAGGAGGGTCGGCTCTAAGCTTGAAACATCAGTCTATCGAAAGCCAACATTCACTGGCCTAGGAACTAGCTTTTTTAGCTTTATACCCCTTGCTGTAAAACGTGCCATCACCTTAACGGCTATCTATAGGGCATTTAGTGTCAGCTCATCATTCCAACTTTTCCACAGGGAACTCGACTTTTAAAGCGCTTCTTTAAAAACAATGGCTTCCCCATTCATCTTTTTGATTGTTCGGTCAAGGATTTTTGAATAAGAAGTACGATTTATCTCCCAAGGCATGTACAGCTAAGAAACTTGAGAAATATTTTGTTATTCCGTATTTTGGTCAGCAGTCTCTAAAACTTAAGAAAGAGTTATTGTCCCTTCTTTCCAAATATTACCCTTATCTCAATCCAAAGATCGTCCTTCAGAACACCTCATCCTTGGGTTCTATCTTCCGGTTCAAGGACAGGTTACCTAAGAGTTGCCAATCCTCAGTGGTGTATCAATTCTGTTGCGCATCGTGTGGTGCGTCGTACGTTGGTTCCACCCATCGTTCATTACACTGCAGGATAAAACAACACTTAGGTATGTCCGACCGGACTAACCGAATGGTGGCGAATCCAGATCCGTCTGCGATTCGCGAACATTCACATCAATGTGATACCCCGGTTACCATTGATGATTTCAAAATTCTGGATAGGTGTGGTACAGGTGTAGATTTAAGAATTCTCGAGTCTCTTTATATATCTAAAAACAAACCTAGGTTGAACACAATGTCTTCGGCTTTCCCTCTTCAAATCTTTGTATAGCAAGTACCTTCAACATATATGTGTGTGTTTGTTAGTGTCTTATATTTTTAGCAATTATCCGTGAAACTGCGCCTTTGGCCTTCTTGTCTACTGCTCTGCTCCTTATGTAGGTTGTTTATTTATTACACTGATGATGATATTGTAATATATATATATATATATATATATATATATATATATATATATATATATATATATATCGGTATACTTCGGCAGTATATTTTCTTTTATGCATGTGGTGTTGAATGCCAGAGCATATTTACATTCTGAGAGTTTCTTAGATGTTTGTTCTAAATGTCGTATCAATATTTTTGCGTCGTTGGGCAAAGCATGTATTATTTCTCCAAAGCCACACATATTTCACAATATTGCTGCAGCTAACTAGTTTCAACGCATCGTACGTCATCTTCAGAGCACTTTAAGAGCAATAAATTGTGAAAATGATGATGGAAACACTAGCCCTGTTCCATCTGTCAGCACAGTTTTGTCAGCACCAATCAGCAGGCCGCGTTGCGCCTACGTCACAGGACTGTAGCCTCTCCCCGGGAACTAGTTCTAGAGGTTTTATGGGCTGATGGCCTGCTGTTTGCGCTGATGAAAAATAGTAAGTGCACGAAGTGGCAGCCTGATATTTTTTTAATGACATAAAGGTTTTATTTTCCTTTGCTTAGCACAAACAAGAGGCGATTATGGCGCTGATGTTACTTTTCTGGAGGAGAGGTTAGAGGTCCTGCTGACAAAACTGTGCTGACAGCTGGAACAGGGCTACTGCCTAAGTTATCATTATGTGTAAATATTAATATCTATATATATAAAAAAAACATTTGACGATTCGATCGGACAAAATTCTTGATAACTCACTAGTGTTTCATGGTTTTGAATAATTCTGTTAGTTCCTCGAGCGGAAAAAGGGTGGTGCACTTAACTGCTGTGAGACCATTACACATGAATAGATTAATGCAACATTGATTAGTACGGCTGAACAAATTATGTGTCGATAACTACCGAGTAGACACTCCCCCCATTTTTAATATCAGAATTAGAAGTCACTGCCAAATAGTTCAGTTCTGCGATAGGAATTGACCTGCTTATTTATGAAAGGACGTTCCTTGATGGTCAGGAGTGCCTCGAATATCCACAACTTTCGATGATCTCTACATGATTTCATGATGACCGTGTTCTCCTGTAAGTCTTGTCTCGTCAGTTCAATTCCACGTTGTTGTGCCATATATTCGTGTGGGCCCCCGGTGTTCTTGTGCATTGTGCATCTCCTTGATAGGGTGGTCGTTGTTGCACCCATGTAGTGACAGGGATGACGCTGACAGTCGTCATGTGGGCAAGTAAACTTGTACACTACACAGGTGCGTTGGAATGGTTCGGTGCTGGAGGTCATGTTGTTTTTCATGAAAAGGTTTTTGTTCTTTTGCTCTTGTAGTAGACAATGAGCTTGATCTTGTTATCTTTGTCCGTAGGCATCAGGTTGTTGTTTATAATGTTCTTTAAGACACGTTCGTCTACCTTATATGAAGGAGACATCTCGTTCTGGTAGTAGAGCTTTAATGTATTTTGCTCAGTTCTCTGCTCTTGCTTAGTGTATTTTGCAAGTTGGGATGTGATTTCTCTGTCGATGTCACTGTTGGAGAAGTTGTTATTTGCAAGCATCTGCTTTGAATGTTGAAGCTCTTCATGGACTGACTCCCATGTTTTGCAATACTTGACTGCTCTTCTGATGTAGGATCTTATCACGCCAATCCTGTATCTCTCAGGACATTCACTTAGTCCATTCATGCTACGTCCTGTGTTGGTGGGTTTACGGTGTACCTTCGTCTTGAATGTGCCGTCACTTGCGTCTATGTCGATGTCCAAAAACTCGATGCGCTGCTCAGTGCTGATGTCGGTAGTGAACTTTAACACTGATTGCTCTTCCATTGTCGCTTTCAATACTTCTAGATGCTCAGCATCCTTAACCTGGATGTACAGATCATCAACATATCGGCAATATTGTGTTGGTTTTGGAATTATGCTTTCCAGCACTTGGTTTTCTACCTTGCACATATACATGTTTGCAAAGAGAGGCCCCAGAGGGGACCCCATAGCAACCCCATCTGTTTGACGATAGAGATGTCCAGACGGGCAGCGAAAGAGCGCTTCTGATGTGCAGGCCAGGAGAATTTTCTTGAGGAGTTGGGATGTCAGGCAAGGTGGTGGGAGAGCCGAGTGGTTATAGACGCAGTTCAGAATGATGTCAATTGTCTCTGGTATAGGGACGTTGGTAAATAGGCTTTCCACGTCTAGGGATGCCATTAAACCGTCAGGTTGGCTTGCATGGATGATGTCAACAAAGTCATCTGAGGATTTCAGGCAGTATTTGTCTGGTAAGTATGGTGTAATTAGCCGGTTTAGTCGTTTTGCCAGATGGTAGGTGGGCGTGGAGACTTGCGATATGATAGGAGGAAGGGGATTTCCTGCTTTATGGGTTTTGACATTCCCGTACGCATAGCTTGGTGCGTAGTCACCAACGATAGGTTCAAAGTGGACCCCTCCGATAACAGCGTTTGCGCTGTGAATCAATTTATTGACCTTAGCCTGCAATTCCTTTGTGTTGTTCCTGCTCACTCTAGTAAACTTACTTTTATCCGAGAGAATTGAATCCATCTTCTGTAGGTATTCATCCTTATTTAGAATTACAAAATTAGAAGATTTGACTGCTCTTCTTATTATGATAGTGTCATTTTCACGTAGTTCTCGAGCGGCTTGACGAAGTTCATCGGTTAATAGTGTACTTCGCCTGGAATCCCTGATCTTTCTTCCCTCTACTGCCAATAAAGCCTTGAGGTTTTCATGCACGAGTACCTTTTTGTCTTCTTCCAGACGTAGCATGTCCTGGTAGAGCATCTCTATGTTTGCCTTTTTCTCCAAAGGGTCATACTTTGTTTGAATGTGGCAGTTTAAGCCTAAGTTAAGTAATTCCTTTTGACTTTCTGTCAGCTGTACAGAGGACAAGTTGAGATACCCATCACTGGACTCAGGAAGCACAAGATCACCTCCATAGAGTCTTGCCAATTTCTTGATAGTTTTAACCTTAAGGGCATGGTCACTTTTGCTAGATATTTCATCAAGCTTAGCATGGATGGTTTGTAGGAGACGCTGATCAAGAGAACATCTAGAAAGACTTGTTCTCAACTTTTGAATTCTATCACTAAGAACTTTGAGTTCTTCTCCTTTTGCTTCAATTTCATGCTGCACAATCTGCTTCCTGTAGTTTTTTGGTGAATGTTTTTGCTCTTATTGCCGGGTCAACTTTTATATCTGTATACTTCGGCAGTATATTTTCTTTTATACATGTGGTGTTGAATGCCAGAGCATATTTACATTTTGAAATTTACATTTACATAGCATATTTACATATTATATATATATATATATGTATATATATATATATATATATATATATATAACTGTTTTAGGAAAGAAAATATTGATATGTATACTGTGTATGAATGCGTGTTTTTAATTCTGCAGGAAGAAGTGGTTGCTCCTAAGCGTGTGCTTGTCTTTTTGAATTTTTGTGCTAAAAAATGTATCATTGCTGAAGATGACTTGAAGTCGAAAGCTCCGATTATTAATGTATCTATTCTTTCAGTGTGAATTTAGATCTAAAATAAAAATCATAATTTGGAAGATAATGGTCAATTTCAACACAAGTAAGCTCATCATATTCAATAGGCTTCAAGGGCCATAATTGGCTGATTACTCACCGTGACGTCAGCGCTGTCGTCACACCAACAGCTGAAAACTCTGGCCGCTTGGCTGGGGTACATGTGGGGTACATTTTAGGTAGGTTTTCAGCTTTTCTCCACGATAATTTTTAGTTTCAAGACAAATGGTATATTGAGTACCGGGTTTTCCGGTATGACTTATAACTTAGCTATCTCAGTTAAAATCACATCATAAAGGTGCCACATTTCCCTTAACATATGATGCAGAACCATTCAGTTTCCAGTAATACTCCCCAAGATTTTAATTGTTTCTTCCTTGTTTCCTCTGAGATGCTGCTTGTAGTCCCAAATGTTTTTCATGGAAATAAAAAATCGGAGTAGAGTATTATTTGTTGGAAAAATTAGCATTCACTGGGATTCTGTGCATTGGACACGTATGTATGTATATACGTACATACATTTTATTTAGGGCATTTCGCGTAATCATTTAAACTGGTTAAAAACCATTTGCAAAAAACCCGGATGGGTCTGATCGGACCCCATTCGGTTATAGGTTAGGCATTTTCCACTCATTAACGTGCAGCAGCTATGAACTGAAGAGGTTTTGATTTAGCGTCAAATAAACCTGGTGCGTCCCAATTTCGACTCGGAAAAGCTAGCCGGCAGACACAGGCCGCCATGCTGCAACATTATCTGTGTACCACTTTATGTATTTAACCGTTGTCACCACTGAGACTTTTACCAAGCTTGTAAGTGTTTTGCTAGCAGAAAACGCTAAAGCTACATACATTGGGAAACGTTCTTTTAAGCATTTATTTTCTTTTCTGAGAAAATGACTGAAAATATTTCGAGATATGCTTCATTTGACATTGTATTCCCCTGCAAAAAAGCCTAGAATGCAGTAAATGGGATTACATTTGTAAGATCAAGTTGTTTTGGTATTTGCAAACTATAAATAAATTCATGCCATAGCATTGCTAACATATCGAAGTAATATCGTAGTGACTGGTCATATGTTTGAAATTTGGGTAGTTTTGACTGAGGTGTTTAGCCTTTAGTGAACGAATTACTTAAAAACCCAAACATGCTATGAAACATAGGCGGAAGCAGGTGGCAAAGGAGAACCTACCCCTCCCTCCCCTCATAGACCCTTAACGCTCCGTGAAATAGTCACGGTGCACCCCTAAAATGTGGATAGCTCCTCGTTGAATTTTCGCCTCGCACCCTGCATCGACATCGACATAGATATCTGAAACATATGTTTACTTTTTCATGCCTATATTTGATATTATTTTACTTCTCTCAGTGTAGGATACATTCCTAAAAATACATTTAAACTCAAAACTGTGTTTGGGTGGGGGCCTGGGCGCAGTGATCCCATATGGTCGGAGAATCATCACAAGTTGGCTACAAGCGTCCTTGCTAGGTCTGAAGACCTGAGATAAAATACTCTTAAGGAACAGAAAAAGAGGCACAGGGCAAACAGAATCAGAATGGTATGTGACAACGAATGCTTAAAACATTCTTGAAAGCTGAAGGAATTCATACAGTATGCAACTTAGATCCTCATCGCCCCACTCGCTCAGTTAGATTGAATTGTCTCAAGAGCATCAGGCTCCACTGTAACAATGCTCTTTCCCATTTGTAATGGTGCTCAGCGGTGCTCAAGGCGACTTCTAGCTGTCTTACGTTTGGCTTGTTCGATAACCTGCCTGGAGAAGTTCTTGAATAGTGAATGTCAAACTTCCGTTGCTTGCGTTGCAGACTGCAGCGGGCCTGGAGAGGGAGGCATGAGCAGCCGGTCTTTCTGCCGGCACTTATATGGAGGTCATCCGCGTCGTGGTCATTGGCGCGCCTCAGGTCGGCAAGTCCACTGTTGTCCAGGTAAACAAATGAGAGCAACTGCAACTCGTCTCACTCGTCAATGCGTGACTGTGAGTGGCAGTGACGGATTTAAGCCGGTCGTTTCAGGGGGAAAACAGAACCAAAAACAATGAAAAATATTGTTCTAAGAAGATCGGAAACAACCGTCAGGTCTGTGGTAGCAAATTAGTTTTGTGTCCCTGGCCCCTGACCCTAACAAGTTTGTCATCACCCTTGTGGGTGGTAGTGAAATCGTTTGCATACTTGATAACTATGTCGGGTGGGGAGGGGAGGAATATCGTTGAATGAATTTGTACATTCCCAATATGCAAGCATGCTGGAATTCTTTGCATTTACGCATAGTCTCAGAAACAGGGAGTGCCAAGGAGGCCGTTGCCCCCAATGCCCGCAATATTCCTTATTTGTAGCAGTAGCTCTTTGGCGTTGACTGGAGTGAAAGACCAACAAATATATATTTCCCCCAATTTTCTGGACAATTCCACGCCTATGTATGTGCATGTGTCTCTCAATGATGTGAGAGCTCCACGCTCGTAATCACGCTCTTCATTCAAACAATTTTCAACGAGGACTACGCAGTCCGTGAATGAAATAGCGGATGATAAACATTGATTGTTAAACAGGCACTAGCAGGCTTCACATTTTTTCGCCATAAATAGATGTCCATAGGAGACTGAGAAACAAATCATTTTCATAACAAGCTTTTCCAGCACAGGGATTTTGTTGTCTGAGTCGGAGAATAACTTTCTTATTTTGTTTCAGGGTTAGTTATGACACATTCTTGAATAAAACGGGTGCTGTGTATAAGGCGACGATGGAACTAACAGTTTCTGCTATTGTGGGATTATTCAATTCTGGAGGCAAAATCATACAATCAGATTTTTTCATTATGTTTCTGTCGTGTCCAGCCTAAGACTGTTCTGCAGGGAAGATGTGCTCAGGCTTCCTCACCGCTGTCAGCGTGATAGCTCTATTTTGACCAGAGCTGCAAAAGTCGGGCTCTCGGATCATAAAGTGCCCGACAGATTTTAGGGCACGGTATGGTCCTGCGACAGATCTTACAATCTGTGAGAAAAAAATCTTGAAAGGAAACAGAAAATATTTTTGTTCTAAAAAACTCAATATTAAATTGTCACCTCTTTCACTCAACAAATTTTTCATGAATTTGCACCTCTCCCATATCAAGCCAGTGTGCGGCAAGAACCGATGGAAAATGGAGGGACTTATGAATCGAGGGACCTTTGAATAGAGGACCTTATGTACAGAGGGCCTTTTAAACGTCACCCAGAAAATCCTCTGCTGGAAAAATTCCTTCACCGGCCTGTCGGGCCCGATTTGTATTCCATAGCACGCGACAGCTTGGCCCGACAGGCCGCCGTAAAGGCCTTTAGACAGGCAAAACAGTTTTTTCCTTCTTTCCTTAGTTTAAGTACGCTCAACGCTGCCGCAAAGATGCTGTTTGAACAGCGCCCTTGCGGCAAAGCCGGTGTAAGGGTATCTTTGATTTGAAAGCAGCCCTGCGGTTTGGTGTGTTGCGCTGTGGATGTGGCGGAGGCCAAGGCCCTAGAATCCCGTGGTGTAGTGGGGCAATATGTTGCAAGGTTGTGTTTTTGATTATTTTTCTCTTGCATTACTTTGGTATACATCTTGAGTAAACTGGTTCAGCTTGGATTTCATCGTCCATAGTTGAAGGGCTGATAAATGGCTCGATTAAGCTGAAGCCCCTTCCACCGTCCCGTGTAAGCTTAAATGTGGATTTGAGGGATGTGGGTATTTTGGCGAAAACGTTTTTAAGGGCATCAGCGAATCAAGCATTCTGGGCTGCCCTGCAAGTTCAGGAACAGTGGTTTTGGCCAAGGAGGTCGTTTTGAAGCATGGATCAAACAGCGGGCAGATCAGAACAGTGTGGGAGAAAACAAACAAGTAGTGATGTGGTGTTCGTTGTAATTTCGGCAGCTTACATTTATTTCCACACAGTATGTTATGCTCACTGTTGATCAATAATTTTAAATGATATTAATAAGGGAAAAATGAATTTTACCAGCAAACTGGTCAAATTAGACTAAAACATTTGATTTTCCCTTCCATCTTCTTTTAAATCCAATGCCTGTTTATCCAGAATTAACCACAAAAGTTGCATACCTTCATCAGTGGATTTGTAGATGCCAAAGAAACAAAACTCTTCACCTTTCCACATTAATTTGAGTTTTAAGTACCAAACTATTTCTCCCATTTCATTTTATTCACTTACCTAAATATGCCTATGATCTATGTCAAAGGGACAAAGATATAACAAAAACACAGTCTAGTGCAACCTCTACTCATTCCTTTTACTCTTAACTTCCTTGGAAACATGATATTTATTTGACATTTACTATCTAACTGACTTAAGGTTATTTATTAGCCTCATTAACTTCAGATCCTAAACCACCTACCCTCATGGAAATGAGCACGGCAATGCATGAAAACTTTGAAATAGCCAACAGCTTCAAAATTTTGGATTATTCATGTAAACATGCATTTAAAAGTCATGGAAAGCTAATATTACATGTTTGCATTCAACTACAAGTAGCCATGATCCTTAAAAACACTTTTTCGAACATCAAAAAGTACCCCTCAATCTTGTTCGTCTGGCCATCAAAGCAAATTCCATATATACATTTTGGGGTTCCTTCCAAATTACCCCTCCCACCTCCAAAAACTGAAATCATGGAAATCTGCAGAAGCTGGCATAAGTAACCGCATGGTATGGGAACCAGGTCAGCTTTCTTCCATTGCGAACTATATTTTTTAAGTATTCTGGGCTGACTATGTAACATAATAAAAATATCACTTATTCTCATTCTAGTGCAGCATTTTTGTCAATGGCGGCTGCAGAGGACTGAAAAAGGGGGCTGCTTCTCATGTTATTGTATATTTCACCTGTGACCTAAATCATCTGAATTCAAGACTGAGTCTTATTCAAGACCCAGTCGAGCTGACCTTGACGCACACTATTTGTATGCTGTACGTCCACAAATCTCAAATTACATCCAATAATAAATTTCCTTTACCAATGGTGACTCCAGAAAATGAGAATTGGTGGTTCGGTATTCAATTTGTTATAGGTTTCGCCGATAACCTTAATTTCCTGAGCGCGTCTGATAATTGAAAACCCGAAGAACAGTCTCAGTTCTAGAGTTTTGAAAATTAATAGACTTGTGTCATTCCACTTAGATTTGCCATAGGCGGCTTCAGAGCATGAAACATAAGGATATCACACATATAAGGATCAGAGCACAAAAATAAGGATAATGATATCCATTGGTGCCAAACTAGAGTTTTGTGCTAATTTTAGTATTTTCTATTAAGAATGTGGAAAATGAGTAGGAACATTTTACCAATTGAATGGGTTTTAGACAATTTTAATAGTCCTATCCTAACCACCCACAGATTTAGGTTTTTCGAAAGTGCCCGACAGATTTGAGATTTTTAGCTCTGATTTTGACTCCGCCGTCTCCCTGACCACATCTTGTTTAATAACACCATATTTCTGACATCTCCGACCCGACCTGTCTGATACGTCGTCATGCATCATATGACGCACCGTCGTCACACGCTGTACTCGTGTACGCGTATATGGACCGGTCTTGATTGTCGCGTAATGAGGTTATGTCGCAGCGGCTGCAAATCAGCGGACAGTAGACACCGCACGGTGACGGCGACAGGGCATTACACACCGCAACGAGCGCCGATCTCGCTAATGCACCCAACGTCAGGTGACGGCTGCGGGGTTCCCGTGCGGAAGTCGATTACGTGGAGCAATGAGGGCTGACAGCTGGGCTGGGGCGCCCCACAGGCTGGGCAACAGCCAGCCGAGCCGCCCCCACTCTGGTGCCGTCGGTACACCTGGCCGACCCGAGATTAGTTTGTTGTCTGGAACTCGAAGGCCCGTAGCAAAACAGTGAGTCACGCCAGCAGTTCAAACTTCGGAATCGTGTTCAGTGGTACGAAGTGAGATCATGGCGCTGCGGAAATCTTTTGCGTAACCACTTGGGCTGCTCAGGCTGTAACTTTAATTAAAACTTTGTAGGTGGACATGCATAATATGGTTATCTGAAGCATTGCAAAGCAATGAAACCATGTTTATCAATATTGGGGTTAATCTTGTGGTTCCGTAAACGGCTTAAAGTTTGGACATTTTTGCGGATATATGGCCCCATGTAACAGATTGCGCATGACCCTACCGTAGTGGTTGTTAGCATTTTGTATGCATATTTTTTTATAGATTTTTGCGTGTATTATGTCAAATTAATTATTTCTGGTGCTGTTGTGAAAGTGTTTATGCGTAGTGGAAGGGCAGGGGATTGTTTAGGGTTAGACGTAGTTTGGTGATTAAAAACGTTATACTCAGAATCATGTCATGGCGTTATCAAGCAGCCTTATTTTACGTGGTAAAATGATTTGACTGCTCCGAAGAAAACATTATATTTCTGCCTGGTGACACTATTAACCCGCTATTAGTCCGGCGCCACCTTCGCCCCGCCAGGGCCCATGGATGGCCCCCCTCTAACCCCGAAAATATGGGGATTGGCTGAAATCTGCGAAGTCTATTAGGAAGCTCGTTTAAATTCAGTAAGATTTTAATTTGCATGTTTAACTCGCTCCCCGTTGGGCCTCCCGAGCCACCTTTGCCCTGGTGGGAAGGGGATGTTTGAACACTCCTCTAGAACTCGACCCCTATGTGGGATAGTGAAAAAAACGCAAAAACTAATGGATAGCTCATACAAATTCATGAAGAAACTAACTAAATCACTTATTGTCTCAGGTCAATTTTGAGGTCATGATAGGTCAAAGAATGTGACATTTTGAGTAGAGTTTTGGGCTCTAGCATCTGACAGAGTTGAGTTGGCGTCATTTTTAGTCATTTTTAGGCACCATTCGCTATCTATTTGTTTTCCCGTCACGGAAAATCAAATAATGTATAATGTTACCATACTAAGTCAAAACACAAAAATGACCTGACCTGAGGTCAGGTCAAGGTCACTTTTAACCTAGCAAAGTCAATATGCATATCAATCGACTCGTAATAGCGATCCAATTTCAATGGTATCAAAATAAAAGCTTTATCATCATTTCATGCAACATTATTTACCTAAGTCTGAAAACTGATCAAGTAGCCCGAGATGACCTCTTAGAGGTCACAGGTCAAAAGTTGCAACATGAACCTAGGAAGGGGCCCAGGATACTACGATTTTAAGAATATGAAGGTATTCTCAGCTGTATATACACAAATACAGCCCAATCTCTGCTTTTCCCATCTATTTTCAATGGAGAGGTCATGGTTCGTACTTGATCTTAGGTCATCGATATGAAAAATCCCAGAATATATTTGGTAACACTCAGTAGGGCCATTATGTGAAGTCTTAATCCGATAGATACAGCGATTTCGTACTTATGTCACCTTGAATATTTTTAGAGCTGAGGTCACTTGACCTGCACTGGTGACCTGACCTGAGATGACCTAACCTTTAAATTTTGTGAATAGTTGCAAAATTTATCAAAAATAAGGTGTACCAAATACGGTGGTGCTTTGCGCCGCCGTTCTTTCGTTCCGCCGCAAAAACTAGAGGGGGATATGTTCAGACACCCCCACACCGGGGCGAGGGTTAAGCGCTCAGGTCAATGGTTTGACCTCCATAGGTCAAATTTGGTCACAATAGGCTATTTCCACTAAAATATGCAATGCTCAACCCTCGCCCTACGGGATATCAATGGCCCCTAAGGATTTTTTTCGGGATAGCAGAAAAAAATGATTAAACGCAGGACCGCGGTTGAGGGCTCTATCTCTCACCCCATCATTTTCACAACATCCCTGAAATTTTTATCCCGGGTCACCCAAGGTCAGGTCACCAAGCGAGGTCAACCAAGGTCACCTCACTTCAATTTTGAGCTCTATAAGAGCTACGTTTCTCAGTCGATCGATTTGAAACTTCCTACAGTTTATGGCCCCGCCAGTGTCTACAAGGTGCATATCCGGGATTTTTCGATTTTGTGACCTAAGGTCAGGTCACGAGGTGACCTCTCCCATTGAAAAAGCATGGAAAAACTGTCTTATAATCTAAAAGTCACAAAAACGATTGAATGCTCGGCTTGCTCAGAAAAGCGCTCTTGGACACCTTTTACGGATCCCAGGGGTCATATTTTCCATTTGATCTCTCCAAGGTCGTCCAAGGTCACCAGGGGTCAAAAGCAGTATTTTGGCAATAAGTTTTGACCTAATTAAGCTCGAGCGTTGAATCAAACACCATCGTGTATGTCTCAGCCCTAGCTTTCATTTGATATAGGCAAGGTTACTTTTTTACCTTTGATGACCTCAGGCCATACGAGGTCACGAGGTGACCTCTGGAGGTCAAACCACTGGCGGGAGGTCATTACGTTCTACATGGCGGAAAAAGGTCTGGCATTTCCTATCCAATGTAGTTTACCAGATCTCAGTGGCTCTAATGACATAAGAGTTACGCCCAGTTTTTTAAGCATTGCATATTTGAGTGAAAATTGCCTATCGTGACCTAACATGACTTCTGGAGTTCAAACCATTGACCTGGGCGCTTAAACATGCAAAGCAATTTCTTACTGAATTCACGCGAGCTTTCTAATGCACTTTGCGGATTTGCGCTAACCCCATATTTTCGGAGTTAGAGGGGGGACCATCGATGGCCCCTGGTGGGGCGAAGGTGGCGCCGGACCCCCGGTGGGGCACGGGTTAAGAAACCTGGGCATAGTTATCATGCCATTAGAGCTATTGATATCTTTTAAAGTAAATTTGATAGGAAAATTCCAGGGCTTTCGTGCATAATGACCTCCTTCCAGTGGTTTGAAATCCAGAGGGCATCTCTTGACCAAACATGAACTGAGGTGACTAAAGGTCAGAAAGTGACCTCTCCATATATAAAATGAAAGCCAGTGACAAGACTTACACGATGACGTTTAATCAAGCGTTCTATAATTGGGCCAAAAGTTATCGTTAAGATAATTTTGTTGCCCCTGGTGACCTGTGATGACCTCAGATAGGTCAGAGGCAAGTATTGCCAACTGGATTCCGTGAAAGGGTGGCCATAAAAGTTTTTCCAGAGGTCAAGAACATCTCAGGTTGGCTACCCACATATCCTTGATGCGACCAACATGGCTACCTGAAGTGAAATTAACTTGTGTGTGAACCGAGGCTTTAAATTACTCGCATTAAATATGTCTTAGTGAGTAAAAATTTACTCAATAAGTGAAAGTATAAAAGGAAGTAAATTCACAGTGATTTGGAGACTAATTAATTACATATAGCATGCTCTTAGAAACCAATCAGCAAAATATTAAGTATATGTGCAGTGATTAGTTGTGGCTGTAATAAGCAGTGCAATTAGCTGCGCATATTAATCAGTCAAAAATGTTATCAAATACCTAATACTAAAAGACATGAAAAGTGTAAAATGTGAATAGATATGTGCTGTCAGAGTCTAGTACCTTTATTGCAACTGTTTGCAATGATCAATCATTGCTTAGATAATCATTGCTAAGATAACAGACAACCACCATTTGAATGTAGCAGTCGCAATGCTGAGGCTTAAGCTACTTGAAGGATACATTTAATGTATTGTTTTAAAAGAATACATATCATTTAAATATCTACAATGCCTGCAACCAAATATAGGTACTCCACCAGAGGAAAAGTAACTCCTAATACCACAACTATCATCCAGCAAATCCTAGAAAGAATGAAGCAGATCAATGAGCACCACCACATTCACCTGCTCAATGGAAACTTTTGTGGAATCATCACAATTTTGTTAAGCTTGATTTAGTAAAATTGACTTAACCCATTAACGCCCAGCGGGTCATTTTTGTCCTCTGACTTTGACAGGCTGCAGAATCGGTACCAGTGAAGGGATCTTCATGTTTATGATATGGATGTATGTTTCAGAGCGTGGACAAGCTGAAAAATGCATTTGAATATTCTAGGTTTTTATGGGACGATTTTGGTGGAACTTATTTTGGCGAGGTTTTGGTCAGCGTGAGACAGCTCTGCAAATTTTGTTTCTCGCAACAACATATGGAAAGCTGAAAAGGGTTTGCATGATTGGCATTAAGCCAAGACCACTAGGAGTCAGATGGTGAAGGAGGAGTAAGATTTTCTTGAACGGCTTTGCCATGAGACATCGTCAAATATGAAGCGGACAAAAATGACCTGCTGGGCGTTGCGGACATCTGCGGGCCGCTGAAAATGAGGAAAGGATGTGTCCTGTCCTCCCGTCTGGTGCGTTAGGTGCACAATGTTACCTAGAGGGAAGGGAGGCAGTGTGGGTCCTGCGAATGCAGGGTTGCCAGTTTATATATTTTTCATCAAATCTGAAGATTTTTAGTGCAATGTCGATACGTTTGGAGACTTTGAAGTTCATTAAATGCTTCCTACCGTTTTCGGGGTCTGTCTGATTTTGGGAATGATTATCACATAATTTTAACGGAAACATGCAAGATGCTTCCAGTATTTTGTAAAGGCTTTATTAAATACAATTTTCAGGGGTTTTAAAACTTATCGAAATTTTAGCACTGACTAAAAGCTAGCAGAGCCTTGTCTTTTCCCTTGACGGATTGTGTGTAGTGAATAGAGAGGATAGGGAACAGTAGCGAATTGAGGACTTCATTGGCTGGTGGGGGGGTTGGGGGTCTCGAGCCTCCCCGCCATTGCCTCGGAACAGCCCTCAGTAATGCAGGGAGAGCGGGGAGAGTTGTATCATGGACAAGTTGTATCAGAGCGATGTTTTCCAAAACTATCCAAGAAATGGGGCTCCCGACACGACCAGATGATGCGGCATGCGGTCCGCCATCTTTCTTTATACTGCAGTCTGCTTGGCTTGGCGCGTTTCGCGGTGAGTGCAGAAAATGTGTTTTCGGCGTGTCATTCTGTAAAATTTCGTCGTAAGGAAATGTGTGTTTTTGTCATTCAGATGATCACGAATCGGTAGGATCGCTGTAGCAGTGGTAAGGGTAGATTCTAAGGCTTCGTGCGTGAGAAAGATTTTCTCGGCTGGCCACTGGTTGTTGAGCACGACGACGTTTTTTCCAATGTGGGAGGGTGGTACATGTTGTATCAAGGCCAGGTGGGGTACGTTGTAACAGTGATTCAACTCACCCCAATGTTCATGCAGCTCATTAGGGTGTCGCCACAGATTCGTTTTTTCCAAAAACACTATATTGTCACATGTAGCCACAACGAAAAATTAGGTAAAATATTTTTGATGCAAAAAGTGCGGGTCAGGATAAGTGCAAGACGGGCCGCGCTGATGGAATGAAAGCAAAAACAAAAATTAAAGTCTAACAAGTCCAGTGACAAATCTAGGATTTCGTTGGGGGGCAGGCTCTGAGGGGGAGGGCGCCGAACCTGGGGGCGCCGAATCTGAGGGGCACCAATTTACCACCCAATAGGTGGCCAGTGTCGAAGAAAAACGCGTTTAAAAAACGTATTTGTAAATGCTTATTTCATGAAAGCAGCCTTTCAGTGAAACATGTTACGTTTACCATCAAACATATTTTGGGCCGGCCAGGTTTCGCCCAGAACGTCAGGGGCCGAAAAACCTGCCATTTTGCCACTCTAACTGGTGACAGCCAAAGGTGGGCAAGGTGACAAAAAGTAGCCGACATGCTCCTTCCAGACAAATGTGTGAACAAAATTGCCGAAATCGGCTCCTGTAGTTTGAGCTCACAATGTTTTTTCAACAAATAGGTGGCTCCGGGATATCTATTGGTATCCTGCTAACGCAAAATGTGCCACATTTCGCAGCCTAGGCTGGTGACAAATTTATGGTTTGAAATTTCCAATGGTGACACACTGAACACTTTTTTGACCCCCGCAGAACGTAATGACTGGTACATTGGTAGAAAATGCTGGACGCCCCCACTGATGCTAACTGAAGCACTATGAGCAAAGAATACAGCTAACTTCGGTCTTGAAGAAAACTGAGGTGTCGTATCGACCACATCCACATATCATAGTTGTCTTGGCTAACTCCGGGTCCCTACAGAAACCCCGATTGACGCTACGCTAAGCGCAATTAACAATGAATACAGTGAACTTTGGTGAACTTAAGTCCTGGCGAAAACTAAGGTGCCGTATCGACCACCTCCACATATCACAGTTGTCTTGACTAACGCTGGGTCCCTACTGAAATCCCCTATTGACGCTAGCCTAGCATCAGAGGCCCCAGAGCCTCTGCGGGCCTGGGCCTCTGAGTTTTTAGTGGCTACTCTGAGCTGATATTGAGTCCCTCAGTTGATCTGGGACCGCTTTAGATAACCAGGCCTTCACACTGAACTTGAATGTGTCGCCACTGGAGCCTTCTGAGTTTTCCAGGGTCCCTTAACTGGTGAAGGGCCCCTCAACAGATCCTGGGCCCTCTGAGTTAATTTTGAGCTCTCTGAGAGCGAGTTTTCAGGTTCCCTGGGCTGTTCTGGGACCGTGAAAGAGTATTGCACAGGAGCTTACTGGCTTGGCCTTAGATCCTTTGCTGCTTTGGGCCCCCAAAGCTAAAAATAACCCTGTAGGTGAAATTATTGTGGCAGCCATGAGCTGAGTCTAGAGCCCGTGATAGGATTTACTTAAGGGGCCTCTGGTTTGGTCATAGGGCCCCTAGCTGGTTAGTCTCCTTGAGCTGGCAGGGGCCCCTGGGCTGGTATCGTGTTCGTTTAACTGATATAGGCCCTTCAGCTTGTTTGGGGCCCGTTGTGCGTATCTGGGCCCCATGAGTTCGTCAAGATACCCAGCTAGTCTGGCCATCTTAGTTTGTATGGGCCTCCTGGCTGCCTTGGGGCCCCCTCAGCGTGTCTAAGCCCCATGAGTTGAAGGTTGGCCCCTGAGCTGTTTTGGCCACCTGAGCTTATTTAGGACCCGTTTAAATGGGTAGGCACCCCACGCTGCCTATACAGCTCATTAGGGATGTCGCCACAGATTCATTGTTGCCGAAAACACTATATCAACACAGGTAGCCACAACGAAAATTAGGTAAAAATATTTTTGCTGCAAAAGTGCGGGCCAGGATAAGTGCAAGACAGGCCGCGCTGATGGAATGAAGCAAAAGCAAAAATTAAAGTCTAACAAGTCCCGAGAAGTTATGGCCACATCCCCACCTGCGCTTCACAAATTCGAGGGACACCCCTGCTCGCCCACCGCCTCCTACTTCCCACTCCATGCAATTCATCCCTATCCTTAAACAGCCCTTCCCGTAACTATTGTCGAGGATTACTTAGTAAGTCCTTAACTAATACGTTTGGCTTTTCAGATTGAACAGTTGCAGATTGAACAGACTTTAGCCTGGCTTAAGTCTGCTGGTACCTAGTCTAGAATTTGCCCGTTTCGACGCATTGTGTTGGCTCTTTGTTCCAAACGGGTCCTTTTACACCTGGACGGTTGATGTTTCGTTTGCGTTTTTGTCACCATGAATTTCGTACTGCATTGGCCATAGTTTGGTGCAATAAATTGCAAGTTAAGTTTATAATTAAATTTTAAATTCGTTGAAGGTTGTTCCCCGGCCTGATCGGTAGCAGGCACAGTCTTCGAAACGTGACACACTGATACAACTTAACCACCATGTGATACAACTCACCCAACCGGTGGGGTAAGTTGTATCAAGTGAAAAGGTCCATTCGCTGGGCAGTAAGAAACAAACCAGTAAAGATTAAGAAACAAATCTATCAGCAAAGGAAGCCAAAGGATGCAGCTATGAGATGGTATTGAAATCACGAGGCCATCCCAAGTAGTTACGAAATTAATGAACCTGGAGTAAAACTGATACAACCCACCCCACCCTCCCTATTTGGGTACTATAGGCAAACTGACATTTCGGTAGGGGGGCTTGAGCCTTCCTAGCCCCTTGTGTCCACTACTGATTGGAAGCCAATGACCAGCTGACAAAATGAGTTGGAAATTATGGCAGCCGCCACGCTGGTTTGTTTTGACGAGATGGTGCAGTGTCAAACGTCTGGAGCAACATAAAATGGGTGAAGCTTGGGAGTTTTAGAACTTCTGTCTAAAACGCAACTAGCACTATTTTTGCTTGGTTCTAGTCAAGTGAAACTACCATGAGTGAACATCCCGGGGGTAGGAGGGGGGTCAAGACCTGCCTGTATTTTTTGTTCCCAGGTTTGTCTAGGGTTTGGATTGCAGTGCCAGCGTTAAACCATCCAGAACCCCTCCTGGATCGAGAAGAAATCTCCAGCCATGGAGACATAAAATATCAAAGCATAGTTGTTAGCAATGCCACAGATCAAATGTTTTGCAGGAAAAGAAGCAAAAAGTTGTTTTAAGTGCGCAAGATAGCGGAGCGAATCAGTTGCATATCATAATCATACCATCACAAAATATATTAGTCATGAGGATGAGAAAGATGATGAGCTGACCAGCGTAACAATGACCAGTGGCGTGCCTGGAAATGTGGAGGTTCACATTTATGCAACTATGAAGCGCGCTATTTGTTCCAAGAAAGTTGGAAAGATGGACATGGACCCGTTTGGAGATGTGGAGATTAATCAAGCTAATGTGCACCGCGTGGGGTAGTAACGGATTGGTTTTCAAAACTTTTCATCTGTATGCTGAATATTACGATTTCTCGTTGAAAGCTCAGTGAGCATCAGTACAAGTCTGAGAGGCGGAGAAGAAAGGGGGTAGAGACAAAGAAACGGTTTCCCAAAACCTTTGATATTCACAAATATTCTTTAATACTATGATGTTCCAATTTTAGTCTATCCCCGCAAATCATCAGTCTAGGTTAACCACGTTTGTATACTATTTGCAAATATGCTGTTAGTGTTGTCTTTAATGAAACCTTAAGAGCATAGAACTGTCTAAGCATTTTACTATGGCCAATATACAAGAGGAAATAAAAACACTTCACCGAACTGCAGTAAAAGCGATGCGCATTGGGCCGCTGAGTGCGGTGACAGCGCCGCCCGGGAGTCGGCCGCGCAGTGCCAGCCGATGTCCCAACGCCCGCGGGTCTTTTTGTCCGGTGTCATATCTCAGAATCTAAAGTGGTATCGATTTAAAACTTTCGGAACATCTTATTGGGCATATTCTAAGCATAGGAAAACATTTGTTTCGCCAATTTGAGCTGAAGTAGGTGGCGTTAATGGGTTAAGTACGCACAAAAAAGCTACCTGCAGATTACCTGACTTCATGGGCACCAAACAGCACATATTTTTGTAAGTGCAAAGCCAGAACTTACAACTCTCATCTCTGCAGGTCTACGGTTTGGATATCTCGCATGCACTTGATTGAAATGTGAGCTGTAATTGATACCCCCAAAACCACACAACTTTAGTGGGCTTTTGAGATATGGCAGACTTCACTTTGTCCCACGTTTCCCTGGATGCGGAATAGTATATAAGAATTGGTAGTGGGTTTACTACTGGCAACAAAAACCAATTCTGATTTAGGTTAAAATCTACAGCTTCATATCATACTTACAAACCAGCTCGACATCTTCCCCCTCCAAATTCCCGCACCAATCCCATACCCACACAACAGCTTCAACACCAATACACACGTATTTCTAACTGCTTTCTTCTCGCTACTCGCGCGCCAGAAACGCACAACTTTGTGGTTACCCAAGTGCTGTGTTCAAGGCAACTTGTGTCGTACCCGGTCGCAGTGACGTCAGGGGCCTCTTTAGCTCCACCCACGAGCCCATGACGTCACTGCCAAGTACTGCAAGTTGAACATTTTTGCGTTCCCTTTTGTCGACAAAGGTGACGCTATTGTGCCAATAACCGTTTCACTTCTTCGCAAGGTAGTAAAGGACTTCTTACTCGTACTCGTGATTTCCTATTATTTGTGATGTTGTGTTGATTGTTTATGGCATGGTGGTATTTGCTGGTCTGTTACCACGCATTTAATTAATTATGGAGGTGGGGAGGGGGAGGCGACCTAGAATGATATTTGATGGTACACGAAGGTCATGCACAAAGTAATCGCGGACGAGGAGAGCGACGAAGATTTGGGAGCAATGGACATTGCGGCCGTACTGATAGTGTAAGCAAGTGTCCTACGACTTTTCCAGCATCAATAGGTGCAATTACCAAATTTTTATGTCATCTTTGAATATATGTTCCGGGTAGAATTTATCACTATATCATGTGCCAGTCTGCAAAGTATGGCAACAGGCTACCGGCTGCACAAACACAAAACATCCCATCTTCATAAACCTTTCAACATCATCCTGCTGCCATAAGCTCTTTGCTGTACTTCCCGTGGCGCTATTCATCATTACCGCATCCACATTCTTCTCTAATTGGAGCTTCTAATTTCCCTGTGAACAATATATTTTGCCTATGTTCGCCATATCAACTGCCATCGTCTCTGCGTCTTCCGTTTCAGCGACGCAGAAGGGCACAGGTTTTCGGTCTTTGATCGCAAGGGATGACGTCATCAGAATGAGACTGTTTCAGAAGCTCTGCCCACATGTTCGCATCTGATTGGTTCGACGCAGAAAAACGCTGCGTCCTAAAGAGTCGCAAGCCGCCTTGAGCACTGCCCTGATGGTCCCTAATCGTAATTTTCGTTGCCGGACGGGCGACCAGACCATCTCTAATTCCGTGAAACGAGTCCTCAAGTACAACGTAAGCAGTGGAGTTACTATCCTCTGCGGAGTAGTTTCAGTCTAAATCCTGATATAAATTTCAAAGTTTCCTATTTTTATTCGAAATAAATGGTGAAATTGATATAAGAGAATGAATATTACTGTTCTTATGCCATCGTAATTTAGAGTACCTTTATCTCATGGCTTTATATGGGTCAGTTTCGTTGGCGATGTGGTTACCTACCCATCTCTAACTTAGCTGTGAAACAACGCGAGTGAGTAAGGATACATTATTTGTCACTAATTTGTATCCTCTGTCACTATTAGTTCTAATGGTACCTAAAATCAGTCAAGGTAGCATTGCCCTGCTATGGATCGTCCTTTTAACGTGGCGGTAAGATCGTGGAAATGCTTGTTTTGTGCCGGTAAGTGCAAATCTTGATCCCAGTCAATTCTCTGTGATTGGCTACCTTAGTTCTGGTCCTTGAACCTCATTTGGCTACCCACGAGCGTGGGTGAGTTGGCGATATTCTTGACCTCTGGTTTTTTTGAGAAATCTTAACATTTTCAATCATTTTGTGACTTTTAGACCATAAGATAGCTTTTCCCCATGTTTTTTTCTATGGAAGAAGTCAGCCCGTGCCCTGACCTCAGGTCACAAAATCGAAAATACTGGATATAATTTTTAGACTCTAAAGAGTTCATTAAGTATAGAAAGTTTTAAATTGAGCGGTCTAGAAATGTAGCCATGGTAGAGCTCAAAAGTTGAAGTGAATTGGCCTTGGTTGGCCTCGCCTGGTGACCTGACCTAGTGTGGTCAGGGGTAAAAAACTTCAGTGAAGGTGGAAAAAATGATGGGGTGAGAGGAAGATCCCTCAACTGCGCCTCTCCGTTTTTCTGCTATTCAGAAAAACCTTAGGGGACCATGGATGGTTCCCGGTGGGGCGAGGGTTAAGGCAATATAAACGTGTAATCATTACAATCGTCAGCTGATGCAGCGACCTGCACGGTCATCACTTGCACAGTCACTATTTAAAGCGAACCAAGAATACGCTTGTGGAAACAAACGATCCTGTTACGATGGTCTTCTACCATCTGCAGGAGCCACTGGAGCCCTTGCTCGTTCTTTGCGGCATGGATGAAACGCGTTATGATAGCGACATCGCTCTCAGCGGCATCATTTGTAACTCGCGGGTCTCTAAAGATCTTCAGATAAGCCAGGAACGCTGCTTCTTCCTTTCACTCATTCACCGGCTGGTCGAGCCAGAGCTTCAGGTCGACTTCAAGTAGCTGGAAACCGAGGCAGGAACGTTTATCCACCAAGTGCGGCAGTCTAGTGTCCTGGTCGATGACTGGTGTGCTACACAATGGCTAACCCCATCTGCCGCCTCCTTGTCGTCGAGACATCTCCGCCATGCCATGGCGCTATTAACTCGCGTGTCGACTTTGACTGGCTCGGACGGACGGGGCCTCTGTTTTTGTCTTTAGGTGGAACATATGGCAGCGCATCTTGTGGAAGGTTGCATCAACAAACGGCCTTGTTAATCCCTTGGCGCTTCTAGGGTCAGAAAGTTGAGGGAATTATATGAATTTTCATGCCTTCTTTTTTGCAGAAATGCACACGCCAGGTACAATGTGATATCTCTGATGTTAATCAAAGTGCTCAAATGCCAAAAAGATGTCAGAGGTGGATTCAGAGAGGAAAAACAGTGGGGTAAGATACAAACTACTCTGCCTTTCAGATATGGCTACTTTTCCAATTAACCCACCTTTATCCACCCCTGCCCGACCCGAGAAACACTCCTGGATCCACCATGAATGCATTGTGCCCATTTGGTGTTAGGGCTAAACGCATATCTACGACGCTTTGCCCCATTAAATGCAGACACAACACTAAAATACGCTTGAAAGCTAGCCTACCCCCTAATTACGGTCTCTGAGCAGGCTTATGATATCCTATTATCATATAATACACGGATGGGATCAATACATCCTTATTTGTACCCCTCCCGGGAATTCTGTAGGCCGTTTACTCACTTTGGAAGTGTTCGAATAGATAACACTGTAGACCCCCATTTTGAGCTCCTGGAACCGCTTGTGGCCAAAAATATATCAAAATACACATCAACTGGCATCCCAAATCTCATTTGGTGTTGAAACTAAATGCATAGTTACAATGCCTCTTCCCATTCAATGCACACTAGGGTGTTTCATTGTTCCAAAATGCAATATTTCGACGCATATCGATGTTCCCCTCAAACCTCATCTGCTTACAAGCTTCTGTGCGAAATTTCCATGTATTTCGATGATATTTAGAGGTCGCGCACTTTTGCAGCTTTTTATCAAATGTATTCAAATGTACACATAAGCGTAGGAACGTCCGGAATATTCGGGAGGCCAAGGTTGCATTTGGAAGTAATTTCTTTCCAGCCAGCGCCATGGGGTTAAGGGTTAAGAATCAAGAATATTGGGCGGGGGCTATGACCCCCTGCCCCCCCCTGTTCCTACGCCTATGAATGTACACATTTCCACACTGATACTGGCGCTGGTTTTCTTTTGCTTGGTTTTCTATTTCACATCTGAAATATTCTTCAAATTAAGTAAAACATTTATTACTGCACAATGACTAGCCTGAGTATAAAACCCGACCGATTTCGGGAGCATCCCGCCCCCGTTTTCAAGGGGAGATGAAGATAACACTATGACATGAACTAACTAAGCGAAAAACACGAAGACAGGGTAAACTTTGAAAGAACAATCTTAGCTATGAACATGACGAATCATTGTATAATTATTAGCTCTAAACACGTGTTATTTTTCAATTCAATCTCTTGTTTGGCTGGCGTTTTAAGAGGTCCAAAAATCCAGAGAAGATGGTAACTTTGCCGATATTTCTATTCATTTTTGGTTCCGTGGTGGTTTGGATGTAAATTGTCTCTTTTATTCCCCGCTGTTTTTGTCTTGAGTCCAAAGTTAAAGTTGTCATGGCGTCCCATTTGATACAATGAGCCTTCTTGAATGCATGTTCCGCTGTGGCCTCCGCTGCTCTCTCGTCAATTGACCCTCGGATTAGTTTTTGTCGAGATTTTCGGTGTTCGTCTTGTCGGACTTCCATCATCCTTTTGCCTTCTCAAGTGTATATTTTTGGACAGTCATTACATTCCATCTTGTATACTGGGCCTGGTTTTTCCGGTTGTCTATCCTGTCCTTTGGTTTGACCAGTAATTTTTTGATCGTTTGATGTGGCTTAAAATATGTTCTTACGTTGAATTTAGAACATATGCGTCAAATCTGTTGCGATACTCCTTCTACATATGGGAAGGATCATTATATCACATGGGACGCCACAACGACTTTAACTTTCGACTCAAGACAAAAACAGCGGGAAAGGGAGATCGCCCTCATCAAGAGATTCAACGGATTCGTCAAGGACGATAAGCAGAAGCAGTACCTGCTCCAGGTGGTGGACCTCCATCGGAGGGGTCTACCCAAGCGCACCAAGAAAGAATGCGCCTCTTTCAAGTGTAATGGTTTTTGGTGATAAAAGTGCGCGACCTCTAAATGTCCTTTTATTTTGCTTTTAGGGGTGTCAATCGATTCAGTTTTACGTATAGGGCTGGGGAAAGTCGATATGATTTCGTTCCAAACAAACAAAATTTTACTATAGTGGGCTGAAACACCCTAATGCACACACAACATTAAAATAAACTTAAGTGCCTGTGAACCCCCTAATTACGGTACCTGAGCACGCCTATGGCTTCTTATCATCATATAATACATATATCGGATTAGTGAATGGTTATGTTTACCCTTCCTACACATTTTGTACGCATTCTGCTTACTCTGAAAGAGTTCGGATGGATAACATTGTAAGCCCCCCCCATTTTGAGCTTCCGGAACCGCCTATGGCCAAAATTATGTCCAAATATACTTCAACTGTTATCCTAAAAATCACAAATAGCATTAACACATTGCAACTGCCGCCAATTCATAACAAACAGCTTTATTGTAGGACAAACGCTACGCAGGCGACAATGCTCGGCTTCAGGATAAACACCCCCCCCCATCTAAAAATAGCAAGCCATAGCTCCACCTCTGGCACATATATACTTTCAAAAGTTTTAGGGAACATGCTCTATTTAGTTCTAGGAAAAGTGACACAATTTCAAGAACCTATCTCAAACTGTGTTGAAGATACTAGGGAAAAACCTGAGGAGTGGGCAGAATCTGCCCCCTCCCCCTGTTGGAAATAGGTTTAAATGTTGATAGAAATATTGCCATTGATTTGACAATGTTTCAGAGGTCCATTCTAGCTATGAGCAGGTATACTTATTAACACATTTTCTAATTTTAGCAGCCCTAGTGACCATTCACCCGTTGTTACAAGATATTTCAGCCTTATTATCACTGTCCATCTACTGCAGTACCGGCAGCCTATCACCTGCTCAGGAAGGATGCCTTTTACTACGGATACATGAGCAGTCCAATCAGGGAACGGACTCCAGCAGACCATTCATCACGTCTGCGCCCAGAACATATGCACATACTTGATAGGGATCGCACTATGGACAAATTGTGCAGCTGCAATGAAACCTGTAATGGCACACTAAGCATACCAGCTTTTTTCACTCTTTGACAATCAGCCTTGCAGTGCTTCTTCAAGCAACCAAACCGGAAGTTTTTTATATTTTTTGCCTTCCCCACCTAGGAACATTTTACATATTTGCACCACACACACACAGACACATACTATGTGCACGGCAGCGGGGCTTACGCTTATCGGCGCCCTTGCGGGACTGCTGAATATATACTATGAATATAATATTCTGAAACTGCTCATATATCCGAGGTAAGAGTCCGCTACCCATTATGCAAAACCTTCACTCTGCCGGCTCGAACCTGGCGGAACAGTCTACCTACCGTCTATGTGCGACGGCACAGCATACATCGCAGGCAAGACATTGCGGCGCAGTATGGCGCCAGGGGAAGCACGTAGTTCGAAATAGTTCAGGGAAGATGGTGATGCAGTCCACCAGAGATGGAAGTGGGGGGGGCGCAGGGGGGGGGAAGCAGACCCGAGTTTTGTGGGGGAGGGGCCAAACCCATGTCTGCTGCTTCTCCTGGGGGACGTGCGATTTGGGTGCTCAACAGATCTAGTATAAGCTATCTCTCCAAGTACATGATCGCTATCCTGGAGGGAGGGTGGGATCAGAAATGTAATTGCTCGACACACCTAGTGTTAATACCTTTTTATTTCTCCGGTCTTTGGGGGCCAAAGATAGTTCAGCCCCCTTCCAGCGCTTTGGGGTGGGACATGACCGAAATGGCCCCCTGCGTCCGCCAATGGTGGGGGGGGCTAGTACATCACCACTGACGGGGCGAATTCGAAATTGCAAGGAGATTTAACAACGTTACTACTTATCCATTTTACGGGAAGAGCCATTTCTGCCCAATACCCGTTTTACGCATGCATTTCCATTGAAGAGGCCAGGATCTGTACCATAACCCTTGCCCGGTGGCGGGTACGAGCCACCTTCGCCCTGCTGGAGGGGCTAAAAAAGACCCCCCACGATCTCAAAAACTAAGAGAGTTAGAAAAAAAGCGCAAAACGGCAACCGAAAGCTCTTCGAAAATGATATCAAAAATACTTCTGTCATTTTTCTCGTCAGGTCACCAGAGGTCAAAATAGGTCATAATCGCTAATATGAGGTGTACTAAGCAAATCTCATACATCTCAGAAACTATAATAGCTAGAAACATTTTTAACACCATTGGAAAGCTCTTGAGTTGCTTTTTCATTACGTTGCCATTCATTTTCGTGTCAGGTCAAAGCCTAGGGAGCTACAGGTCACTGAATATTGGGCATATTCTTGGGAATGTCCATAGGCACCCATGCATAAGGGCGTTTACTTTTTCGCTAATAGCTTCCAAACCAAACAAGATACAGCCATAGTTTATGCACCATTGCAATCCTCGCGTCAATACGAATCGAATGATATATGATATTGCTATGCCAGGTCAAATTTAAGAATTTGACCTGACCCAGGTCAACGGTCTGACACAACTTGACCTGGTATAGTTGTTACGGCCCATATGGAAAATCGGCCCGTTTGCATACGGGCCGGCCCATTTGTAAACGGGCCAAATAGCTGGCCCGTATGCAAACGGGCCAGCAAATTGGCCCGTTTGCAAATGGAACGGTCCGTATGCAAACGGGCCAGCGATGTGGCCCGTTTGCAAAAAGTCTGGCCCGTTTGGGTTTTCTAGTATCCTGGCCCGTTTGCAAACCGGCCGGCCCGTTTACAAACTGGCCAGCCCGTTTGCAAACCGGCCGGTCCGTTTACAAATCAGCCGGCTCGTTTAAAACGGATTTGAGTAAAATGAATTCGCACGCAGCAGCATTCTTGGAATGGGTCTACTGATCAAATTTCATGAAAAGTAGCTCCAAATCGCATCATGCCTAATTTTTCCACTTCTGGACCGAAGCGCATTGGATAAATCCCGCCCACTCCACCTCCTGAGCATAATAGTGACCCGACCTGCCGCCGGAAGACCAAGCGTTGTACGCCTTCTTTTATCTGTGAAGGGCAGGGGTGATTGGACCGCCTCGTCGCCTTGACACTTGCTGAATCTCTGGTAAATGCATGGTTGTGTACCTACGTTTAAGAATATTGCGTCATCCCTGGATTGAACCCTAGATATAGCATTAGAAATTTACTATCTTCGATTTCAGGTTATGCTCTATTGCTGGTTTGGGGAGAGGTCCATATTAAAATATTCATTTTTGAGTCATGGACTTAGGAATTTGATAAATATCCAGTGCCACCCCATCTGAATTTACAATCATACCTGGTCAGGATAATTAGATTAGAGGTAATGCCAGCGCCTCTCATCATAGAAGGTTTAGCTAAGGCTGCCATCTTTTCTAGGTAAAGAAAATTAAGTAGCTGAAACAAAGTTCCAAAATAATTTTCCATTTTATGCTGCAGTCTACCTTCCTCTGCTTTACTGAATCCAAAGTGGCTGCTTCGGAGCCTTTCTAGGCAAATTATCCCAGGTAACATTACCTCCACCTTTTGCTGAGTGCCGGAACAGCTTAGCTTCGAAACTGGATGAGCATTTGAAGCCAGGTCATTATCGAATTAGTTGTATTCCATACATATTTATTGGATTTTGGATTTGGATGATAGTCACTGGCATAGTCTCTATGGCCAAAATGTGATCCGGATCGCATGCAGATGGAGTACGAGTGTTTTTTCACATCGCTATGGCACGGTCTGTGCTAAAGTGTTGGGAAAATAGCGCTACATGAACTCAACGACTCCACGATGTATCTGGATCTGCGGTTTGATCAGATCGCATTTGGACCATGAAAACTAAGTTGTATGGAAACTGATTGGGTCTGGTCTATTAGAGAAAGTCCGTATTTTTTAGTTTAATGCATCTAATTTTTCCATTTTCATGAATATTTTTATTTCCCATGAATTTGTAAACTGGGCGATTAAATTAAGTTAATATTAATCTCTGAACATGGCAAGCATTCTGACTGCACTGCATTCCATTTACATGCGTGCAGAAATGCTTGCAATGCTTGAATAGATTGCTGCTTGTAGAGCTTTAGCATTTAAGGATTACTGGTACCTACATATTCAGTTATCAAAGTAAATATGTATCTGGAAATAACTTAGTGCTCCTTGTTTGCCAAAAAAACAGTTTTAACGATGCTAAGAATCTGGCTTAGTCACAAGCAAAGACCACCTCTGGTGAACACCGGCATTATCTAGCCTCTGATCAGATTGGTTTTCGATTGTTGAATACTATGGAAAATATTCCCTGGAAAGTGAATGCGGTCATATCATTTCCAATGTGCGTGTTGTCCTAAACCTCGTCTTGTGCCCACTCTCTTGCTTCATTAAGTTACCAATAATGATTATAATCAGGAACTATGTCGCAAGAGGAGTTCTTTGCTGATTTTTGTTGCTGCGAAAGATGAGAAAGCAACGAACACGCAGTCGGTGCCGAAGGCCACTTATGTTGAGATCGTCAAAGACTTAGCGGACATTAAGGCTCATGGAAAGCTGTACTTAGCGAGACACTACCCGCGCTTCAAAAAGTATGATTTAATTACAATTGCAGGAGTGCACAAGTTGATCAACAAAAACACATGACTAGAAATCATCCACAATGAGGAAGTCTTTGATGTTATTCATGAGCTGCACCTTTCACTGGGGCATCCTGGCAGTAGCAAGACGTTTAAAGGGAATGTGGCACCTTGGTCGAATCTTGGAATTTAGTGCAATTAGGGGTACTTTTAGCCGAAGTTCATGAAAGCGTCCGTGATTTCCCTGAAAACATGTACAATAAGCTCGATATTTTTATTTTTAAAATGCTCCTCTATGGAAAGTAATAAGTCTCTGCCTGTGGATGATGTCATGATCTGACAACTACTACCATATTCAATAGGCTTCAAGGGCTTCGATTGGCTGATACTCACCGTGACGTCATCATATGTCGTCACACCAACAGCTGACAGTTGTGGCCTGCTACATGGGGTACATGTGGGGTTTGTTTCAGGTAGGTTGTTAGCTTTTTCTCTACGGAAGCTTTGAGTTTCAACACAAACGATATATTGGGTGCCGGGTTTTCCAGCATGCTTTACAACTTGGCTATCTCAGTTAAAATTACGTTATAAAGGTGCCACTTTCCCTTTAACGCAGTAAAGTACAAATACGCCAACATTAGCCGTGCGACTGTCGGGCTGTACCTAGAAACCTGCAAAAACTGCGAGACGAAGAAGACACGACTACAGAATACAATAGTGTCTCTCTCAACCATTACTGATGACATGGCCAGACATGCTCAAGTCGACCTCAGTGACTGGCACAGTGAGAGGAAGGATGGATATGCCTATATACTAAATTGTCAGTATCACCTCACCAAATTCGTAGTGTTGCGTCTACTCCGAGCAAAGTCAGAAGAACAGGTGGCGTACAACCTAGTTGACATTTTCTGTATCTTTAGAGCCAACCCCCAACATTCTGCAAGTAAGTTTTATCAGAGATGGTGTTGCAATCTGCGGGGAGCTGGTTCAAAATTTGTATTAAATGCACTGTTGCTTAAATCCACTGTTCTGCTGATCTCGTTGCCCTGATGTGGGCTGCAATATGAGAAACTGTATGCCAAAGCCGTGAACAAAGACAAAAACGCCTATGTTTTTATAAATTATCTTGAATTTGACTGCAAACATATTTAACAAGTATCTAGAATGACTAGTAACTTAATCAAAGTGCATACTTACCTAGTATGAAAATTAATATTTCACTAAAACAGGGATCGCTAATGATCGCTTATGCCCAGGCTTATGCTTATGCTTAGGTGGTTTCAGAACGATATATATCAATCAGTAAATATTTAACGGTATCATGACAGCTATTGATAGATATTGGGTAGTTTCATGACCAAAGTTATTACCCAAAAACTTTCAGACCATTAATGACGTATTTCTCTTATTCAAATTATTATTGACATGGTTGACATGTCACTCACTTACACCTCGCGATTGACAATTTTCCCCTAACCGACATACCATCAACTAAGTTGACTTGCATTACCTGCTACCCACATATTTATCAGCTTTGGCCCGTTTGGAAAAAGTCCGGCCGGTTTGCAAACGGGCCGGACGTTATGCAAACGGACCGGCCCATTTGCAAACGGGCCAATTTGCTGGCCCGTTCACATACGGGCCAGCTATTTGGCCCGTTTACAAATGGGCCGGCCCGTTTGCAAACGGGCCGGTTTTTCATACGGGCCGTAACATAGTCATGATGTATATCATTCGACTTCCAGTGACTATACAAACACTTTGGTATCAAAATAAAAGCTCTATCTTATTTTATTCAAAATTTATAGAGAAAAACACCAAAAATGCTTATTTGAACTAAGGTGACCTTTTAAAGGTCACAAGTCAAAAATTTTGGCATCAGCTCCAGAAATGGGCCAAGAGCAGGTCGCAACCGATGTTTGAAGTTGATTCCATCCATACTTACTGAGAAAAGCTCATTTCGTGATTTTTCGCATGTCAGAGCCGCATGACGAAATCCATGGAGCATAGCGCATTGAGATTTCTCAAGAGGCTCTATTCTGGCCGCTTTACCGGTCTCGTCGTGGTCTGTCTGTCTGTCAGAGCCGCATGACGAAATCCATGGAGCATAGCGCATTGAGATTTCTCAAGAGGCTCTATTCTGGCCGCTTTACCGGTCTCGTCGTGGTCTGTCTGTCTGTCAGAACCACATGACGAAATGCATGGAGTCTGTCTGTCAGAGCCGCATGACGAAATCCATGGAGCGAACGCATTGAGATTTCTCAAGCGGCTCTATTCTGGCCGCTCAGACGGGTCTCGTCGTGGTCTGTTGTCAGAGCCGCATGACGAAATCCATGGAGCGAAGCGCATTGAGATTTCTCAAGCGGCTCTATTCTGGCCGCTCAGATGGGTCTCGTCGTGGTCTGTTGTTGTTGTTGTTGTCAGAGCCGCATGACGAAATCCATGGAGCGAAGCGCATTGAGATTTCTCAAGAGGCTCTATTCTGGCCGCTTTACCGGTCTCGTCGTGGTCTGTCTGTCTGTCAGAGCCGCATGACGAAATCCATGGAGCGAAGCGCATTGTTGTCTGTCCCGCCTGAGAATTGATGTCAGAGCTCTGAAATTTTGTAGGGTGATAGCCCTCCTGCTCCAGACATTCAAACAGAAGCCCCGATTCGAAATCTAAAATAGTTTTTGAGAAATTTTGGCCCAAACTTTTTCTGTTTTATATTTTTCTAATTTTTACTCCTTAAGCTACGAGCTTGAAATTTATGCCCTTTTCAATAGGTAACAAGGGCCAGCTAGGGAACAAAAATTGAGCTCATCCAATAATATTTATTGCGCGAAAACGCTTTATTTCTCACCCGAGCAAAAAACCTACTTAAAGTTGATGGCCGACTTGGACGCTCGAAATATCAGAAGGCAAGCTTCAGTTAGCTGGAAGACAGTTACCTAGGGGTAGCTAGGTTAATTTTCTTGTGCTTAGGCATAGTTTTGAGTGCAAAACGTAAAATTTTGACCTACTTTTTACAGTTCTTCCGGAAGACTGAATTTTGGTTCATTTCATTTCAACGTTAATATCTCACAATCTAATTGATCTATTTGAGTTTTCATTTCAAATAATGAAAGAACATTGCTTCCGCCTGATAATATTTGGAGATGGAAATTGTGAATGTGAAATTCTTTGTTTTATAGGCATAAATAGAAATTGAGTAAAAAAACTTTTCATTTGCATCTTCCTGGTTCCAAGCTCATGTCACTCACAAACTCAGAACTGACATGGCTGAATAGGAAAGTTACTTGCGGTCATTTCGCTCACTTATACTACCCACCTATCTCTAATGGCTTCCGAGTAATTAGTCCGAAATGTATTACAAGATGCTAGATTTCTCGGACCACCTTTGCTTCTCACCATGGTTTTAAGTCCTTAAAATGGATGGAAGTGGAAGAAATTTGGCATGAAGCTAGCTTAAGATCCTAGCTCGACGATACAAGTAATTTCAGCCCAAAAGAATGCTTGGTTCTTCTTCTAGAAACACCTTTATATCGTGCCTTTTCGGGACAAGCACAGCACCCGGCGCCAGCGGCCCGGCATATTCGGCGGAGTTGTACCAGCCAGTGACCTCCTGACGGGTCACAGCTGTTCAGCTAGTGGGAGGGTGAGTAGTGTGGCACGGTGGTCTAGTGGTTAGAGGCCCTGTCTCTTGATCGGGTAGGTCCGGTTCGAATCCGGGGGTGGCCACGTACTCTTTATTGGTTATTTCAAAGAAAAGAATGATAAAACTGAGTTTCAGGCTTATGAAGAGATACATTAAGAACGAAATATGGTTTGCTTTCAGCACATTGTCATGCGGCTCTCCTGCGCCGGTGGGGCGTTAGCCCAGGTCGCAGACCGAAGTTGTTGTTGGCGTCTGTCAGTCCTGAGAATTGATGTCAGAGCTCTGGAATTTTGTAGGGTGATAGCCCTTCTACTCCAGACACCCAAACTGAAGCCCCGAGTTGAAATCCAAAATAGTTTGTGAGAAATTTTGGCTCAAACTTTTTCCCTTTTATATTTTTCTAATTTTTACTTCTTAAGCTACGAACTTGAAATTTATGTCCTTTTCAATGGATAACAGGGGCCAGCTAGGGGAAAACGAATTGAGCTGATCCGACAATATTTATTGCGCGAAAACGCTTTATTTCTCACGCGAGCAAAAAACCTGCTAAAAGTTGATGGCCGACTTGTGCGCCCGAAATGTCAGAAGACAGGCCTCAGTTAGCTGAAAGGCAGTTACCTAGGGGTAGCTAGGCAAATTTTGTAGTGCTTAGGCATAGTTTTAAGTGCAAAACGTAAAATTTTGACCTACTTTTTACAGTTTTTCCGGAAGACTGAATTTTGGTTCATTTCATTGCAACGTTAATATCTCACAATCTAATTGACCGATTTGAGTTTTCATTTCAAATAATGAAAGAATATTGCTTCCGCCTTATAATATTTGGAGATGGAGATTGTGAATATGAAATTCTTTGTTTTATAGGCATAAATAGAAATTGAGTCAAAAAAACTTTTTATTTGCATCTTCCTGGTTCCAAGCTCATGTCACTCACAAACTCAGAACTGACATGGCTGAATAGGAAAGTTACTTGCGGTCATTTCGCTCACTTATACTACCCACCTATCTCTAAAGGCTTTCGAGTAATTAGTCCAAAATGTATTACAAGATGCTAAATTTCTCGGACCACCTTTGATTCTCACCATGGTTTCAAGTCCTTAAAATGGATGGAAGTGGAAGAAATTTGGCATGAAGCTAGCTTAAGATCCTAGCTCGACGATACAAGTAATTTCAGCCCAAAGGAATGCTTGGTTCGTCTTCTAGAAGCACCTTTATATCGTGCCTTTTCGGGACAAGCACAGCACCCGGCGCCAGCGGCCCGGCATATTCGGCGGAGTTGTACCAGCCAGTGACCTCCTGACGGGTCACAGCTGTTCAGCTAGTGGGAGGGTGAGTGGTGTGGCACGGTGGTCTAGTGGTTAGAGGCCCAGGCTCTTGATCAGGTAGGTCCGGTTCGAATGCGGGGGTGACCACGGACTCTTTATTGGTTATTTCAAAGAAAAGAATGATAAAACTGACTTGCAGGCTTATGAAGAAATACATTAAGAATGAAATATGGTTTGCTTTCAGCACATTGTCATGCGGCTCTCCTGCGCCGGTGGGGCGTTAGCCCAGGTCGCAGACCGGAGTGGTGTTGTTGTTGGCGTCTGTCAGTCCTGAGAATTGATGTCAGAGCTCTGGAATTTTGTAGGGTGATAGCCCTTCTGCTCCAGACACCCAAACTGAAGCCCCGAGTTGAAATCCAAAATAGTTTTTGAGAAATTTTGGCTCAAACTTTTTCTGTTTTATATTTTTCTAATTTTTACTTCTTAAGCTACGAACTTGAAATTTATGTCCTTTTCAAAAGATAACAAGGGCCAGCTAGGGGAAAAAATTGAGCTGATCCGACAATATTTATTGCGCGAAAACGCGGCATTTCTCACGCGAGCAAAAAACCTGCTAAAAGTTGATGGCCGACTTGTGCGCTCGAAATGTCAGAAGGCAGGCCTCAGTTAGCTGAAAGGCAGTTACCTAGGGGTAGCTAGGCAAATTTTGTAGTGCTTAGGCATAGTTTTGAGTGCAAAACGTAAAATTTTGACCTACTTTTTACAGTTCTTCCGGAAGACTGAATTTTGGTTCATTTCATTTCAACGTTAATATCTCACAATCTAATTGACCGATTTGAGTTTTCATTTCAAATAATGAAAGAACATTGCTTCCGCCTGATAATATTTGGAGATGGAAATTGTGAATGTGAAATTCTTTGTTTTATAGGCATAAATAGAAATTGAGTCAAACAAACTTTTTATTTGCATCTTCCTGGTTCCAAGCTCATGTCACTCACAAACTCAGAACTGACATGGCTGAATAGGAAAGTTACTTGCGGTCATTTCGCTCACTTATACTACCCACCTATCTCTAATGGCTTTCGAGTAATTAGTCCAAAATGTATTACAAGATGCTAAATTTCTCGGACCACCTTTGCTTCTCACCATGGTTTCAAGTCCTTAAAATGGATGGAAGTGGAAGAAATTTGGCATGAAGCTAGCTTAGGATCCTAGCTCGACGATACAAGTAATTTCAGCCCAAAAGAATGCTTGGTTCGTCTTCTAGAAGCACCTTTATATCGTGCCTTTTCGGGACAAGCACAGCACCCGACGCCAGCGGCCCGGCATATTCGGCGGAGTTGTACCAGCCAGTGACCTCCTGACGGGTCACAGCTGTTCAGCTAGTGGGAGGGTGAGTGGTGTGGCACGGTGGTCTAGTGGTTAGAGGCCCTGTCTCTTGATCAGGTAGGTCCGGTTCGAATCCGGGGGTGACCACGTACTCTTTATTGGTTATTTCAAAGAAAAGAATGATAAAACTGACTTGCAGGCTTATGAAGAGATACATTAAGAACGAAATATGGTTTGCTTTCAGCACATTGTCATGCGGCTCTCCTGCGCCGGTGGGGCGTTAGCCCAGGCCGCAGGCCGATGTATTGTTGGCGTCTGTCAGTCCTGAGAATTGATGTCAGAGCTCTGTAATTTTGTAGGGTGATAGCCCTTCTGCTCCACACACCCAAACTGAAGCCCTGAGTCGAAATCCAAAATAGTTTTTGAGAAATTTTGGCTCAAACTTTTTCTGTTTTATATTTTTCTAATTTTTTCTTCCTTAAGCTATGAACTTGAATTTTATGTCCTTTTCAAAAGATAACAAGGGCCAGCTAGGGAAAAAAATTGAGCTGATCCGACAATATTTATTGCGTGAAAACGCTGTATTTCTCACGTCAGCAAAAAACCTGCTAAAAGTTGATGGCCGACTTGTGCGCTCGAAATGTCAGAAGGCATGCCTCAGTTATCTGAAAGGCAGTTACCTAGGGGTAGCTAGGCCTAATTTTGTTGTGCTTAGGCATAGTTTTGAGTGCAAAACGTAAAATTTTGACCTACTTTTTACAGTTCTTTCCGGAAGACTGAATTTTTGTTCATTTCATTTCAACGTTAATATCTCACAATCTAATTGATCTATTTGAGTTTTCATTTCAAATAATGAAAGAACATTGCTTCCACCTTATAATATTTGGAGATGGTAATTGTGAATGTGAAATTCTTTGTTTTATAGGCATAAATAGAAATTGAGTAAAAAACTTTTTATTTGCATCTTCCCGGTTCCAAGCTCATGTCACTCACAAACTCAGAACTGACATGGCTGAATAGGAAAGTTACTTGCGGTCATTTCGCTCACTTATACTACCCACCTATCTCTAATGGCTTTCGAGTAATTAGTCCAAAATGTATTACAAGATGCTAAATTTCTCGGACCACCTTTGCTTCTCACCATGGTTTTAAGTCCTTAAAATGGATGGAAGTGGAAGAAATTTAACATGAAGCTAGCTTAAGATCCTAGCTCGACGATACAAGTAATTTCAGCCCAAAAGAATGCTTGGTTCGTCTTCTAGAAGCACCTTTATATCGTGCCTTTTCGGGACAAGCACAGCACCCGGCGCCAGCGGCCCGGCATATTCGGCGGAGTTGTACCAGCCAGTGACCTCCTGACGGGTCACAGCTGTTCAGCTAGTGGGAGGGTGAGTAGTGTGGCACGGTGGTCTAGTGGTTAGAGGCGCTGTCTCTTGATCGGGTAGGTCCGGTTCGAATCCGGGGGTGGCCACGTACTCTTTATTGGTTATTTCAAAGAAAAGAATGATAAAACTGAGTTTCAGGCTTATGAAGAGATACATTAAGAACGAAATATGGTTTGCTTTCAGCACATTGTCATGCGGCTCTCCTGCGCCGGTGGGGCGTTAGCCCAGGTCGCAGACCGAAGTATTGACAATGGGGAGGTCATGCTCTGCACATGACCTTAGGTCACCAATATCAAAAATCTCGGAACAAATATTGTAGCTCCTGTTGGGCCTAATATGTGGTATGAGTTTCATTTTGATCGATTAACCCTTCTTTTAGTTATTCGGTCCTAAGTATTTTTTAGGTGAGGCCACTTCACCTGGCCTGGTGACCTGACCTGATATGACCTTGAGCCAAAATTTTCAGGAAAGATGTAAAAATGATGAAGGAACAGGAAGACCAAGTTTGGCGGCGCTGCGCGCCGCCGTTTTTTGGTCACTTTGGAAAAACCCGAGGGGGGTCTAAAAAGACCCCCACCCGGGCGAAGGTTAACACGCGCACTGGAGGGGGCCTCGGAGGCCCCCTTCCACCTGTTTTTCCGAGGTGGTCGGAGAACCGCTCGTAGCCAATACACAATAATTTGCCACATTAAACAATTTAATAGCGCGTCGACTGGTGAAGATTTTTTGAAAATTGGTCGAAAACTTTTTGACTTATAGGCTTTTAAATCAGACCTGCATTTTGAGATCGCCGTAATCCCGCGGTCGGACCAGTTAGCTTGCATTGGATACCGAGTGGTGAAGTCATAACACCATATAACCGGGATTATATGTCAAGGTCACCTCACATGAAGGTCAAGGTCAAGGTCAAAGGACACATGTCAAGGTCATATCTGCACTTTCAAGGTCACTAACCACAGTGCTTCCGGTCAAATGACGTTACCCGGTCTGACGTACGTTATGCTATGACGTCATCGATAAGGTACCCCAATACCAAGGTCAACGTCAAAGGGTAAAGTCAAAGGTCATTTTCAAAGGTCAGTCCTCATTTCTCACCAAACATTGGCTATAAAATAGTGTTAGTCAAAGTGTACATTATAAGTAGTATACTATACTGTGCCCTTACAGGTCAATGACCTTGAATGACCTTGACCCCAAAATTGAAGGTAAGGCTCTTTGAGACCTTCTCTATATGACCCTGGTCCGCCTTTAGCTTATTCCCGCCATTTTCCCGCATAATCACGGCATTTACCGGTCGGTCCCCAGCATGGCCAAGTTTTTACCTTTATGACCTCGCTTGACCTTGAAGATATTAACCCAGGTCAATAAAAACTTGTCATGATGTAGATTACCATAACCCGCACCCACCTCTTAAATTTCGTTTTTCTATGTGTCTTAGTTTCTGAGATCTTAGGGGGCATACTATGCCCCCCCTCCAGTGCGCATTAGTGCCAGACCCCCTCCATTGCGGGTGTTAACATATACCATCGATATGAAAAATCCCGAAATGTATTTTGCATTTCTCGGCTTTGCCCATTATGTGGTATAAGTTTCAATTCGATATATTCACCCTGCTCTTACTTATGCCATCTTAACTTCCATAGAGGCGCGTCACTTGACCTGAAATAGTGACCTGACCTAAGAAGACCACACCTTAGAATTTTGACAGAACTTGCAGAATTGATCAAGGATAAGGTGTGCTAGATACTGCGGCCCTTCAAGCCGCATTTTTGTGCCACCGGAAATACCCGAGGGTTTGTTCAAACATTCCCCACCAGGGCGAGGGTTAAAAGACACCAATGAAGAAACGATCTAGCGTGCATTGAACACGGACACATCCAAACGTTTCTCTATTCTTAAAGTATACGAGTAACCGCGATCTTTGCAGCAGGTTTTGTGTGATTGTGGGATGAGGTCGTTTGATGACATAAGTACATTGCTTCGACATCAATTTAATTTCCCGACTTCTGAGCACTTATCGTCAATATTTTGTCTCATATGCGGCTAGTGAGGGCGTCCTTCAGTGAAAATACAGTGGCAATAGGCGTCTATCAGGCAGTCAGGCTATCCGACGCTCCGTAACAGCTGGATGCACGGTCCGCTCGGCGGCAATATGTCTGACAGCCGGAGAACTGCGCCCCAGGCAATAACCATCACACAGAGTGGCAGACGGCCTATTGTGTTCCCAAAAAGATCTTGCGGGGAAACTTGAGTCACTGGAAACAGCTGCCTTCATTGCCTGATTCCATGCATACGACCCTTTCGCAGGCTGGGGCATTCCGTGCACGGGACTAACATAAGCAGCAGAAGCCACTGCGGTGGGCCTGTTGCGACCGCGTGAGCACAGTTGTCCAGGCACCCACCAAACAACAAGAGTCATTGGAGGCAAAGTATAGGCGGATCCAGTATTTCTGGTGAGAAAGGCTACTTTGGGCATGAGACGAAATTCGGATCCGTCGAGGGTGTCAATAAATTGGTACTTTCGCCAGATCTATTGAGCCTTACTCTGTACCGCCTGGGGGTCCGATCTGACCCCCTTCGGTTTTTTTGCAAATGATTCCAAGCCGATTCAAACGAGACACACCTCACTCTGCAGGCCTGTGGGGCAATCCATTTCACAGCATATGACCTAACCCTGACACCAGGTCAAGTCAGGCCAAGGAGTTATGCCATCATTTCTAAACCCATGTAAGGCAATTCTACTCTTCTAAAATGAGGCTGACAAAATCATGGTGTAATTCAGCTTCAAGAAAAGCTAGGTCAAGTTGATAAATATCCTTCGAAAGGTATTGAAACTAAAAATCTGCATTTTTGGTATCCATTTTAAGGTCAGGCCAATACCAAGGTCACCAAGGTTTATCAAATGTCACATTTGTTATCATTTGTGTCTGTAACTTCTTAACGAAACACGATACAGTCTTGAATGTGGTATCATAGTAATGAGCATGACTAAAGGATTCAAATGATTGCTGCATATCATTCGAACCCTTGGGTCCAGACATTGGTGTCTTTTTTCAAGATGTAATGGTTCCCGAGTTATTCAAATCCTCAAAAAATTTAAAAAGTTTAATTTGGTCAATTTTGGCCCACTGTGACGTCACGGTGCCACGGATATGGTTCAAACTCTGCCCCATAGTAGCCTACAGTAAAGCACTTCCAGCACCGTTCATTTTTTTCTGTATCGCTTCCGGTTCCCAAGATCGTAGGGGTTCCAACCAGATTCCCCACTCCCCAGGTGGTAGTGAGTACGAAAAGGGCCCAGACAGTGCCGGTTAAAGCAGATTAACCTAATACCAAACAGCGCAATTTTGGTATGGAGAGGTCGTCATTTGACTCAGAGCACCAATAATTAGCCCATTATTGTCTGGGGTTCGACCCAGCATCCAATCATTAATCCGGAGTCGCCTTTACTGTGACGTCACACTGGCGATAAATTTTCCTTTGCCCATAAGGTCCCATGTTAACACGCACATTGACAGGGATCTGAGCCACCTTCGCTTTGACGGGGCCGGATACCCACCCCTTCCCCTTAAGATCTCAAGAACCACGCTAGATATCGAAAAACGGTAAACGGTGTTGGGTAGCCCTTCCACTTTTCTATAGAAAATACTTGAGAATTTTTTGTGAGGTCATATTTAAGGTCACTAGAGGTCAAAACATCCCATCATAGGGATAACATGTAAGTGAAGGTTTTTGGTCATTACATCTGAACAAGTAAAGATAGAGCAAAAAATAAGACCATTAGAATCCTCGCAGCAAGCCAAATCTAATGATATAAAATATGACATTGTTAGGTCCAATCAAGGATTTATCTTGAGCTGAGGTCAGGTCAGGGTAAAATTATGTAAAATGCATATCATTAGATCCGCAAAAACAAGACAAATATAATGAAATCAAAATAAACGCTCTATCACCATTCATTACTAAGTTATTCAGTTCAAACCATTTTATCTATGTATTTCCAGTGGAAAGATCATGACTCGTACCTGACCTTAATTCATCGATGTTAAAAATACCGTAAAATATTTGGAGAGCTCGATGGGGCCATTATATCATATGAGTTTCAATCAGATAGGTTCACCCTGTTCTGACTTTTGATATCTTAAACTTTTTTTTAGATCAGGTCACTTGACCTGTACTGGTGACCTGACCTGACATGACCTAACCTTAAAATGTTGATATAAGTTGTAAAAATGATCAGAAAACAGGTACGCTAGGTTTTTATCCTATTTCCGTAAAACCCGAAGGGTCTGGGTGCCCGCCCCCGTCAATGCGCGTGTTAAAATTGATCAAATTCAAACGTCTTTGGCATGTACAGTACGCCTCAGGGGGATTCAATTTGATCATCAGAGTGTTACATTCCTTTATATCCCAGAATAGATCCTTTCAAATCTATATCGTTCCAATTAATTGAGAATATGTGCATCTTAGGCTAAGTCTGCGAACTCCATAAAGGAAATGTCTGAGTTGCTGGAGCCAGATCGCCGTCATATCGCTGCGTTACGAGCATTTCGCTACGATATTTCTTTGATGGGCGCATGCATGGACCCAATACTAACTACCGTATGTGAAGCATTGGCGGCGCCACAGGGGAGGGAGCATGGGGCGCGTTTCCCCTAACATTTGAAAGGGGGAAAGTTATGATTTTGCCCCCTCCCCTAAAATTTCTGAAAAATTGAAAACTCTGCAATATGTTTAGAAAAACTTAGAAAAAAACGATATTTATGCGTTCAAAATTCATCTAACCACGTTCATGATACTTTTTGTGTATACAAATACGAAGTTCTATAAAATAAAGAAATGAAGGAAAAAATCACCAAAAATTATCCACAATGATTCCCGTCCCGAAATTGCCTTTTTCTCGAGTAATTTTAGATGGACGCGGGGGTTGAAAAGCAGCCTGCCAAGAAAAAAATAGACCTTCTGCAGGCACCGGAGTTTAGCGAGAATTGGTACTTTGCACAACAGTGGAGAGTCTGCCCGCTCTTTTATCCCCTGTATCTATGATATATTGATCCGAGGAACTTTGCCCCCTGACGCAAAACTGCAGTGCCACCCCTGATGCGCTGTAATATTGGGTCCGACACCCCCCATCTTTGGTTTTTCGGTAATTTTGCTAAGCCAGAGACAGTGTGAAATTTTCAAGATGGACGAAGGATCACTTGAATGCTCCCAGGACTTCGGAGATTGGAGACGGTCATTGCGGCCTGTCTTAAATGAAAATTAAAGCTGGAATGCTGTCGTTTGGGCGCCATGGAAACAATGTAACAAAGTGATGAAATTAACACATTTAAAAAAAATTATGTGTTTTACGAAGTTCTATAAAAAATTAATTTCTGTAAAAATTTAAATCAGCGCAAAAACTGTAGGGGAGACCGGGGCTGGTTGGATCATTTTTTCACTTTTCCTCCGTAGATAATAATCCACAAGATCTATCGAAAATTGGTTACCACCATTCAAAGTATAGTTCTTTTCCCCACCAAATGACGGTTAATATTTCCCCAAAAACAAATACATTTTACCACAAAACACTTGAAATCATCTCTGCACCTGATGCAAACTGCCCCCATGCCGGGGTAAGTTGCATCAGTCCCCGGGGCAGCTTGCATCGTGAGGAATTAGTGCACAGAAACACAATAAAACCTCAGATTCGCTTTATTGTTAGGCACAGTTTCTCATTCAGCGGAGGCACGTTTCCTTGGTAGGCACATTTCCCATCGGATACCCTTCCGAGCTTACCTACTCAGAGTCAGAGTCACATTGGTGACAGATATAGCACCTGCTTCTCGAACGTGACGCGCTCCTCCCCCACTTTCGACACCAATGCCAATAATTATTTCAATAATACATCCTTATGACTATTCAATTTTCCCATAAACAAAACTAAGCGCCGGGGTAGGCTGCAACAATGTTTCAACCTGCCCCGCCAAAAATGATTCGTCTTGCCCCGTCCCTGCCCTGAATCAATCGTGGCGCCAAATATTGCACAAGCCAAGAGGTCCCGCCGAAAGTCTTTGCCTCAATTGAAGACTGGAGAAACACGCTTTAACCTGTCAGGCTTATGACCAGCATGCATTTTATCTTGTATTTCATTTAAAACGTAATGTAACAGACTAAAAAATACTTTCACCCTAAAAAATGTGTTTTTGCCTCCTCACCTGGTATGGGCCGACCGCTTTCGCTGGTTTCTTCACCGGAAAGACATTGCGCGTGCGCAGTTCTAGTGGGCCCGCTTAAACTGTTACCTAGTGTTTATTTTTTTAGTTACAGCCCCTGATGCATTCAACCCGTGATGCAACCAGCCCCGGTCTCCCCTATTAAAATTTGAACGCAATATCTTAATAAGGCTCAGAAACCTACAAAGTCATTATGCACATCATACCATTTTTTGTCAAACTGATCACACTGGTGGCCTTGGCTGTGGGTTTTCCTAAGTCGTCCAAAATTTAACTAACGTTCCTTACTGTCTGTGACGTCAGTGCTCGACAGATATGCTTCAAATCTAGCTCAAGAGAACAAGGTAGGGCGTTTTCAGCACCTAGGCCACCCTTGAGATCTTAAAAGTCAAGAGACTTAGACAAAATTCCAATTGGTTGTGTGAGGGCTATGATGGTCTCCAGTATCGTCAACTTGGGTTTGGGTTGACCTTAACCCATGACCCTTAAACTTGACTTCTGACCATGACCTTAACATTGAATTACCTTAACACGCGCATTGAAGAGGGTCTGAGCCACCTTCGCTTTGACGGGGGTGGCGGGTACCCGCCCCCTAAGATCTCGAGAACCACGTTAGGTAGCGAAAAACGGTAAACGGTGTTGGGTAGCCCATCCACTTCTCCATTGAAAATAGCTGAACAATTTTTTGTCAGGTCACATTTGAGGTCACTAGAGATCAAAACATGCCATCATAGGGATAACATGTAAATGAAAGTTTTCGGTCATAACATCTGAACAAGTAAAGATAGGGCAAAACAATTTGAGCTCTATGAATCCTCGCAGCAAGCCAAATCGAATGATATGTAATATGGCATTGCTAGGTCAAATCAAGAACTTGACCTGGCCTGAGGTCAGGTCAAGATTAAATTGGGTAAAATGCACATCATAAGAACTGCAAAGACAAGGCCAATACAATGCAGTTAGACTAAACACTCTATCACCATCCGTTACTAAGTTATTCAGTTAAAGCCATTTTCCCATGCATTTCAAATGGAGAGGTCACGACTCGTACCTGACCTTAGGTCATCGATATAAAAAATACCAGAACACATTTTAGAGAACTCGGTGGCCCCATTATGTGATATGAGTTGTAAACTTGTTTTCAGGTCAGGTCACTGAACCTGTACTGGTGACCTAACATTACCTGACCTTAAAATTTTGACAAAAGTTGTAAAAATCATGAGAGAGAAGGTATACCAAGTACGGCGGCGCTACGCGCCACCGTTTTCATTTTGTCTTTGAAAAATCCGAGGGGCCGGTACCCGCCCCTCCCCCTTCAATGCGTGTGCTAACTATAACATCATAGCGTAATATATGTCGTACTCAGTAACGTCATTTGACCGGAAGCACTTGGGTCGATGGCATTTAAAATGCTGGTATGACCTAGAACAATGAATTTTCACCTTGACAGAAACCTTCATGTGAGGTCACCTTGACATATCATCTCGTTTATATGGCGTTATGCCGTGCCCACTTGACCTCCAATGCAAGCGAACTGTTGCGACCTCGCGATTGATGCAATCTCAAAACAAAATATAGGCCTAGCTTAGAAAGCCTTAGAAAGCCTAGCTTGATGGTAAAAAAATGCCAACGTACGCATCAATTCTATCCAATGTAGCCAAGTCGCATTATTTCCAGCCAAGAATGGTAATTTTGGTCATTTTGGAAATATAGGTGGAGACTCCAATGCTCCTTCAGTGTGCAGGTTAGAATGTCTCATATCGCTCGTCCCGTTGGGGGGGGTGTTTGAACACTCCCTCGGGTTTATCCGGCACCACCAGAAAACGGCGGCGCAAAGTGCCACCGTACTTGGCACACCAATTTCTTGATAAATTCTAAAATTTTTACAAAAATGTATTGTCCGGTCATCTCGGGTCAGGCCACCAATGCAGGTCAAGTGACTTCGCCTCCAAAAAAAGTTTAACCCGCGCCCCACCGGGGGTCCAACGCCACCTTCGCCCCACGGAGGGCATCGATGGCCCCGCCTTCTAACTCCGAAAATATGGGCGTTAACGCAAATCTGCAAAGTGCATTAGAAGGCTTGCGTGAATTCAGTAAGGAATTACTTCGCATGTTTTAGTGCTCAGGTCAATGGTTTGACCTCCAGAGGTCAAAGTAGGTCAAGATCGGCTATTTTCACTCAAATATGCAATGCTTAAGCAGACTGGGCATAACTCTCATGCCATTAGAGCTATTGAAGTCTGGTAAAGTACATTTGCTAGGAAATTGTCAGTCCTTTTTCCGCTATGTGAAACGTAAAGACCTCCCGCCATTGGTTTGACCTCCAGAGGTCACCACGTGACCTAAGATGACCTGAGGTCACGAAAGGTCAGAAAGTGACTTTGCCGTATATCAAATGAAAGCCAGTGACAAGACAAACACGACGGTGTTCGTTGCAGCGCTCTAGCTTAATTAGGTCAAAAGTTATTGTCAAAATACTGTTTTTGACCCGGTGACCTTGGATGACCTTGGAGAGGTCAAAGGGCAAATATGGCCCGTGGAATCCGCGAAAGGGTGTCCAAGAACGCTTTTCTGATCAAGCTGAGCATTTTCAATCGCTTTTGTGACTTTTAGATCATAAGACAGCATTTCCCCACGCTTTTTCAATGGGAGAGGTCACCTCGTGACCTGACCTCAGGGCACGAAATCGAAAAATCCCAGATATACACCTTGTAGACCCTAGAGGGGCCATAAAGTGTAGGAAGTGTCAAATTGATCGACTTCGAAATGTAGCTCTTACAGAGCTCTAAAGTTGAAGTGAGGTGACCTTGGTTGACCTCGTCTGGTGACCTGACCTTAGGTGACCCAGGGTAAAAAATTTCAGGGATGGTAGAAAAATGATGCAGTAAGAGGTAGAGACCTCAACCGCGGTGTTGAGCTTCTTTGTTTTTCTGCTATCCCGGAAAAACCTTAGGGGGGCCATCGATGGCCCCCCGTGGGGCGAGGATTAGGATTGCACTATTAAGAACAGAGTTAATTCATCCAATTGAAACTCATATCACATAATGGGCCCACCGTGTACTACAAAATACATTCTGGGATTTTTTCATATCAATGACATGATGTCTGGCACAGATCATGACCTGTCTATTGGAAATGCATGGGAAAACTGAACTTGGACGAGAAATGACTCCATTTATATAGTTACAAATTACAATACCTTCCTATTCTCCAAATCATAGTATCCTAGGTCCCTTTCATATTTCAGGTTTGGACTTGTGACTTCTGAGAGATCATCTGGGACTGCTAAAACAGGTTTTCAGGCTTCGGCCAATAAATTCACAGGTAATGACGATAAAGCTTTAATTTTGATACGATTACGTTTTAAGCACTATTTCAAGAGGATTTATATGCATATTGACTATGCCAGGTCAGATGGTGACCTTAACCTTACCTTACGCTAAGTTATTCATTTCTTTTTACCTAGTATATTCATCTTATACCTTATTAGATTCGCCGTATCGCGAGAAAGCAAATAGTGCCTAAAAATTGATAATGACTCAACTCTGTCAGATACTAGAGCCCCGAAACCCTTCTCTAGCCTGTCACCTTCTGTGACCTGTCATAACACCTCAATATTGACCTGAGCCAAAAAGGGACTGACTTATTCTCTTCCTGAATTTTTTTATGAGCTATCCATCGGCGTGCGCGTTTTTTTTTTGCTTTTCCGCATAGGGGCCGATATCGAGGAGAAGTGTTTAATACGATTAATTAATAGTAATTAATACACTCCCACCCCCCCCCCACAAGGGCAAAGGAGGCTCCCCGGGGCGGGCAGTATCAAAGGTGTGATAATCTGCCTCGTGGGGGCCAACACTTGCATTTTGGGGGAGGGAATGGAAAGTGATGCCTCAGAGCCTACTAGTACGATTCCAGGTGGCGCCGGGGCGAGTTGTGGGGGGACCAGGCGTGTAGATTCCCCCCCTGGATCCAGCTGTGGTAAGCTGAACCGGTCAGCATCGCTCCACACAAAAAAACTATTGACAGAAAGACTATGCCATTGACGGAGGAAGTCAACAGTCAACAATTAGAGTCTAGAGCGACATATGTAAGGGTTTTGTAATTCTAGACAAAGATACCTATATAAACAAGGCTAACACTATCTTAGATGACCCGGAGAGCTAGGAAAAGTTAAGAAAGAATCCTGTTCAGAATGTGGAACCCAAAACCAAACGTACGCTCAAAAGCGTTGCGAGGGGATAACTGCCGGATAGGACAGTAACAGATCTAACCCCCGCGCATAGTAGAACCCCCGTATTTTATGGCTTACCGAAGGATCATAAACCATTAGTCCCTCTCAGACCAGTCATATCTGCCTGTGGAGGGCCCACAGAGAAAACTTCCTGTTTGCTTGAGAGAATGCTTAATCGACTTCTTCAGTTTGTGCCTACGCATATTTGGGATACCAAAGACTTTTTGAGGAGACTCTCAAATCACACTCAATCAGAAGGCATACCGGCAGGTAGTATTTTCTTCAGCATAGACGTTGTCAGTTTGTATGGAAACATACCCGTTACTGAGGCTATCAAAGCGGTAGAAGCAAAGCTAGACAATCATTCACAGAATATTGATACTTTTGGCCTGACCAAAGACGACATTTCTAAACTTCTCGACCAGTGTCTGAGTGACAATGTTTTCTCATTTGGGGATCAGTACTACCGACAAAAATTAGGTTAGCTATGGGGAATCCATGTGCACCTGCCTTGGCCATTCTGTTCTTAGATATGTTTGAAACCAATACGTTAGCTACATGTCCTGTCAAACCAGAGTTCTTGGTAAGGTACATTGACGATTATGCAGGTATCTTCTCGCATGGGCAGGAAGCTTTGGATGACTTCCTTAGCTACATGAACAGTAGACATCCACACCTAAAATTTACCATGGAGCACACGGGTAGTGGCAGTGGGGTGCCCTATTTGGATACGTTAGTCAGAGCAGAAACACACAGCCAAGACACTAAGATAGAGACAGAGCTCTACATCAAACCAACCAACTCGGGAATCATCCTCCATAGTACATCTGCCCATCCCACGTCTACGAAACACAATATTATCCGAAACATGTTCCACAAGGCTATGGATAACTCATCGGGCCCAGAGAAAGAGAGAAAAAGCGTAGATAAGATTTGGAATCTGCTTCTAAAAAATGGGTATCATGCAGGGCTTCTCAGGCGTTTGTTGAGGGAGGTTAGACTAGCTAGGACAGGTAACGGAAGGTGCAAGAAAAAGAACGAAGGCTCAGATACTTATGATGGGTTCTTGACTTTGCCGTACGTAGATGAACAGCTACTCTGTAAAATAAAAAAGGTCGTAAAGAAATCTAACCTGAAAGTACATATAGCCTGGAAGAATAACAAGAAACTAAAGTCGTCATTGGTTAGGTCGGCCATTTCTAAGCCAAAATGTTCTGGGGGTCAGAGGTGTCATTTATGCAAGTTAGGTTTTAAAGGCGACTGCACACAGAAAAATTTTGCGTATCAAATAGACTGTGGACTGTGTAACCAGGATCAGAACAGTGCTCAATAGGTAGGGGAGTCGATGAGGCCCGTCCGATTGCGATTTAACAAACATTTGCGGGACGCGAAAAATAAAACTAGGAACACACCTCTAGGAGATCATTTCCTCGAGAAACATGCAGCACAGGACACTCAGGCTATATCAGAACCACTTGAGCTAAAAGTAGTTCATCGGGCACGTGATCATCCAGATAGAAAGCTAGCCGAATCCATAATCATTCAGGATCGTCATCCCAGCCTTAACGTACAAGGAACGTCCTGGCCTATTATGCGGGTCTAGGATAGGCTATCACTTAACAGCAGTGGCTTAAGAGGTAAGGGAGGGATCAGCGTAAGTATATGTGTTCTGGGGTAGGACTTCCTTACATTATTGATAGTGTTATTAATGCTAGACGTATATGCTTTTGACGTTTAACTTTGGGCCCGATTTACAGGCTGGAAAAAAGGGCTATGATGGTTGAATTAGTTTAACTAGTCAGAAGTGATGGACTTAGGTCACAGGTAAGGCTCAGTTTTTTTCAGGTAATTTATCTTTGATGGTGCTTTTCTGCAACCAGATGTATACTCATTCAACGCTTAAACTTCGCCCGGGTGAGGGGTCTTTTTAGACCCCCTCGGGTTTTTCCAAAGTGACCAAAAAACGTCGGCGCGCAGCGCCACCAAACTTGGTCTAGCTGTTCCTTCATCATTTTTACATCTTTCCTGAAAATTTTGGCTCAAGGTCATATCAGGTCAGGTCACCAGACCAGGTGAAGTGACCTCACCTCAAATAATACTTAGGACCGCATAACTAAAAGAAGGGTTAATCGATCAAGTTGAAACTCATACCTCATATTGGGCCCACCAGGAGCTACAACATTTGTTCCGGGATTTTTGATATTGGGGACCTAAGGTCATGTGCAGAGCATGACCTCCCCATTGTCAATACATGCGGAAAATCACGAAATGAGCTTTTCTCAGTAAGTATGGATGGAATCAACTTCAAACATCGGTTGTGACTTGCTCTTAGCCCATTTCTGAAGCTGATGCCAAAATGTTTGACTTGTGACCTTTAAAAGGTCACCTTAGGTCAAATAAGCATTTTTTGGTGTTTTTCTCTATACATTTTGAATAAACTAAGATAGAGCTTTTATTTTGTCACCAAAGTGTTTGTATCGTCACTGGAAGTCAAATGATATACATCATGACTATACCAGGTCAAGTTGAGTCAGACCGTTGACCTGTGTCAGGTCAAATTCTTAAATTTGACCTGGCATAGCAATATCATATATCATTCGATTCGTCTTGACGAGAGAATTGCAATGGTGCATAAACTATGGCTGTATCTTGTTTGGTTTGGAGGCTATTAGCGAAAAGTAAACGCCCTTATGCATGGGTGGCTATGGACATTCCCAAGAATATGCCCAATATTTAGTGACCTGTGGCTCCCTAGGCTTTGACCTGACACGAAAATGAATGCCACTGGAATGAAGGCACATCTCAAGAGCTTTCGAATGGTGTTAAAAAAAATGTTTCTAGCTATCATAGTTTCTGAGATATATGAGGTTTTCTTAGTACACCTCATATTAGCGATTTTGACCTGTTTTGACCTCTGCTGACCTTGATTTTGACCTGACAAGAAAAATGACCGAAGTATTTTCGATATCATTTTCGAACAGCTTTCAATTGCCGTTTTGCGCTTTTTCTAGCTCTCTTAGTTTTTGAGATCGTGGGGGTCTTTTTTAGCCCCCCACCAGGGCGAAGGTGGCTCGTACCCGCCACCGGGGCAAGGGTTAACGTTGGGCCAGAGGTACAGGCTGGGAAAAGGGTTTATTAATGATTGATCAGATTAACTAGCTCAAAGAGATGGTTTGATTTTAGGGGTACGTACTGGGGTTGGGGTTTTTTGAAATATGCAACTAATTATTGATAATACTTTTCTGCAGCTAGACGTATACCTATTCGACACTTAAACGTTGGGCTAGAGGTACAGGCTGAGGAAAAGTATTTACCAATGATTGATCACATTAACTAGCTATAAAAGTTGCATTTGTTTAAGAGGTACATACTAAGGGCAAGGGTTGTTGAATAAGTATATTATAAAATGTATAATGTTTTTTTGCAGCCACACGTATACTCTTTCGACGCTTAACGTTTGGCCAGAGGAGCAGGCTGTGGAAAATGGGTTTGTCAATTACAAAAAAGTTGACCTTGACCACTAGGTACAATCTTAACTAAATAATTCGAGGGAGGCTTTTATTGTAAAAATATAGCATCATGTTAAAGGGGAAAGTATGCAGTATTTACACCGATCTAGTATCACGTCTACTAGTGATAAATAGGTAGTTTTTGGTTAGCATTTTAGCTGCAGTCGCCGGAAAAAAGTAAATAAGAAGAACAGAAATATTCAAAGAACCGATTAAGGTACTTCAGCGAGTTTTTCATTGTTAATCAAAAGCTAGTGTTTGGCTGAAATAATAGAAAAGTCTGTCACAAATACTGGTCTAGGTTTGTCGTATTGTCGGCATTGCTTTTAGGTTAGAGGTACCAATATCGTTGTTGTCACGACATCCAATCTTATTTTTAACGATTCATTCTAAAAGGCATTTTTGTGTGAAGCTCAATTCGAGGTCTGGCTATACTAGGACTGAGAATTATTGATATTTACTCCACGATTCTGATGAAGGGCTGTGCCCGAATATATAATCTTCAGTGTTTTTTACATTTCCGGATTCGAGGGGAGAGGCCAGGGAACATCTTAGCAACTCATCATCATGCTCCTCGCCGCAGCACTTCAAAACTTGTCAACGTTTAAAAAGCTATTGCTCTTGGACTAAATGTAACGATTCTTACATCGCAACTCCTGCATTGGCTTCTAAAATTAGCTCACTGTGAAAATAAATCATGTAATGTCAGACATGAGACCCTTTAACCCGCACCCCGATGGGCCTCCGAGCCACCTTCGCCCTGGTGGGGGGTGTTTGAACACCCCCTCGAACTCAGCCCCTATGCGGGATAGCAAAAAAACACGAAAGCTGGTGAATAGCTTGTACAAATTCATGAAGAAACTATATTAGTCACTATTTGGTTCAGGTCAATATTGAGGTCATGACAGGTCAAAGAAAGTGGAAATTTGGGTATAGTTTCTGGGCTCTAGCGTCTGACAGAGTTGAGTCAGAATCATTTTTCAGGCACCATTCGCTTCCTCTCGTCACGGAACATCGAATGATGTATAATATGACCATACTACGTGAAAACACAACCAGACCTCAGGTCAGGTCAAGGTCACTTTTTAACACGCGCCTCGCTGGGGTCCCTGGAATGACGCGCCCTGCTGGGGCGCCCCATCCGTATCTCATTTCCGAGGAAATTTTAAAAAAATTACGGACGGTGTTCGAAAGCTCTTGACGAGATGAAGTGAAATTATATGGAGCATTCTTATGTCAGGTCAATACTGAGGTCAGCATAGGTCAAAGAAGGTTCCATAGGCTTACAACAGGGTGGTTTACCTTTCCCTTTTAGATATTTACTCAGCGGAGTTAACCCTATTTCCGTCAGGCTCCCGGCTACCCCTATTTCCGGCAGGGGGGCAATATCGGCCCCCCTAAGATCTCGTAATCTAACCGGCCGATTTTGAAAATTCAAAGTGCCATAGATTCCTCTGCTGCTAAACTTTATTTTGAAAAAAGAAAATTTCAAAATTTTTATTTTTTAGGAGAAAGTCGTGCAAAATATACAATTTTTGTGTATTTTTTAGATTTTCCATAACCCTTGTCTCTGTTGTACGATTTTCACAAAACTAGTTCAGATTTACAAATAATTGACCCAAAATTTTCATATACTCGAGTTACGCAAAAATTCGAAATTCAATGGCAGTTCCAGGACCAGGACTATGAGGGGAAATATATACAACCTAAAAAGTTTTTGTTACGCGGATTAGAAGCCGTCATATACTGCTTGGCATCTTTGACACATAAATAAATGAGAAAAAAAGTGAAAAACTCATCAGGGGCGGATGCAGTAGGGTAAAACAGTGGGGTAAAATACATACCAACAATATGCGAATGGTATGCATGAGTATATTAGTCCCTCGACTAGTTGAAATTTAATTTCTGATAATTTTTACCCTCCCATGGCAGCTCTGGGAAAGGGGGTGACATAGGCGGATCAAGGACTCGTCGTGGGGGGGTGGGGGTGATTGGAAACACATTTTCAATATACAACGATATTGAGTCGCGGCGGTGATACTGGCTGGGAATATACATTTTGAAAATGTGTAGTGACTGGACACGCCTCTGGTAATCTAGAATTGGGTTATAACTATTTTGAATTTTCATATACCCAATTGTATTCGCCCTGACACGGCTGTAAGCAGTCTTCTCACTTACTAACGTTTAGTCCTTCTTGATAACATTCCCCCCCATTTTGAACTGCTGTAACCGCCCCTGATGAATACAAATAGTGACAATTGTGAATGCACTATCATCTCACATAAAAAATGATATAATAAAACCATATAACTGGTATCAGGATCAGCAGAGACGGCTTCCTTTTACAAAAAAACCCATCGCATACGATAATACTTGGTTTGTGGATAGAACCTCCCCAAAAACCCAGCCATAGCTCCGCCCCTGGTAAATATATAATCTTGAAAATTTCAGAAAACCTGCCTGTACTAGTTTTAGGAAAAGTCAGGAAGTTTCAAAGTTCTATCGCATGCCGTTTCGGAGATATTCTCGAAAAACCTGAAGGGGGGGGCAATATTAGCCCCCCTGCCGGAAATAGGGTTACTTACTTACTTACTTATGGCTTTTTATTAGCCTTCTGTGCATAGCACCTTTGCCCGCCTCTAAAGGAGTGTGTGGGAGAATTTTAGAATTTAGTGTGAGGGCAAGCTACGTTAGTCTGTTAAAGCAATGGGAGTTATTTCAGTAATGGGTTGCAAGATGTTTGAGCTTGCAAATGGACGGTCGTGGCAATGGCATAGCCATGCCAAGGGAGGTCTTTAATAAGTTTAGACCCGCAGAGTGCGAAGGTTATTTCTGTGGTTGAAGACCTTATAAATTTAGAGTTTGAAATTTAGAATTTGAAATTTAGAATTTGGAATTTAGAATTTAGAATTTAGAATTTTGTGTGTCAGCTATTGATGTCCGCTTGTATACGTTACTCGAAAACCTCCGTTAACTCAATAATTTCGTATTTTAGAAAGTGCGCTAAACACCTGGCCAGGGTGCCGCGAATTTACCCTGCAACCCGGAGGTGAAGTTGCAGCTCCCTCTTCGGCTGGGCAGCCGCCGCGCAGAGAAAGAAGTGTGAGAGGATAGTTAGATTGTTAGTAAGAGTATAGGTGTGGTTAGTATAGACCCGCAGTGAAAGGTATCACTGCGGTGAAGAAATCTAACCTATCTAACCTAACCTGATTTCAAGTTAGCCTAACATAACCTATCCTTAGCCTACAATGAACCATTTAAAGGTTACAAAACTATTGCTTAAATTTCGCAGTGGATCATCTATGATTGGAAAATAGGCAAGTCCTACTTTGGGGGTGACCATGACCCTCCATCATATATACTGGGAGGGGTGATTTATAGAAACTTCTCTAGCCCAGAGTCCTTTAGGAATGTAAAGACTTTTTCGAGTAGCTCAGGATGGTCGTTCCCGAGCAGAGTTTTTAGGTCTACAGGGATGTTTTGGATTCGGCAGTAATCTAGCATGGGTTGCCGATGGGTATTGTGCTGGGGACAATCGATGAGAATGTGATAGGGATTCTCCATTGCGTCGCAGGTACCACAGGTACCGCGTTCCAATAGGCATTTAATTTTGGAAATAGGGTTAAAGCAAATATTCATGCTTAATTGGATTCCTCTCTTTGTTACGAATCGAATGATGCATAATATGACCGTGCTAAGTCAAATTGTGCAAATGACCTGACTTCGAGCTAGGTCAGGGTCACAGGGTGACCTGGTATGGTAATGTTGCATAACAATCGACTCATCATGACAAAATAAGCAGAATGAAAGCTAAATTGGAGCTTTATCTCAATTCAGCGAGATGTTATTGACAAAACAATCACTGTATGCTCTTGTGACCTGACATGACATTTGAGAGGTCAGATGGTTAAAAAATCCACTTTATGGTCAAAATCGTTGTAAGAATACACTGTGTGAGGATGTTCAGCTTTATCTATCCGCTTTTACTGAAACGAGCCCTTTCAATTTTTCGCCGTGGACTAATAATGAGGTGACCAAAAAATTGACCCCACCATAGGTCAACATTATCAAAATTCCCAGATAGCAGCTTTGTAGACCCTAATGACATTATCATATTCTGATAGTTTCAAACTAATAGGTTGGCAGATGTTCATCAGGCGCCGCTTCAAACACGTGATTTTAGGTTTTGAGGTCGGGTCGCTTGACCTAGGATAGCTCCTTGATGTGACATGACCGGACCTAAAAAGTTTGGTCAGATGCGTAAAATTGATCAGGGATAAGGTACTGTAAGCTTCGTTGATCCGCGTTTTTTCGTTTTGCGTTATCTGGGGAAACCAGGAGGGGGTGAATTTCCCTTGAATTTCGCGCGTGTTAACCCACGCCATTCCGGGGATCCGGCGCCACCTTCGCCCCACCGGGGGACCCTCTAACTCCGAAAATATGGGAGTTAACGCAAATCTGTGAAGTGCATTAGAAAGCTCGCGTGGATTCAGGAAAAAAATTACGTCGCATGTCCAAGTGCTCAGGTCAATGGTTTGACCTCCAGAGGTGAAGTTAGCTCCCGATAGGATATTTTCACTAAAATATGCAATGCTTACGAAAACTGGGCATAACTCTAATGCCATTAGAGCTATTGAGATCTGGTCAAGTACACTTGATAGGAAAATCCAGACCTTCTTCTGTTTTGAGTAACGTAATGATCTCCCGCTAGTGGTTTGACCTCCAGAGGTCACCTCGTGACCTAATATGACCTGAGGTGACGATAGGTCCGAAAGTGACCTTGCGGTATATCAAATGAAAGAGAGTGACGAGACATACACGATGATGTTTGATTCAGCGGTCTATCTTAATTAGGTAAAAAGTATGATCAAAATACTGGTTTTGACCCCTGGTGACGTTGGATGACCTTAGAGAAGTCAAAGGGAAAATATGGCCTTTGAGATGCGTGAAAGGGTGTCCAAGAATGCTTTTCTGAGCAAGCTGAGGATTTTCAATCGTTTTTGTGAATTTTAGATCATAAGACAGCTTTTCTTCATGCTTTTTCAAAGGAGAGGTCACATTGTGACATAACCTCAGTTCATAAAATAAAAAAAATCCCGGATATAAATCATTTAGACCCTGGAGGGGTAATGAAGTGTAGGAAGTTTAAGAGCTCAAAAACTGAAGTGAGGTGACCTTGGTTGACCTCGCTTGGTGACCTGACCTTGGGTGATCCGGGATAAAAACTTTCAGGGATGGTGGGAAACTGATGGGGTGAGAGACAGAGCCCTCAACCGCGGTGCTGGGCCTCGTCGTTTTTCTGCTATCCCGAAAAACTTAAGGGGGTCATCGATGGCCCCGGTAGGGCGAGGGTTCACCCAGCATAATCACTATGCATAGCAATCGACTCGCAATAGCAATCTGAATGTAGTGATATAAAAATAAAAGCTGCATCATAATTTTATGCAAAGTTATTGACCTAAGTACGAAAACTGCTTATATAGCCCCAGATTACCTCTCAGAGATCACAGGTCAAAAATTGCAACATGAACCTGAAAAGGGGCCCAGGGTACTACGATTTGGAGAATATGAAGGTATTCTCAGGTGTAACTACACAAATAGAGTCCAATTTATGTTTTCCCATGTATTGCCAATGGTGAGGTCATGGTCCGTACTTGATCTTAGGTCATCGATATAAAAAATCCCGGAATAAACGTTATAGCACTTGGTGTTACCATTATGGGCTAGACATTTTAATCCGATAGATTTACCCGTTTCTTATTTATGCCACCTTAAACATGTTTTAGGGGAGGTCATTGGACTTGCACTGGTGACCTGACTTAAGATGACCCAACCATAATTTTGGGGAGAGTTGAGAAATTGATCAAGGATAAGGTGTGCCAAGTACGGCGGCGCTTCGTGCCGCCGTTTTTCATGCCACCGGAAAACCTGAAGGGGAGTGTTCAAACACTCCCCCGCCGGGGTGAGGGTCAATTCACTTTGTATGGATTTTAGAGTCCATGAGTTAGCGCGCGCCCGAGTGGGGTTCCTGTCATAACGCACTTCGCTCTGGGGCCGTAATTACACCAACCCCCATATATTCTCCTGGAAAGGTTAAAGAGAAATTACGGACAGTGTTCGAAAGCTCTTGATGGGACGGAGCCAAAGCATGCTAACTTTTTTATTTTAGGTCAATATTCAGGTCACCAGAGGTCCAGGAATATTCCGTAGGGTTACAGCGGAACATTGTAGTTTCCGCTATACGTATTTTGCCGAATGAAGCAGGCGCAAATAGTTTATACCTGGCAAATCGAGTAATGTATAATATGACCATGCCGGGTCAAATAGTTAAAATGACCTGACCATAAGCTAGGTCAGGTTCACATGGTGGCCCAATGTGGTCATGTTGCATAGTAATCCACACCATGAAAAATATGCATTATGAAATCAGCCTGGATACTCTATATTTTGTTTTAGCTCTAAATTTAAGCTCTCCATCCAAACGTTTAGCCCCATCTTAGATCAAAAATATGCAAATTCCGGGGTAGCAGATTTATAGACTCTAAGCACTCCGTCTTATTGGGAAAGTTTGTAACTGATCGATTGGTAGATGTGCCTATGTTCCTTCAAACTCGTGTCTTTGTGTATTGAGGTTGGGTCGCTTGACCTTGAATAGTTTCCTGACCTGACGTAAGCTGTCCTAAAAAAATGGTGAAATGCATGAAATTGATCATTCATACGATACTGTAAGCTATGACGTTCTGCGTCCCTTCATTTTTGCGGTATCTAGGGAAAACCAAGCAGTGGCGAAATTCGCCCCCCACGCGGGGTGCGTGTTGACCTGGGAGATATGCAGTTCTCTAGTTTGAAAGCCAAACTAGTAGAAAATAGTCGTGATGTATGAGACCAGGATTATTAGCTTTCGACCAGAGAATTAGAGTTAGCCAGGATACGGAGCAGTGTACGAACAGCCCTGTAATAGATGTGGGCTGTCTTCTTCAGCAATTGCCTACCGTTTGTCGGCGTAAATCTATATTCTATTTATTGCACTCCTCCGATGCCGGGATTCCACTCCTGCGTCCAGCTTTTTTCCGATTATTTGGTACAGCGTTCAGATATTTACCCGGCGAATGAACTCAGTTTTATCATGCATTCACAGCAATCTAGCACCACGTGCATAATTATTATCCCAGGTGTAAAGCTGACCTTACTCCACCTTCGGGGCTGCTTCAAGGCGGTACTTCCCTCCCCGGTGGTTCGGTTCAATTTGTCCCAGGGCAAACATACGAGCACACATGTGCGAAAAGCGGCCACTGGGGATGTTATTTCAATGATAAGCGACGGTAAGATAGCACTTTTATCGTCGCTGCATTGTGCGTGGATGTGTGGTGGAGCAATCGACGAGAGCCACACAAGGAACAAGTGGGTGTTATTTTGTTCTATTTTATATAAATACGTAATTTCCCCACGAAGCTTAAGTATTTTAATTACGATCGACGACGCGCATAATTTTAGGTGCGAATGTAGTTTGGTGGAATAAAGTGAAATTCAAGCAACGACCAGTCAAAATTCAAAGTGACAGTTCTTACCATCAAGGAGCTGAAACATACGGCGTTCTTTTCATTTGTTTTTACGTTGATCAGCTTGATTTATTCCAACCGATCCACCTAGAACTTGTTTTGGGATGGAAAGTTCTTGGTCTAGTCTGAGAAGTATATTCACAAAAGCAGACCTCAGGCTTGATTTGACGCTTGGAGAGATGACTTGCACGTGCTCCCCTACGACAGGTCTTTGTCATCATTCTTGTCCAGAGCTACAATCACAATCTCGCATATGACACTGTCTACTGTCTTGCAAGTCTACTAAGATCGTTTCAGGTCACTAACCTCAAATGACATGGAAAATCAAGGGACAATGAACCATCTGTGAGTCATCCATGAGCTGGGGAACTGAACAAACAGATTTTAGAGCAATCTGGTAAAAATAGCTAAGGTCCGTAACCTTTTGGATCTTCTTTACGTCTGCTGACCTTAAATGACCTTCGGCTAACATGCTGTCAACGGTATAGCAGCTTTGTTGTTTTGCTGTCGATGCGTTCCCGGGCTGACACACAGCCTGACGATTGTTACGCACTGCAAGCGACGACTTCAGTGGTCGTACGAAATGTGATCACTCTACGCTGCACGGTCTCGTTTGATCTGTAAATAGTCAGATACAAAAATAACCAGGTTAACTTATTCACAGCCTGTTGAACATACTAGGCATAAAAATATGTAATATTCCATTACAGGGCCAGTCACATCACCATGAGCTTTCCGGTGTTAGTCACTATTCTACGCCACGTGCTCAAGAGGTCGAATGCGATCAAGCGAGTGCATTGGAACCAAGAGCGAAAGATAGCACCCAGTCGGTGCCAAATTTCTGTTTGTATATCTTATTATCTATCTTTACTAGTTCAGATGTAGTGACTGAAAAATTTGTGTTTCCATTGTATTCCTTTGGCGACATGCATTGGCCTCTAGTGACCTTAAATGTCACCTGACGAAATAAATTGTCACATATTTCCTATAGAGATTTAAATGGGCTATCCCATGCCATTTGCCGTTTTCCACTACCTAGTGTGGTTCCTGATATATTGAGGGAGGATGGCTACCCACCCTCTCGGTCAAGGTGGCCCAGACCCGCATTAACCCTCGCCCCGGTGGGGGTGTTTGAAAACCCCCTCGGGCTTTTGCGGCGGCACGAAAAAACAGCGACGCGAAGCGCCGCCGTACTTGACACACATTATCGTTGATCAATTCTGCAACTTTCCCCAAAATTTTAAGATTGGGTCACATCAGGTCAGGTCACCAGTTCAGGTCAAGTGTCCTCGCCTCCAAAAATGTTTGAGGTGGCATAAATAGGAAATGGGTTAGTCCATCGGACTGGAGCTTATACCACATAATGGGCCCACTGAGTGCTAGAATATGAATTCCGAGAATTTCCATATCGATGACTTAAGGTCAAGCATGACATCTTAAGTCAAGCAAAGTTAAGTAAAGTCCTGACTTTTTCATTGGAAATACATAGGAAAACCATAAATTAGGCTGTATTTGTGTAGAAACAGCTGAGGATACCTTCATATTCTCCAAATCGTAGTATCATGGGCCCCTCTCAGGTTCATGTTGCAATTTTTGTACCTGTGATCTCTGAGAGGTCATATAGGACTACTTAACACGCGCATTGACAGGTGTCTGAGCCACCTTCGCTTTGACGGGGTGAGTACCCCCCCTAAGATCTCAAGAACCACGCTAGATAGCAGACAACGGTAAAGAGCATTGGGTAGCCCAACCACTTTTCTATCGAAAATATTTGAACCATTTTTGTCAGGTCACATCTAAGGTCACTAGAGGTCAAATATGCCGTCGTAGGGATAACATGTAAATGAAGGTTTTCGATGATTTCATCTGAACAAGTAAAGATAGAGCAAAGCAATTCAGACCATTGCAATCCTCGCAGCAACTTGAATCGAATGATGTATGATATGACTGATCCTGCTAGGTCAAATCAGGTCAAATATGTCATTTTTTCTGACCTGAGGTTACGTCAAGATCAAATTAGGTCAAAATGCATATCATTAGAACCACAAAGACAAAGCAAATCTGATGAAGCTAAAACAAACGCCTATTACTATCTATTACTAAGGTATTAAGTTAAAACCTTTTTATGTATTTCGAATGGAGAGGTCATGCCTCATACTTGACCTTAGGTCATCGATATAAGAAATACTGGAACATACTTTAGAGAACTCGGTAGGCTCATTATGTGATATGAGGTTCAATCGCATAAGCTCACCTTTTTCTGACTTATGCTATCTTGGACTTTTTTTAGGTCAGGTCACTTAACCTGTACTGGTGACCTAACCTGAGAAGACTTTACCGTAAAGGGCGATATTCGAAAAAAATTATGATTGTGGTTTCTTGCTAATTGAAAAATCCTGATGACGAAACTGTCATTTATCTTTATATTTTCGGCAAAATTTTGGGAGGCCACTCACTCATTATCGAAATAGGTTAACCCTCGCCCCACCGGGGCCATCTATGCCCCCCGCCCTAAGGTTTTTCCGGGATAGCAGAGAAACGATGAGGCGCAGGACCGCAGTTGAGGGCTCTACCTCTCACTGCATCATTTTTCCACCATCCCTGAAATTTTTTACCCCGGGTCAACCAAGGTCAGGTCACCAGACGAGGTCAACCAATGTCACCTCACTCCAACTTTAGAGCTCTGTAAGAGCTACATTTCGAAGTCGATCGATTTGAAACTTCCTACACTTCATGACCCCTCCAGGGTCTACAAGGTGTATATCCGGGATTTCTCGATTTCGTGCCCTGAGGTCAGGTCATGAGGTGACCTCTCCCATTGAAAAAGCATGGGGAAAAGCTGTCTTTCCTATCTAATATACTATAAAGTACTGGCAATTTCCTATCAAATGTTTTTTACCAGACCTCAATAGCTCTAATGGCATAAGAGTTATGCCCAGTTTGCTTAAGCATTGCATATTTGAGTGAAAATAGCCGATCTAGACCTAATTTGACATCTGGAGGTAAAACCATTGACCTGACCACTAAAACATGTAAGTAATTTCTTACTGAATTCACGCAAGCTCTCTAGTGCACTTTGCAGATTTGAACTAACGCCCATATTTTCGGAGTTAGAGGGGGCCATCGATGGCCCCCCGGTGGGGTGGAGGTGGCGCCGGACCCCCGGTGGGGCGCGGGTTAAAAGTTCCAATAAAATGCAGAAACCTTCACCCATCACTTACTTTTCAAAAAATATTTAAGGTTGAAAAGTAATGCTTTTTGTAATAAAAATTTCCGTTCTCCTGTATTTGTATTTGAATTAATTTTACAAAACCTTTAAAAACTACAAAATAAAATAGTTTGCTCTAGAAACGGAAAAAACAATTACGCAAATCTTCAGCCGTTTCGTACCTCGGGTCTGGAGTCGTCTTCTGCTTCAACCCCAGGATGACAAAACTTTTGCGTCAGATAGGTCACGTGATCCCGGTATGAGAACCCCTAGGCTTCTGATTGGTTAATTGTGATTTCTTTTAAACCATATATTTCTGCTTGAAAAGAGTTTTGGGGTTTTTTTCTTAAGTATTGTTTTCTGTAGTAATCCAAAGTTCTACATCACTGTTTAGGATAGATATGACCTAATTCTTAGAGAAATTGATAGTCTTAGCCGTGGATACGTCATAGAAATCGATAAGAGGGCATAAGAGTGGGTACGTCATATCGATCGATAAACCGGTAAAGTCATCTAGAAATGTTAACTTTGAGAGCAATTTTAAGGCATTTGCAGGCCAAATTCGCAGAAATGAGAATAGGAGTTCTGAAACAACTTTTTGTGACCTTTTGATCCAGCCAATAAAACTTTTTCGCGTATCTCCCTTTAAGATTTCTAAAAAAGTTGTAAAAATAAATGATTAAAGAAAAGACATGCCAGGTACGGCGGGGCTACGCACCGCCGCTTTTGTTCTATCGCCAGAAAACCCGAAGGTTTGCGACTACCTGCCCCCCGCGTCAATGCGCGCGTTAAGCAGTTTTCAGAGGTTAATAACTTTGTATGAAATGATGATAGTTTTTATTTTGAAATCATTGCGTTTGGATTGCTATTGCGAGTTGAATGATATGAATGTTGACTATGATGGTTATGATGTTGTGAATGTTGACTATGGTTTTAAAAGTGACCTTGACCTGACCTGAGTTCAGGTCATTGTTGTATTTTGACCTAGTATAGTTAAATTATACATAATTTGATTTTCTGTGACGAGATGAAGCGAATGGTGCCTAAAAAATGATTCTAACTCAACTCTGTCAGGTGCTAGAGCCAAAAAAATATACAACTAACACTAACTAACACCTTATTTGACCTGTCATGACCTCAATAATGACCTGAGCCAAAAAGTTACATTCATTTTATAATATTATCATAAATTTGTATGGGCTATCCACCAGCCTTCGCATTTTTTCGCTATCTTGCATAGGGGCCGAGTTCGAGGAGGGTGTTCGAACACTCCTCACCAGGGTGAAGGTGGCTCGGAGGCCCACCGGAGCGTGGGTTAATGCGCGTGTTAAACATGCGGAAAAAACTAGGGGAAAGTTACGGACCTTCGTCTAAAATCAGACGAAGGTCATAAAAGAGAGACTCGTAAATATGTTGTGAATTGTTTTGCTTACGGCCATTCAGTGTACTTGACCTATGGAACGAGGCCGCGGTAGTGGAGTGAGTGGTCAGCGTAGCTGGCTGCCACGCAGCCAACCCGGGTTTAAGGCCCGGCGGCTTCCCTGAACAAGGAGCAAGCTGGCTCCTGAGAAACCCTTCCAACAGGGTAAGAGTTGGGGATGCCACATGACCCTGGCATATGCGTCGATAAGCCCCAAAATGATGACCTATGGTGCCTATGTAAAATGATGACCTATGTGATCTTTCACCAGTATACACAATATAGCAAACACTATAAAAACCTTTGAGCAGGAAATGTGTATTTAACTTGACCCATGGCCAGTGACCTTGATCTGTACATTGAGTTAACCTAGCTATGACCTCTTGGCATAATATACGTCATAATACGTAACGCAATTTGACCGGAAGCACTGGGTTCAGTGACCGTGAAAAATATTATACCCTTGACTTTGACCTTCATGCAAGGTGACCTTGGCATATCTTCCCGTTTATATGACGTTATGATTGATACTTACGTTATGATTACGTTGATACTTATATGATATGATTGATACGTTATGATTATGATACTTCGTCTCCATTGCAGGTGAACTGCTGGGACCGCGCGATTGCGGCGATCTTAAAATATAGATCTGACTTTGAGAGCTTATAAGTAAAACATATTTATAAACCAATTTTAAAGGTGTTTCATCAATTGATCCTCCCTTAAATTCTCTCAAATTTGGTTAAGTATAATGTTTGGATTGGGAACGGTTCTCCGACCACCTTGGAAAAGGGGTTTCTGAAACCCCTTCAGCGCGCGTGTTAATAATCGAATGTCAACGCAGTATTCCCTGCAGTAAGGCATCGGTGGTTACTGAACCACTTTAATGGGCAAATATCATTTTCAAATATTTCAATTTTTGTTTGCAAGTTTTTGAAACCCAGCGATCAAATCAGGACAACACCTTTTGTTTACGGGGCTGCTAAATCATTTTTTAGACCAACGGTCGCTCTGGCTCAGTTTGACAAAAATACACGGACAGAGACCGATAAAACCAGGAAACTCCATGGCTGGTCAGATAAAAAACGCATTTACGGTCTACAGCATGTCTAATTACAGCCGAGACGAAGGCCGCCAGTGAGCTGTGCGGAAAGCCGGGTCGGATCCCTGATTACTGCCCCGGCACATTATTTGATCATTTGCAGACGAGGCGTGACAAGCGGAATAATCCCGCCGGACGCCGCTTCCCCCTGGAACCGATGCCCCGCCGCGCAGATATCGCCCGAGGCAATCAGCCGGCGGCAGTGTCGTTTGCACGCGCCTGGGGAGAGCAGCAGCCGCGTCCCATATGTGCTACTGCATTTGCCGACAGGCGGCGGCAGATTGGTTATGGGCCCTGCCACAGTGAATGCCCCCGCAGGGTGCTGAGGACGCAGGTGTGGCGTCACAGGTTTTAAACTTGACATTGCATGACATGGGCGGATCCAGGATTTCTGGTCGTGAGGGCGCATGGTCGCTGGGCGCCATCCGGACCAGCGTGGGATCACTTTTGGGGAAAACCAATCAGGTGGACACTAGATATTATCAAGGGGCGCGGATATTAGCATCCAGGGGAACAGGGGCGGATCCAGCGGGTTGGCTTAGGGGAGCGGGAAACCCATGTCGGCAAGTAAAACAAAACAAAAAACTATGCATGGGGAAGCCGGCACCATTAAGTACTTTCTTTTCAGATGGAATTTCTTACACGTTCGAAGAACTAGCTTTTAAACAAATAAAACGTTTGCTGGCGGAAAACAATGATAATTTTATGGATTGAACGATGCGCCAGCTGCTGAAGCAGTATGACGTCGGAGGAGGAGGGGATTGAGCTAGACTTGGGCTGGGGCAGGATGTTACATCTTGCCTCTGGACTGCCTCGATTCCACGACGCCCACAGACGGACACGCCTTCCCTAATTGATCAACTATGAAACAATAGTTTGCTGTGGAGGGGGCGAAGATGAGTTTTCCTCTCTATTCGCCTTCATCCTCGCCCACCGGGGTCATCAATGGCCCCACCCTAAGTGTTTTGCAGAATAGCAGACAAACGATTAGGCGCAGCACCGCGGTTGAGTAGTTTACCTCTCACCTCATCATTTTCCCACCATCCCTGATATGGTTTACACCTGGCCATACTAGGTCAGGTCACCAGGCGAAGTTAAGCAAGGTCACTTACTTCGAATTTTGAGCTCTACCATAGCCTCATTTCTAAGCTGATTAATTTGAAACTTTCTATACTTGATGATTCTTCCAGGGTCTGCAAAATTTAAATCCTGGTTTAACGATTTTGTGATATGATGTCAGGCCACAATGTCCCATAGAAAAAAACATGGGGAAATCTGTCTTATGATCTAAAAGTCACAAAAAATGATTGCAAACCCTCGAATGTTCCCGAAAAACATTATTTGCCACATATTCCGATGGCGATATTTTCCATTTGACCTATGTGAGGGGTCAAAAATAGTATTTTGACAATAACGTCTGATCTAATCAAGCTAGAGCAATTAATTAAACCTCATCGTGTATGTCTCGTCATTGGTCTTTATCTAGTATACCAAATTGTCACCTTTGGACCTTTTGTGACCTCAGGTCATGTCAGGTCAAGAGGTGTCCTCAGGAGGTCAAACCACTGGCGGGAGGTCATTATCCTCCAGACAGCGGAGAAAGCCCTGGCTCTTGTATCAAATGTACTTTACTAGACCTCAATAGCTCTAAAGGCATGAGAACTATGCTTAGGTTTCTTAATCACTGCATATCTCAGTGGGAATAGCCTATGGTGACCCAACTTGACCTCTGGAGGTCAAACCATTGACTTGAGCGCTAAACAATGCAAGTTAAACCATTCTGAATTTACACGAGCTTTCCAATGCACTTCGTAGATTTGTGCTAACTTTCATGTTTTCGGAGTTATAGGGGCTCGATGCCCCCGGTGGCGCGCAGGTGGCACCAGACCCCGGTGGGGCGCAGATTAATCCGCGCCCCACCGGGGGTCCGGCGCCACCTTCGTCCCACCGGGGAGGGGGCCATCGATGGCCCCCCTCTAACTCCGAAAATATGGACGTTAGCGCAAATCTGCAAAGTGCACTAGAAAGCTCGCGTGAATTCATTAAGTAATTACTGCGCATGTTTTAGTGCTCAGGTCAATGGTTTGACCTCCAGAGGTAAAATTAGGTCAAGATCGGCTATTTTCACTCAAACATGCAATGCTTAGGCGAACTGGGCATAACTCTTATGTCATTAGAGCTATTGAGGTCTGGTAAAGTACATTTGATAGGAAATTGCCAGTAATGTTTCCGCTATGTGAAACATTAAGACCTCCCGCCAGTGGTTTGGCCTCCAGAGGTCACCTCGTGACCTAATAAGACCTGCGGTCACGAAAGGTCAGAAAGTGATCTTGCCGTATATCAAATAAAAGCCAGTGACAAGACAAACACGATAGTATTTGTTTCAGCGCTCTAGCTTAATTAGATCAAAATTTATTGTCAAAATATTGTTTTTGACCCCTGGCGACCTTGGATGACCTTGGAGAGGTCAAAAGGGCAAATATAGCTCCTGGAATCCGTGAAAGGGTGTCCATGAACGCTTTTCTAAACAAGCTGAGCATTTTCAATCGTTTTTGTGACTTTTGGATCATAATACAGCTTTTCCCCATCCTTTTCCAATGGGAGAGGTCACCTCGTGCCCTAACCTCAGGGCACGAAATCGAAAAAATCCCGAATATACACCTTGTGGGCCCTGAAAGGGTCATGAAGTGTTGGAAGTTTCAAATCGATCGACTTCAAAATTTAGCTCTTACAGAGCTCTAAAGTTGAAGTGAGGTGATCTTGGTTGACCTCGTCTGGTGACCTGACCTTGGGTGACCCGGGGTAAAAATTTCAGGGATGGTCGGAAAATGATACAGTGAGAGGTAGAGCCCTCAACTATGGTGCTGCACCTCATCGTTTTTCTGCTATCTTGGAAAAACCTTAAGGGGGCCATCGATGGCCCCCGGTGGGGCGAGGGTTAAGGGACAATGTCCTACCTGCCTGTCCCCCCTCCCTTGATCTGTCCCTGAGGGAGCGGGAAGCAGAATTTCAGGAGGCATGGAGGGTCCATCTAGGAAGAAAAGTGCTCCCTTCTTCGCCCTGGATACGCATATGCCACACAAGTTTTAAGCGTGATCCTCGATACTGCTCGTAAACAAAACTCGCGACCAATCGGGCACAGTGTAAATCAGAGCTTAATTACATTCTACATTTATCCAGCATAACACGCGCCCCGCCGGGGTCCTTGGCATGACGCGCCCCGCTGAGGGGGCGGCGTTTTTCGCCCCCCCCATCTCCGTATCTCATTTCCCACGAAAGCTAAAGAAAAATTACGGGCGTAGTTCAAAATCTCTTGACAAGACAAAGATATTTTATACGAAGAATTTTGATGCCAGGTCAATATTGAGGTCAGCATAGGTCAAATAAGTTCCCATGGGCTTACAACAGAGCAGTGTACGTTTATCTCTCTTGATCTGTCCTCAGGGAAGCTAGAGAAAATATTTATGCATCATTGGATTCCTCCATTGATGCAAATCGAATGATGTATAATATGACTTTGCTAGGTCAAACAGTGAAAATGACCTGACCTCGAGCTAGGTCAGGGCTACAGAGTGACCTGGTATGGTCATGCTTCATATCAATCGACTCCCCGTGACAATATAAGCACAATGAAAGCAAAATGGCAGCTTAATCTCAATTCAGTGAGAAGCTATTGACAAAACAACCTCTCAATGTTCCTGTGACCTGACACGACCTTTGAGAAGTCAGATGCTAAAAAGCTCAAATTTATGGTCAAGATTGTGGTAAGAATAGACGGATTGAGGATTTTCTGCTTTATCTATACAGTATTTACTGAAAATTACCCCATTCTAAATTTTCATCATAGACTTATAATGGGGTAACCAAAAAACTGACCCCACCTTAGGTCAACAATATCGAAATTTTGAGACAGCAGTTTTTTGGACCCTAATGACCTTATCATATTGTGAAAGTTTCAAACTGATCGGTTCTCTGATGTTCCCTGGACACCGTTTCAAACTCGTGAATTTAGGTTTTGATGTCGGGCCACTTGACCTTGAATAGCTCCTTGACCTGACATGACCTTATCTAAAAAATATGGTCAGATGTGTAAAATGTATTAAGAATAAGGTAATATAAGTTTTGTTGTTCTGCGTCTCTTCGTTTTTGTGTTATCTGGGGAAACCAAGAGGGGGAGAATTTCACCCCCCCTGCCGGGTGCGTGTTAAGAAAAGTGTCACCACTCGTTCTACAGTGTATGCGACTTGATGCTACCGCGCGCTTGTGATGATTTCAAAAGAAAGGTCTGACTTTGAATGCCTTTAAGTAAAATAATTATGGACTGATTTTCCTAACGTTTTTGACCAGTCGACGTGGTTATAAATGATCTTAAATGTAGCGAAGTAGAGTTTTCTGGCTGCATACGATTCTCCGGCCACCTCGGAAATAGCTGGGGGCGGGAGTTTAAGACCACACTCCACTGCGCGTGTTAACGGATGGCTTATTACACTGCCCATACATTTGCATATTTATAATGCAGCTTGCATTAGTACTGCATAATCTACAACTTAAACAATTTCGGGGGAGGGGCTTATCAATGCGTCAACTACCATGGGGTTATATGGCGTCACAACTCTTTCCCTATTGGAAGCATTACTCGAGAGAGCTCTCGAGTTAGGTTAGTCATGGGCGGATACAGGTTTCATTGTCAGGGGGACATCGACCAGGTTTGCACCATGTAGTGCCGAAACGCAGTGTAGTGTCGTCGGGGTTTTGATCAGAGTGTAACCACTCAAACTTTTGCTGACTCTGAATTTGCCCTTGATACCCTTGATTTCAGAAAAAAATTAACTGGTAGGCAATTCTCAATGGAAAAGCCAATTGTGCATGGAGCTTTACATTTGGACAGTAGAAAGGTGTATATGTAATTGACATAGGGTGCCAAGTTTAAAATGCGGTTTCGAATCCGTAATTAGGGAAATATACTAATAGGCTTACACTTTCACCAGAAACTTTTTTATAGATAGAGCTAAAAGTATACCACCATATTATATCACCGTGGGAGCAAGAAGTGTCAAAATCAAGCTGTGCCAGATACCAGCCAGGCTTTTAGCCCTTTCCCCATTCAGCACACATTGCTGTGTAAGGACTAAATCCCAGTCATAAGTTCAGCTCACACAAAATAATCCAGAAAATCTGTTTGTAATTAGTATAATTATAGGGTGAAAATTATTGATCTCCTTCATCCTAATGTTATAAAAGCTCTCTGAAATGTTAGAATTTCATCATTTATATCCATTACACACCAACACAAAATGGCATGCTGGAAAAAATTTCAGCATTACGCCATTAATGACAGCAAACTTGTGGAATTGCTGAATTCCTTTCAAAGTTAGTGTCCCATAAAGCCTTTTCTGAAGGGCATGAGCAGCCTCAGTGTGATCTGTTTCTGTACCGACCGTGGGAACGGACCAATCGACTCCTATATCCGGATGTCTTGTGCGATTTTGCCACTCTTTCTTAGTCCTTCTCTAGAAGGGGGACTTTGGGCTTAGTTCATACCAGTCTAGAAGAACAGCGTTGACAAAGTTAGGATATGAAATCCAATATTTTCATTGGATACCTGTTATTGGACTGTAAATATAGAAAAATAGAGAAATGACTCCTAGGGCCTTATGTAAATGTTTCATTTTAATACAATAAATAAATCCATTTTACAATGGTCCGTTCTGCGTCGCCATCGTTCGTATGGGTCAAGCCATATTTCGTCTGGCTTGTATGCAACGTCATAGTGCGTGCCGAGAACATTGGTACCGAGAATACTCACGTATCTTGGGTAAATAAAGACGGGGTCACACATAACTGCAGGGGAGGAAAAAATGTCAAAACTGTTGCCAACCAGAATTCGCATGGGCAAAATTGTCGCACCAAGCATAAGTTGCATGCTGGTACAACACAACATACAAGGCTTGGAAAGGCGGTTGTAGATCTACCTAAAACTCCAGTTAAGCCAAGGTCCTTAGCATTTATAGTCACTAAGACTGATATTTTGTTATATTTGTTAGATATATGGTTCACAGACATTTGGAAATATGGTTAAAGCACATTTTTAAGGAGCAGCTTTGTGAACTTCCAACAAATATTTAAAGGAAAATTTAACCACTGGTTTTATTACTCAAGTAAAGATTCTCAACATTTTACAGAGCACAACTAAACCAGGACAGGGGTAGCCCATTTTATTTCCTGATGACCTGTTGAGTTTCCTTTTTTCGAAGGGAAGATAACACCTTGGAATAATTCAAAGTTGTAGTGCTTCTATGGACAATACATGGTGAAAATAATGAATCTGGCCCATTTCTGCAAAACCACTGATGACTGATATTGCAATAAAAATAATTGGTAGGGTTCAATTATGCATCAACTGCCAGTATTATATGGAGTTGCTAGGACTAATATTTTGTAATATTTGGTTTGAGTTGATTTTCCTCTGTTAGTAATGAAAGCTATCTAAATTATTGTGATATAAAATTGGCCCATGGGCTGGCAATGCTATTTTTCTATTTGATTTAAGCCAACAATGAATATGAATGCAAACAAATGTTTTAGCTAAAATAGGTTACCATTAAGAACCAAAGCAACATATATAATTTTTTCTCTTTTTCTTGAAATATTGAAACATATTTTGAGCTTAAACACAGTCAACAGGCTTACACAGTCATTAATCAGGTTACACATACCCATGTACAATCAAAACACATACGTTTAGTGTATGGGTTTAACACGCGCATTGACGGGGGGCGTTTACCCAATCCCCCTCGGATTTTTCAGAGATAGCAGAAAAACGGCGGCACGTAGCGCCGCCATACTTGGCATGCCTTTACCCTCATCATTTTTACAAGTTCTGCAAAAATGTTGAGGCTAGGTCATCTCAGGTAATAATAATTATTGGGGCTTATCGACGCACCAACTGCCAGGGTCATATGGCGTCGCCAACTCTTTCCCTGTTGGAAGGGTTTCTCGGGAGCCAGCTTGCTCCTTGTTCAGGAAGCCGCCGGGCCTTGAACCCGGGTCGGCTGAATGGAAGCCAGCTACGCTGACCACTCCACTACCGCGCCCCTCATCTCAGGTCAGGTCACCAGTACAGATCAAGTGACCTGAACTCAAAAAAAGTTGAAGATAGCATAAGTCGGAGCAGGATGAACTTGTTCGATTGAAACTCATATCACATAATGGACTCACCGAGATCTCTAAAATATGTCCCTGTATTTTTTATATCGATGACCTAAGGTCAGGTACGAGCCATGACCTCTCAATTGGAAATACATGGGAAAAATGGTCTTTACTGTATAACTAAGTAACAGATAGTGATAGGGCGTTTATCTTAGCTGCATTAGCCTCGCCTTGGCTTTGCGGTTCTAATGATGTGCATTTTATATAATTTGACCCTGGCCTGACCTCAGGTCAGAGCAAATTCTTGATTTGACCTAGTAAGGTCAACTCATATATCATTCGATTTGGCTTGCTGCGAGGATTCATATAGTTCAAGTTATTTTGCTCTATCTTTACTTGTTCAGATGTAATGGCCAAAAAACTTAATCTACATGTTATCCCTATTACGGCATGTTTTGACCTCTCGTGACCTTAATTGAGACCTGAAAAAAATGGTTCAAATATTTTCGATGGAGAAGTGGATGGGCTAACCAACGCCGTTTACCGTTTTTTGCTACCTACCGTGGTTCTCGAGATCTTAGGGGGGGGGGGGGTACCCGCCCCCTCGTCAAAGCGAAGGTAGCTCAGACCCCCGTCAATGCGCGTTTTAAGATGACAAAATAATTATTCCCTCAGCATGTGCAGCAGGGTTGAACATAACATACCTTGCCTAAGATTGTGTCATAAAGTGTAAACATGACTAGGGAGGACAGGGTCTATAGGTGTAAATTTCTTCATTTTTTCTGCAAACAGTAAAACCCTGGACAAATGAAATGGTGATCAAGCGGGTTCTTGAAATGTCATATCACATGACTTGCTCAGTTAAGATCATATCGAGAGGGTATCATGTTCCCTTTAAACTGGTCTTGAAAGTTCCGACATTTAAGAACTAACAGGGTCAAATTGACGATTGGTCAATGGGTCGCCCTTTGGGTGAAAAGTGCGCCCTTCGAGTGGCTAAATGGCACCCTCCCCCTGAGGCTTTGCCCCTCCCCCTCCCTTTACCCAAATGCTAGATACGTTACTGGCGGCCATAGGGCGCACAAGATTCTCCACGTCTTGGTATTCAGCCATCAGGGGAGCCGGACAGGGGATCATCACTCATTAGGGATTTAGCCCGACAGCAGCTAATAGCAAACAATCACTTTACTTGCCATTCAACACCGCGCATCGGAGCACGATTTGGTTTGACACGATAAGCCCAAATTTAAAATCCAAATCAGAGCCTAACGAAACTTTTCCAGAGTAGACACAAGCCGATTGAATCATAAGCATGTCAATTTTACTGTTAAAAGCAAACTTTGTGCAAATCATTCGCCTCGGCGAATACGACAAGAAAGCCATGAGCATGCCTTAGCTTCCTTCGCACTGTGCTGACAAGCCCGGGAAATTAAGAGGCTACCATTCGCCGGCGGACGCACATCATTTGACCCAGATTTGATGACAAGATATTATACACTTTTTGACAGACAAATTTAACACGCGCCCCGCTGGGGGGGCGAAATTCGCCCCCTCCTGGTTTTTCCCAGATAGCTCAAAAACGAAGAGACGCAGGACAACGAAACTTCGGTACCTTATCCCTGATCGATTTTACACATCTGAACAAATTTTGCGTTAAGGTCATGTCAGGTCAAGGAGCTATTCAGGGTCAAGTGACCCGACCTCAAAACCTAAAATTACGAGTTTGAAGCAGCGCCCAGGGAACATTATCAAACCGATTAGTTTGAAACTTCCACAATATGATGAGGTCATTAGAGTCTACAAATCTGCTATCTCGGAATTTTGATATTGGTGACCAAAGGTGGGGTCAATTTTTGGTCACCCCATTATTAGTATACGGCGAAAAATAGAATAGGCTTGTTTTCAGTAATTACAGGATAGATAAAGCTGAAAATCCTCAAACCGGCTATTCTTACCCCAGATATTGACCATAAAGTTGAGTTTTTTAGCATCTGACCTCTCAAAGGTCATATCAGGTCACGGGAGCAGAGAGTGATTGTTTTGCCAATAACTTCTCACTGAATTGAGATAAAACTCCCATTTTGCTTGCATTGTGTTTATATTGCCACGGGGAGTCGATTGATATGCAACATGACTATACCAGGTTACTCTGTGACCCTGACCTAGGTCGAGGTCAGGTCATTTGACTATTTGACCTAGCAAGGTCATATTATACATCATTCGATTTGCCGCGATAAGAGGAATCCAATGATGCATAAAGATTTTCTCTAGCTGCCCTGAAGGCCGATCTAGAGAGGGAAACGTACACTGATCTGTTGTAAGCCTATGGCGCATTATTTAACCTATGCTGACCTCAATATTGACCTGACACAAAAATTATTCCTATAAATTCTCTTTGTCCTAACAAGAGCTTTCGAACGCCACCAGTAAATTTTTCTTTAGCCTTTGTGTGGAACTAGATACGGAGGGGGGCGAAAAACGCCCCCAGCGGGGCGCGTCATGCAAGGGACCCCAGCGGGGCGCGTGTTAAGAGTCTTAAATTTGTCTGTAATTATAATTCTACTACAACTAACAAAAATATAACACTTAACACGCGCATTGACTGGGGTCCAAGCCACCTTCGCTTTGACGAGGGGGGCGGGTACCCCCCTAAGATCTCAAGAACCACGGTAGGTAGCGAAAAAATGGTAAACGGCATTGGGAAGCCCATTCACTTCTCCATCGAAAATATTTTAACCATTTTTTGTCACGTCACATTTAAGGTCACGAGAGGTCAAAACATGCCGTCATAGGGATAACATGTAAATGAGGTTTTTCGGCCATTTCATGTGAACAAGTAAAGATAGAGCAAAACGACTTCAACTATATGAATCCTCGCAGCAAGCCAAATCGAATGATATATAATTTGACCTTGCTAGGTCAAATCAAGGATCTGACCTGATCTGAGGTCAGGTCAGGTTAAAATTATATAAAATGCATATCATTAGAACCGCAAAGCCAAGGTGAGTTTAATACAACTAAAATAAATGCTCTATGACCATCCGGTACTGAGTTATTCAGTAAAAATCATTTTTCTTATGTATTTCCAAAGGAGAGGTCATGCCTCGTACCTGACCTTAGGTCATCGATATCAAAAATACCGGAACATATTTTAGAGAACTAGGTGGGGCCATTATGTGATATGAGTTTTTAATCGGATAAGTTCACCCTGCTCCGACTTATGCTATCTTAAACGTTTTTGAGCTCAGGCCACTTGACCTGTATTGGTGACCTGACCTGAGATGACCTAACCTCAAAATTTTAACAGAAGTTGTAAAAATAATGAGGGAAAGGGTATGCCAAGTACGGCGGCGCGTACGCGCCGCCGTTTTTCTGCTATCTCCGAAAAACCCGAGGGGGTGGGGCAGGTACCTGCCCCTCCGTCAATGCACGTGTTAACCCGCGCCCCACCGGGGGTCTGGCGCCACCTTCGGCCCATCGGGGACCATCGATGGCCCCCCTCTAACTCAGAAAATATGGGCGTTAGCGCAAATCTGCAAAATGCGCTAGAAAGCTCTTGTGAATTCAATAAGAAATTACTTCACATGTTTTAGTGCTCAGGTCAATGGTTTGACCTCCAGAGGTCAAATTAGGTCAAGATCGGCTATTTTCACTCAAATATGCAATGCTTAAGCAAACTTGGCATAACTCTTATGCCATTAGAGCTATTGAGGTCTGGTAAAGTACATTTGATAGGAAATATCCAGTACTTTTCTGCTATGTGAAACGTAAGGACCTCCCGCCAGTGGTTTGACCTCCAGAGGTCACCTCGTGGCCTAATTTGACCTGAGGTCACGAAAGATCATAGTGACCTTGCCGTATATAAAATGAAAGCCAGTGACGAGACAAACACGATGGTGTTTGTTTCAGCGCTCTAGCTTAATTAGGTCAAAAGTTATTGTCAAAATACTGTTTTGGACCCCTGGTGCCCTTGGATGACCTTGGAGAGGTCAAAGGGCAAATATGGCCCCTGGAATCCGTGAAAGGGTGTCCAAGAACGCTTTTCTGATCAAGCTGAGCATTTTCAATCGTATTTGTGACTTTTAGATGATAAGACAGCTTTTCCCCATGCTTTTTCAATGGGAGAGGTCACCTCGTGACCTGACCTCAGGGCACGAAATCGAAAAATCCCGGATATACATCTTATAGACCCTGAAGAGGTCATGAAGTGTAGGAAGTGTCAAATTGATCGACTTCGAAATGTAGCTCTTACAGAGCTCTAAAGTTGAAGTGAGGTGACGTTGGTTGACCTCGTCTGGTGACCTGACCTTGGGTGACTCGGGGTAAAAAATTTCAGTGATGGTGGCAAAATGATTCAGTGGGAGGTAGAGCCCTCAACCGCGGTGCTGCGTCTCATCGTTTCTCTGCTATCCCGGAAAAACCTTAGTGGGGCCATCGATGGCCCCGGTGGGTCAAGGGTTAATGCACATTTTTGACAAAAATGTCTAGAAATATATCAATGAAGAAAAGTATTGCGGACGGAGAGATGCCAAAATACCAAAAATGCCAATTTATTATACCAGTACTTATCGGAAGGGGCCCGGCTACGCATGGTGGAGGGTGGTGAACTACCGGGGGTCGTAAGCAAGGCAAGGAGCCCGGCTAGAGCCAGAGGAGGCCTGGGTAGCCCGGAGGGAGCCTGAAATTATAGTACGGGTTCCCAGATACAGCGAAGTGGGAGGAGTGGAGTCAGGGGCGGATTCAGGCCGATGGTTGGGGCAGGGGGCAACGGGGCCCCAAATCGTGAAAAACATATGGTTTTTGTTTGAAGAACATCCGTAAAAATCGGAAAAATCGGGGGATTTGGGGGATTGCCCCGTTTGCCCCCCCCCCCTTGGATCCGCTAGTGCTGTGGTTCCTTGCAGACCACAGGGACACGGACAAACCATAGGAGCCCGGGCAAATTGCAAGAGGCCGGGCAGACCGCAGGGGCCGGGTAGACTGCGGGGACGGGTGACCAGGGGGCCGGGCATACCACAGGGCCCGGGCAGACCACAGGGGCCCGGGCAGACTAAAAGGGGCCAAGGCAGAATACAAGGAGCTCGGTTGCAGTCACAGAGGGCCCGGCTGAACCAAAAAGGTCCCGAGACCGCCAGAAATAGGGGCTCGGGTGCAGTCAAAATGGGCCTTAGAATATCGTTAGGGGACCGTTTGCGGACAGCGATTATGGGTGGTCCTAAAGGGGACCGCACCCAAGCAAGCATGCCAGGCAAGCATGCCAGGGAGCCCGGCCGCAGCCACAGCAAGCCCAGATAGACCACGGGACCCCACACTCATGGCAAGGGCCCGTCCTTGGCATTAGAGGATCCGCGCCTCCTGGACCACAGCCGGTTGCAGCCACAGGTCCCGGTTGCAGTCACAGGGGGCCCGGGTGGACCACAGGCGCCCGGTTGCGGTGACAGGGGCTCGGGCGGATCACAGAGGGCCCGGTTGCAGTCACAGGGGGCCCGGGTGGGCCACAGGGAATCCGTTTGCAGTCACAGGGGGCCCGGTTGCAGTCACATGGGGGCCCGGTTGTAATTACAGGGGGCCCGGGTGGATCACAGAGGGCCCGGTTGCAGTCACAGGGGGCCAGGTGGATCGCAGAGTATCTGGTTGCAGTCACAGGGGGCCCGGGTGGATCACAGGGGGCCCGGTCGCAGTCACAGGGGGCCTGGGTGGATCATAGGGGGCCCATTTGCAGTCACAGGGGGCCCGGGTGGATTACAGGGGGCCCGGTTGCAGTCACAGGGGGCCCGGATGGATCACAGAGGGCCCGGTTGGATGACAGGAGGCCCGAGACTACCGGAATTAGAGACCCGGCTGCAGTCAAAGTGGGCCTGAAAATATCGTTAGGGGCCCGGTTGCGGACACCGAGGTTAAGGGTGGCCCACAGGGGACCGCAAGCATGCCAGGGAGCCTGGCCTTAGCCAAAGCTAGCCAAAATAGACCACTGGGGCCCGTAATCGTGGCAGGGGCCCGACTGTGTTCGCAGGTGCCCGCAACTTGAGATTGGGGGGCTTGTCGGGTCATTGGGGGAGGGGCTTCTCCGGACATTGAGGGGGCGCGAGCCCCACCAAATATATGGAAACTTGCGCCCCTGTTGGGTAAAGTAGCTATTGGGAATGCTTGTCACAATTTCCTGCACGGCAACTCCCCAAAACCAGCAGTGTCAAATGCTGCCCAAACAGGTGCAGATACAGCAGGTTGCTTTAGAGGGAAGCCAAGCCCATCCACATGAGAATAGGTCAAGTATACTTGAGTATACTTTCTATAAAAAGTACTGACTGACGGAGTCAATTGACAGAATTTATCTGGTGCAGTCAAGAAAGTTTGCACTATCAATAAGATGCCTTGCAAATGGACAAAAACAATCAAAATAGTTTTATTGATGAACAGTTCCCCAATGGATCAATTATGAAAACGTAGTTGGCTATTGAACAGGCCAGAAGAGGATTGGGATCCTTTTATTGCTTTGGGGGCCATGGTCGAATCGGCATGGCAGGTTCTGTACAGCATGGCAGCTTTTAACAATAGCTCACTGGGGTAGCCTTGGGGAAGATCAACCAGTTTGAAGCTTTTACCCTTTTTTGGGGCAGTTAAAGAAACTTTGAATTGCTCTCCCATCCATTTATCTTCCTTCCTTTAGCGGTGTGCGGTCGCAGATTGCTGCTGTACGAAGGCAGTACGAAGAATCTTGGTACGAAGATCCCTACATGTACGAAGACAAACATGCCGCATTCTATTTTGAGCACTTTTAGCAAGCTCCGTCTAACACCGAGACTCAAAGCGGTACTTTCAAGTCTTCTGCTATTAGTAACATTACGCTAAAACAATTTTCACACGCCCGCCTATTCGATGAATCAAGTTATAGGCATTTACAAAAGACATTATATCGATATTGACATAATAAGGAAACGGAAGTTTGGGATGTTTCAGGCACTCTTGCAAAAATCTGAGAGTATTTGTTGCCAGACATTTTTTCAGGAAATACCAACTGGCCTTGAAAAAAACCCAAGATAAAGAAGTTAGAAAATGTAACAAATGCGCTATTATTGCCCTATTCTTGGTTATGATAATTATGATTCACGTGTTTCAATGCCTTGCGTCATTTGTCTTGGGTAATTTTTGACAAAGCACCTGGCATCAAGAGCTCTCGGATTTTTGCAAGAGGAACATTCCCATGCCCAATGTTTTCGATAGTGAGCAAGTGAGCAGTGACTTCAATGTTCAGATTTGCCGTCGGGGCTGGCCGGGCTCTGTATATCCGGCAAGTCTGGCTGTCGCCGACATCACTGTCGCATCCACTGTCCAAGGTCATTGCTGGCCGCAGCGCTGCCGTAGAAAAACAGCAAAGGAACGTGACTACTAATTAGACAATTTTGATTCACTCGTTTTATTCGCCAGAAAGTCTTATCTATTGAGTCGTCTATCGTGACATAGGCGGATCCAGCATTTCTGATCGCGTGGAAAAGGGGGCGTATAAGCTGGGGCGCCATCAGGGCCATCAGGATGCCTTTTTGTACGGAAAAAAACTTATTTTGGGGGCGCGATATTTGCATACTGAAGGGGTGGGAGTGGGAGGGGCATTTTAGGTGGCGCCATCGATATTTCATGGGGTCCATGACCATTTCAGATGGAGGCGAGGGTTTATGGGAGTGTGTGTGTGTATGAGGGGAGGGGGGTGGTGTCAAGTGCTCCATTGCCTCCTGGATCTCCCTGTGTATCGATATTTTTAGCAGCGTAAAGACCGGCTCCCTGGGAGCTTTTTTGTTTTCTCGGCGGTTGCTGGAGTTCCGATTTGGTGGGATTTATCTGTCGCTCTGTCGCACTGAATATTTTCACTAGCCAAGTTCTGTCGCAAGCCCTGGTTGGCGAGTTGACGGGTTTTACCACCCCTGCACTGGCATCATATGCTCTGTCCCAGACAGCTCGCTGTCAGACTGGTTTTACCCATCCCAGGTTTCGAAATCGCTTGAGAAGTGAAATTGCTTGAAATAATCTTTTAAGTCTGTTTGGAACCCATTTTAGGTCACCAGGTTGATATTATACATTTTATATCATTGTAGATTAGACTACAGCGATCTTCTTCCCTCGGATCTAGGTCGAAAGGTACCACTTGCCACCGTCCATCCAGGCCTCACCTTTCTGGTTATCAGCGAGTTAAAAGCTTCCATTTTCTCCTGTTCCTCATTCCAGCTTGAGCAGTAGGTTGTTTCCTGCTCGTCAGTCTCCAAATAACAACCCGGGTGAGGTAAGCGAAGTCAAGCCCAGATGCGCATTATACCAAATACTCGATTCGAACCTTACCAATCCGAGACTGGTTTCCGTACTTCTCCGCCTTTGGCGGCTTCGCGCCTTTTTGGATTTTTGGCGACTCCGTTTGAGCCGGACCAATGCCCGCCATTATAGTTGAGTAATATCTATATGTAACTTTTCGTTTTATTAAGGCAGTGTAATATTGAGGCATGACTACCAGTGATATATAAGCGTGTCTTCTAGTTAAAATTTGTTTATGTGTTGCTTCTGTGTCTTCTTATCACATGCATGGGCCGCTGCCGTCGCTCAGGCGCTGTCGTGCCCGCACGACCATAATAGGCGCGGGCCGCTGTGACGGTTTCTCATGTGAAAATGCGCCGGCGCGGTTTTCTGGGGCTTTTTCCATCTGGGTCTCTTCCGTCGCAAGCGCACCAATCTGCGGAAGTATGCAAGTACATAGGCTGTGTGTGTGGGGGCTGCTTGGGTAGATGTTTATGTGCCACAATATTTCTTTCAGGTTTCCTTGTCTCGTATTCTTACTTTTGTATGGTTCTTACTCTGTATGAATGATGTGGTGTACTTTGTTTGGTTCTCACTCCATATGAATGATGTAGTGTAGATATAAATAGCAAAAGCCATTAAGGTTTTTTCTTTAAATCAGATTCGCTGAGACTAAAAGCACTGCGAAGTAAAGCTTCAGAATTTCACAATAATATGCAATCATATCACTTGATAACACGCCACAAAAATATGCTCACAGTTGTGCTCCAGATGCGGGCATCGTACCACACCTGGCATCCTTCTCGCTAGTGGTCCGCCAGTAGAATGTCAAACTAACCCCTATGAATTGATTCAGTCAGTCCCACTGATTTGGTGACTTGTACCTCGCAATGAGATCTGATGAATCATCTTTCTTCCGAGTGCATAAGATAAGAACTCGGCGATTTTTAAATATTTATTGGCACATAAGCTTCCAATCCATGCATTTTCTTTACCTTTCACTGCCTGCGGGGTACGATCGGACCCGTTCGGTTTTTCGGGGATGATTCCGAGCAGGTTTAATTGAGAGGCACGTCACTTAGCACATTTCTAGGGTAATTAATTTGACAACATATGATAAAGATTGCATCAGGTCCGGTCAGGTCAACGAGTTATGATGCCATTTCTAATCCAATTTAAGGCAATTGTGGTCTGGTAAAATCAGGCTTGCTTACAAAACCAGGGTGTAACTCGGCTTCTTAAACATCATTTGAAAGCCCTCGTCATCATAGCTGGGGGTTTTAGGGCGCGTCGACTGCAGTGGTCATATTGCGCCCAATTATTAAGCTCTTGAAAGATAAAATCTTCATACTGCCACCCATTTTGAGGTCAGAACAAAAGCAAGGTCACCAGAGGCCACCAAATGGCGCGGTTTTCGAAATGTTTTTTGTATCTATAACTTTTGGACGAAACACAATACAGCAATAAATTTGGTAGACGAGTATGACGAGCAAACGAGCATGACGCAAAGATTTCAATGATGGCAACATGCCCCTAAAAATTCATTATTTGACCTTGTCCTGAGGTCAAGGTCATGATGTAAACTTTCAGGGTCATGCTACATATCATTCGAATCCTTGGGCCAAGAAAAACACATTAACTCCTTTGGCATTATTCTAGGTTTAATGGTTCCCGAGTTATAAACGATTTCCTAAATGTGTCAACATTTGACATACTTTCTCCCTCTGCAACGTCACAGGTCAACAGATATGGATCCAACTCGGCTTGAGTGTAGAAGAAGGTAAATCACTTCCAGCATCGCTTCAATATTTTTTTCCGTATCACGTTCCGGTTTCCGAGATGGTTGGGGGTCCCATCGAACCCCCAGACAGTGGTGGGTGCGGAAAGAGTCCAGGCAATGCCGGTTAACTCCTAGGTCATTAAAAGCCAACTGCTCTATTGCTTTTAGTACCTTTTGAGCATATAGGCTAATACTGTGGTGAGGTACCCGTAAATTTTGAGGATATGCACTGCCGGGTGCATTGCAAAAAACAGGCCCAAGGCAAGCTGCGTTTATTGACAATGTAAGGTAGGATTTAAAATAGAATAATGGAGAACATACAGTGCGGATACGACACGAGGAGCTGCTACCTTCGTCAAACATCCGAGCTATTCTGATGCAGCGCATCTCCAGCGTGAGTGAGTACCCATTGGAGCCACATTCGAATAACCCACCTAACGTTCCTTGATGTGACTAGTTGATGCTACTATGAAAATCGTGTTTGCTTGTAGTGGGTTTGAAATGCTTGGCTACGTCTCCGTCTGTAATGGTTCTATAAATATCCTGGTGTTATTTTCATTTTGATGTGGTTTTCTTCTTGCACAGATGAATACCGGAGGCACATGACACGAAGGAGGAATCTTGGGAAGACCACATGCAGTGGTCCGCTGGAAACCACTACAGACCACTGGAGGCCATCACGCTGGAAGCCACCAAACCACCGGAAAACGACCACCAGAAACCATCAGACTGTCGGAAAACGACCACCAAAAGCCGTCAAACCACCAGAATTCAACAAAAAAACGACCACCAGAAACCATCGGACCAACAGAAACTATAGACTACCAGAAACTATCAGACCACCAGAAACCATCAGGAAATGACCACCAGAAGCCATCAGGAAATGACCACAAGAAACCCATTAGGAAATGACCACCAGAACCCATCAATTATAAGTGTTATTTCTATCTTTGGTACCTTTGTGAGGGGCAGTGGCGCCGCCACGGAATTTTTGTAGGGGGGGACGGAACCGGGCTGGTGCTGACCGGGGGAGGCGAATTTTGAGCATATTCGGTACCTGACAGCATTAATGACGATGGACTCAAACATTATTGGGGGACGTCCCCCTGGTTGGGCAACAGGGGGGACGCGTCCCCCAGTCCCCCTGCTTTCGGCACCCATGGTGAGGGGCCAGTAAAAGTTCATAAACATTTAAAATGCCTTGCATTCAAACAGTGTCTGGACAACTTCAGAGTGCAATAATCCTGTTTTTTGTTCATGATGAATGTGTTATAACGTAGTTTATTTTAGGCATGCTTATCAAGTGATCATCCCTGACAATTACCATGAGGTCATCTGACACGGTCTGTAGAAGGGTAATCAATATGATGTAATCATTAAAATATATGTTAGGTTATTTTATCTGGCTTCTTTGAGATAATTCCACGCAGAAGCAACAGGGTCATCCCACACGGTTACCTCATGGTCACCCCACATGGTTACATACGGTCATCCCACACGGTTACAAAATGGTCATCCCACGCGGTTACCGTACGGTTATCCCATAAGGTTACCTCGCGGTCATCCCATGTGGTCCCCACGTGGTTTGGCCCACGTGGTCCCCACGCGGAAATATCTTCCAAAACCGCGTGGGCCCCTCGCGGTCACCCCACGAGGGCATCACGTGGAAAGTGATGGGGAGCCCACATGGTTACCATGCGGTAACCACGAGGGTGTGTTAGCTGGGTAGTTAACGCACGCATTGACGGGGGGCAGGTGGCCACCCCTCGGGTTTTTTAGAGAGGGGATGAAAACGGAGGCGCGTAGCACCGCCGTACTCGGCATGCCTTTTCTCTGCTAATTTTTACAACTTTTTTCGAAATGTTAAGGTTAGGTCATCTCAGGTCAGGTCACCAGTACAGGTCAAGTGACCTGAAACAATAGGCCCACTGAGTTCTCTAAAACGTTTTCCGGTATTTTCTTATATCGATGACCTAAGGTCAGGTACGAGCAATGACCTCTCAATTGGAAATACATGGGAAAACTGGTTTTAAAGAATAACTTAGTACTGGATGGTGATAAAGTGTTTTTTTTAACTTCAGAAGATTTTCCTTGTATTTGCAGTTCTAATGATATGCATTTTTTCCTAATTTGACCTTGACCTGACCTCAGGTCAAAGTCAAATCCCATTTTTGACCTGATTTGACCTAGCAGTGTCATGTTATGTATCACTCGATTTCACTTGCTACGACGATCCCAATGGTCTAAATTGCTTTGCTCTATCTTTACTTGTTCAGATGTAATGACCGAAAACCTTCAATTTACATGTTATACGTATGGTAGCATTTCTTGACCTCTAGTGAACCTAAATGTGGCCCGACAAAAAATAGTTCAAATATTTTCGATAGAGAAGTGGATGTTCTACCCAACATCGCTTACAGTTTTTCGTTGTCTAGCGTGGCTGTCGAGATCTTAGGGGAAAGTACCCGCCCCCTCCGTCAAAGCGAAGGTGGCTCAGACTACCGTCATTGCACGCGTTACCATATGAAAAAACGAAATGGAGTATAAAATCCGGGATTGTAATTTGTGAATTATTTACGTTGGACGCAAAACAAAAATAAAGGGTTTCCCAGAACAGTGGCTAGGAGCACCAAAAAAATGTAATTGGAACATTTAGGTACTAACAAGAGTGTGCTTAATTTCTCTCTATTAATATGATATCCCTGTCATCAAACTGATACAAGACAGCCCCACATTACATAGGAAAAACTTATTTAACACTTTAACACGGGGGTCTGAGCCACCTTCGCTTTGACGGGGAAAGGCCGGGTACCAGCCCCACGCCCCCCCCGCCCCCAAGATCTCGGGAACCACTCTACAGAGCGAAAAAAGGTAAACGGCGTTGGGTAGCCCATCCACTGTTCTATCGAAAATATTTCTAAAATTTTTCAGGTAACATTTGAGGCCACTAAAAGTCGAGGCATGCCGCAGAGGGATAACATGTAAATGAAGCTTTTCGGTAATTTCATCTGAACAAATAAAAATATAACAAAACATTTTAGACCATTAGAATCCTCGCAGCAAGTCGAATCGAATGATATATAATATGACCTTGCTAGGTCAAATCAGGCCAAATATGGAATTTGACCTGGCCTGGGGTCATTTCAAGGTCAGATTAGGTCACAATTCATATCATATAAAGTTAAAATAAACACTATCGCCATCAATTTCTAAGTTGTTCAGTTAAAACCATTTTCCCATGTATTTCCAATGGAGAGGTCATGGCTCGTACCTGGCCTTAGGTTATCTATATAATAAATGCCGGAGCGTATCTTAGAGAACTAGTCGTATTATGTGATATGAGTTTCAATAAAATAAGTTCACCCTGTTCTGACTTATGTTATCTTAACTTTATTTTGAGGTCAGGTCACTTGACCTGTACTAGTGACCTAACCTGAGATTATTTAACCTTAAAATTTTTAAAACGTCGTAAACAATTTTCGGAAAAATATATGCCAAGTACGGCGACGCTACGCACTACCGTTTTTATGCTATCTCAAAAAACCTGAGGGGTAGGTACCCGCCTCCCCCCGTCACCGCGCCTGTTAAGGCCATCATCCCTTCGCATCCGAAATGTCGAAAACTTTTCCGGGACTTGCAGCCTTATGGCCAACCCTTCCAAAACAGCTGGCATGCACATGCTAGGTACTTGAAGATACAAAACACAAATTTTCCTCTCCCTGATCAGTTTTTAACACGCGCATTGACGGGGGTCTGAGCCACCTTAACTTTGACGGGGGCGGGTACCTGCCCTCCCCCTAGGATCTCGAGAACCACGGTAGATAGCGAAAAACAGTAAACAGCGTTGGGTAGCCCATTCACTTCTGCATCGAAAATATTAGAACCATTTTTTTGTCAGGTCACATTTAAGGTCACGAGAGGTCAAAACATGCCGTTATAGGGATAACATGTAAATTAAGGTTTTCGGCCATTACATCTGCACAAGGAAAGATAGAGCAAAACGACTTGACCTATATGAATCATCGCAGCAAGCCGAATCGAATGATATATAATTCGACCTTGCTAGGTCAAATCAAGGATTTGACCTGACCTGAGGTCAGGTCAAGGTCATAATATATAAAATACATACAATTAGAACTGCAAAGCCAAGGCAAGTCTAATGCAGCTAAAAGAAACTCTCTATCACCATTCGTTACTGAGTTATTTAGTAAAAACCATTTTTCCCATATATTTCCAATGGAGAGGTCATGCCTCGGACTTGACCTTAGGTCTTCGATATAAAAAATAGCGGAACATATTTTAGAGAACTCGGTAGGCCCATTATGTGATATGAGTTTTAATCGGATAAGTTCACCCTGTTTGGACCTATGATTTCTTAAACTTTTTTTGAGGTCAGGTCACTTAACCTGTTCTGGTGACCTGACCTTAAATGATCTAGCCTTAAAATTTGCACAGAAGTTGTAGAAATGATGAGGGAAAAGGTATGCCAAGTACGGCGGCGCTACACGCCGCAGTTTTTCTGCTGTCCCCGAAAAATCCGAGGGGGTACCCGCCCCCCGTCAATGCGCGTGTTAAAGGCATGCATAAATCATAGATTTCGACCTTAATATACAAATTAGGCAGTTTTCGGGCCCAAACTGGATTCTCGGATGGCAGGACGCATCATTATCACCGTGAAGCAAAGTCATAGCTACAGACTGCCTGAATCGAAGTTAAACGGTTGGATACCCTTTCCCCTGATATTTAATTGCTAAGCACCACACTCTCCCCCATGCAAAGACAAAAAAAGAATATGAACTTTGATTTGTTCACGATCTACGTAAGTTCTTTCGTTGCCGTAATTCGTTCGCCAGCTTATGTTTCGATGCTATCTTGATCTGCAGCACCGGTGTTGATCACGGATTGTATGTAAGGCACGTAAGAAGCGACGGTTGTGACTAGGCCTGTAGTAGTGCGCCTGACTCGGAATTTGTTCATGATGCCCACTTGCATGTACATATTACCTGGGAGCTCGGTCTGTACGGGGCCGCCCACGTAATCGGTGGGGCCAACTACCTTGCCTTTGGTGCTCACACACATCTGATTGGGGAGAACATCCCCTTCACAATCGCTATCTTGCAAGATGGGCACGGTGATGTGACGCAGGAACTCGTTGGGACTACTACCCCATCCGGAGAGCAGACATCGCACACCCGGAGAGATTTCGAACTGGGCGGACGGCAGGCACAGTGGTCGTATCGTGTCGGAAAAGGCGATGGCCTCAGGCAACTCAACGAGACCAATGTCGTTAGCGCCCAATTCGTCGTCGTAACTCGGATGTATGAAGAAGGCGTTGGTTTGCAGGATTGGGGGCTGCACTTCCGATGGCACCCTGAGGCCCAAAATAACCTGCAAAGACGGGAGACGTCATGCATATATAGTATGCAGTATATAGTCATGCACTCATGGTGCATAACGTCATAGCATGTCTAGTATGTATGTACCTATGAAGTTATAGATACCTCTAGGACGACCACGCTGGTCAATTGTCCGAAAACGCTTGAAAATTATGAGCTATACGAAGACTGGAAAATATTTTATAATAAATAACCTGAATACTCCGTAAGTTGCCGTAGTATTTCACCTTCTTGGCAATATGCACATGTTCTGCTTTTGTTTGTGGTTTGAAGAGAACAAGTTATATATACCTAGAACGACCATACCGGAAAACTGACTAGTAACCTGCTTTTCGTGCATAAAGGCCCCGTCAGACTTTGAAGATTTAGACAGCGTATGCCGACTCATGAAAATGTATAAAATGCTAGCGTAAATTGAACTATCGATAATTTCTGCTAACAGCGACGCATGCATAGCGAACACGCAACGAGTCGAACGTATGCACGACGCAGTAAAAACGCGTAAGTAACTTGCACAGAACGTTCGTTTCAACAACAAATGCATAACAATAACATACACCACCGAATGCTAAGCGTGTTGCTGGCGTTCTTAACTTACGCCCAACGATAGTCCAGCATATGTCAGGCGTGCGACAGCGTATTTCCAGCAATAACGTGATAACGCCTACAAAAAGACTTTCGCCCCACGATCAAAATTAACATCACTGTCATGCCAAAGCGGACTTCTAAGAAATAGCTTGATCTGGGCCATGGACGCAACGCAGTAGCAAAAACCAAACGCTTTCCAGCCTGCTCGGCTTCTGAAGATGATGCAAGCTCTCAAATCCCTCGGATATCATCTCGGCATCGTCATCGATGGAGAAATAGGGGACATCCTGGTTATCGTTAGGAAGGGGTTCAGGGGCAGGGAAACTTAGGCTGCCTTCTTCAGCACATTAATTCAGCCAGCAGTTATCATATATACTCGTATGTGCGTCTGATGCAGATCCAGCACCACTGACATATCCCCATATGAATATGTAGTCGGCACTCACCAACGCCATCACAACAATGGTGTAAAATCAGTTGTAGTTGAAATTTTGGACACAGTCCTTGTAGGACAGTGTGTAGTGTTGAGAACTCAGTAATTTTTTCCTCGCTTCAAAATCTTTATTAGCATCTAATGTTCTATAGCATTGGGATTAACACGCGCATTGACGGGGGGCGGGTACCCGCCCCCCCTCGGGTTTTTCGGAGATAGCAGAAAAACGGCGGCGTGTAGCGCCGCCGTACTTGGCGTACCTTTTCCCTCATCATTTTTACAACTTCTGTGAAATTTTTTAAGGTTAGGTCATCTCAGGTCAGGTGACCAGTACAGGTCAAGTGACCCGACCTCAAAAAAGTTTAAGATAGCATAAGTCAGAGCAGGGTGAACTTATCCGATTGAAACTCATATCACATAATGGCTCCACCGAGTTCTCTAAAATATGTTCCGGTATTTTTGATATCGATGACCTAAGGTCAGGTACGAGGCATGACCTCTCCCTTGGAAATACGTGGGAAAATGGTTTTCATGGAATAACTCAGTAATGAATGGTGATAGAGCGTTTATTTTAACTCCATTAGACTCGCCTGGGCTTTGCGGTTCTAATGATATGCATTTTAAATAATTTGACCCTGACCTGACCTCAGGCCAGGTCAAATCATTTATTTTTTTTAATTTTGTTTTGCAGTCATACTGGAGCTCTGCATTTTAAGCATTGAAATATAGTTAGGCGGATTTTTTTACCGTTGCTGTGATTTATGACAGTTCGGGACGGTAAAACACACACAATTTAACCCTCCCCCTCATACCACGCAACGCAAGACGCGCCTCACACGCAGTCACAGCGTATAGGATACATGCACGCAAGAACAACACATGCTTCTCATTTACATTACATTTCATTGAGTTACACCTCCCTTGCAACCATTCCGAACCCGCTCTATAAGTATGTACTGGTGCTCCATGAAATGGCAACAATACCGAGCACATCTACGGGGCAGAGGTATGTCCCTCAGCTGCACTATGCTCCGCATATTCATAGGCATGCATCAGTCGTTTCTAAATAACCCTTCTAATTCCTTCCACTTCGCTTCATGCGTGTCTCTCCTTAGATTCAAGACAGCTGCGAATTGTTCCATTTCTTTTTCATACAGGAGAGCGGCCGTGAAATTTCGGGCAGACGGCAAAGTATTTGAAATTCTTGCTTTATATAATACATCCTTTGTAATTATTATGACCAGCGCGTCAATTAAGCTACATTCTTCTAGGAAAAACCATTTTCTCACACTGAAATCGCATTTGTAACTATTGGCCTGTAATCTTCTTTTAATGCTATCTATATAATTTTGTGTTTTTTGGCAAAACCAAAACAAATGCGGGATGGTCTCAGTTCTTCTTTCACAGAAAGTGCATATAGCGTTGTTCCGTATTCCAATTGTGTTCAAGAACCGATTGGTGACAATTATTCTCTTTATTATCTTGAAGTGAAAAGACCTTAGTCTGATAGACCTTGTAGCCTCCACCACTCTATTCATTGATCCCTCTGCAAAATACCCAACATCTCTTTCCCATTTGTTGGCAATGCTATCATTTACATCCATCTCTTGCGCTAATGCCAAATTGTACGCTAGCCTTCCTATTTTCTCTGTACGACAAATCAAATCAATTTTGGCGGGAAGTAAGGGTTTTAAAATTTCAAGTGGTTGTTGGAGGTTCTCTAACGATCTCGGAAGTGACCTTCTGAGAACTCAGTAATTGGTACTGCCTGTTACCTGCTATCATATTGGCTGACCAACTCACCACCAGAGGTCACCTATTGGCGGGGCACGGCGCCAATAAACAGTCAGTGGCGTGTGGACGCGCGTGCTGTCAGTCGATTACTGTCGGAAACGCAATAGATTTTGGCGTCCAGGATGAGATAGTCTCGAGTAGAGTATCTTCAGCACCGCAGCACGCCACCGTGGCGCAGTTGGTTAAAGCGCCTCGGTCAAGTGTGGTAGGTCCTTGGATCAAAGCTGACCCCTGGCAGCGTTTTCCTCGACCGCCTCCTACCCAGGAGATGGCAGCACACTGGGTAGTGCCCGCCTTGGCTAGGGACTTCCGCTGACCAACCAGTGCCCTTGTTATTGGGAGAACGGGCTTAATCTGCCTTTAAATAGATGCACCGGTCCGGTGGCACCGGCCCGGACAAAGCAGTTTACAGCATTGACAACCATGCAATGATATCAAACAAGCAAGCAGGACCATAGGCTTACATTTTACAATCAGATACAGTGAGTTCTTAACACAGATAAAGTGTTTCAGCTATAATAGTTTGCGAGGCATAACACCTTAGATTTTTAAATACTTAGATAGAAAAAAACATGGTTCAAATGGGGAAAATTTTGATGCAATATTTAAAGCATGTCTGAATGCCTATATCCTTAAAAAAACGGAACCTAGGGAAAAAGATGAAGATAACACAGCTGAGACATGAAATAGCGAGAAATTTGTATCTTTCACTTAACACGCGCATTGACGGGGGCGGGTACCCGCCCCTCCCCTCGGGTTTTTCGGAGACAGCAGAAAAACGGCGGCGCGCAGCGCCGCCGTACTTGGTATACCTTTTCCCTCATAATTTTTGCAACTTCTGGGAAAATTTTAAGGATAGGTCATCTCAGGTCAGGTCACCAGTACAGGTTAAGTGACCCGACCTTAAAAAAAAGTTTAAGATAGCATAAGTCGGAGCAGGGTGAGCTTATCCAATTGAAACTCATATCACATAATGGGCTTACCGAGTTCTCTAAAATATGTTCCGGTATTTTTGATATCGATGACCTAAGGTCAGGTACGAAGCATGACCTCTCGATTGGTAATACATGGGAAATATGGTTTTTACTGAATAACTCAGTAACGGATGGTGATAGAGCGTTTATTTTAGCTTCATTAGACTCGCCTTGGCTTTTCAGTTCTAATGATATGCATTTTATATAATTTGACCCTGACCTGACCTCAGGTCAGGTTAAATCTTTTATTTGACCTAGCAAGGTCAAATTATATATCATTCGATTTGGCCTGCTGCGAGGATTCATAGAATTCAAGTCGTTTTGCTCTATCTTTACTTGTTCAGATGAAATGGCCGAAAAAACTTAATTTACATGTTATCCCTATGATGGCATGTTTTGACCTCTGGTGACCTTAAATGTGACTTGACAAAAAAATTGTTCAAATATTTTCGATGGAGAAGCGGATGGGCTACCCAACGCCGTTTACCGTTTTTTGATACCTACCGTGGTTCTGGAGATCTTAGGGGGGCGGGTACCCGCCCCCTCGTCAATCGAAGGTGGCTCAGACCCCCGTCAATGCGCGTGTTAAATGCATACCATAAATGCATACCAGCTTTGGGATTCAACCGTCTTTTTATTTTTGAGTGGGCAATTCTATGGTTTATTTACGTGGAGAAACAAAGACGTTTCTGGCCCAGCATTCCAAATAGTGAAATACAAAGCTTTGTAGTTAGTCCTAAATATTTTCTTTAATATTCTTGTAAGCTGTTTAGGAATCATTTTGATGCTTTATTGATTAAAATTTAGATAATTCTGCTTTAAATGCCTTGTTTTGGCCCAAAAAGGAAATGAAGCAAATACTTTTTTTATTTTGGGAAAAAATAAGTAAGTGAAAAGTAATGATAATTTAACAAATAGACCTACCTGACGGGTTGAAAACTATTTGAGAACGTAACCTATCCTTTTAGATTCGATGATGTAAATTTCATCACCGCACATAAGTGGTGCGTTCTGGAAAAAATGTTATAGGGGAAAGTGAGGGGTGACGGACACCGTAACGATGGTGTGAGTTTTCGATGACTTACTGAGGTTGTTTCGTCCCTATTTTTGCTGTAGAGATACCTCAGAAATATGTCTACCACTGTGCAAGCAGCTATGTGTCTGTCATTATCATATTCAAATTTGCGTAAAATTTAGAAAAAAGTAGCAAAAGTCCATTTCGCCCCACCTAGTGGGGTAGCATGGTCACCCCATGGGGAAAGATGGACAAGATGAACAAAATGATCGAACTAGGCCTTGAAAATTTCCATCTGCATTCACCCACTAGGCAACTGTCGTCCGCCGCGGGAAAGAGGGCATTTTCTTACTTTTTCCGTCAAAGGGTCAAAGGAGGTCATGCCTTTTCTGATTTTTTTATGACGGAGGATTAAAGTATCAAGGGCTGTCGTGGAACTGTGCATAGGTTGATTCAGGATCGCCGATCAGGGGACGGGGCACCCTGTCGGGGGGGGGCATCCGGGCCAGGGGGCGGGCGCACCCAGGGGGAGATGCGGGCCTGGCCGCCCCAAACGCTTTGTCTCCAAAGTGCCGCCCCATCCATGTGGGGCGCCGAAGGCGCCCATCGAGGGGAACGATGAGCCTTTACCTGACTTTTTAGAGGCAGTGCTACGCTGACTGCCGTTCCTGCACCCAACATGCCACCCCTCTACACTGACTGCTGCCCCTGCACCCAACACACCGCCCCCTGAAACAATTTACTATAGGTCAGTAGAACAAACAATTCACCGCTTTCACCCTCCCCCCAGGATACGAAAATTGGCAGCCCTTTGGGTGAACAAGTGCACCCCCTGAGGCCAAATGCCGCCCCCTCCACCTGCCTGCTGCCCCCTCTCGTCAGCCGCCTCCCCTCCCCCAAATAAAAATCCTGGATTTTTTCCAGCCAGGGCTGCCACTTTTGGAACACAAAAACGATCAGGTGGGCACCAAATCCTCTCGCAGGGCTTAGAGCGCCCCTCCCCGCTCCTGAGGGGAGGAGTTGGAAGCGACACTTTAGGGGCCATCAATATCCCATGGGGGGGGCACCGTGACCATTTCAGGGGGCGCTCTGAGTCGAGGGTTACACCTGACCCTGGATGACCCCCAAGTTTAATTACATGTTCTCCAGCATTTCGGGCCCTATGTGTCCACCCCCCGCCCCTCCCAAACCATCAACCAAATCCGCCTCCGCTCAGGTGAATAGCTGGGCCCCAAAACCATTGATAAATGTATTTATTTAAGCTTATATCATATAAAATTAAATATGCTGTTGTAAGGGGTAACATGGACACCATATCCATCTTGCCCCACACGTGGTGTCCGTCTTATCCCACTTTGCTCTTCCTAAACAAACTTGGACATGTATCGGACGTCATTGTGATTACACAGTCAGCGCAGTCAGTGAACACAATGTAGCATCTTGAAGAGCCATATTACGTAATACCAACAAAGTATCTATAGAAACATCCATGCAATAGCCTTACGATTTCGGTTGTGAAAATAACACATGAGTTGCAGTTTTTACTTTTTTTGAAATTTGTGTAAGACCTAGAGAGCTCACCGCACCCAAGGTTGCTCTGCAACCAACACGCGCTAAAAGGAAGCGTATTACACGCTTTTACCGGTCGCGGCGCTGTCAGTTCGTCCCAAACAGGGGGTGTCCATCTTACCCACGGTGACCATGACCCCTCACTTTCCCCTACTGAATACCAAGGTTTGTGATGTAGGGGAAAGTGGGGGTCATGGACACCGTGCGTAAGACGGACACCCCCTGTTTGGGACGAACTGACAGTGCCAATGACCGGAAAAGCGTGTAATACGCTTCCTTTTAGCGCGCGTCGGTCTCAGAGCAAGGTTGGTTCCGGTAAGCTCTCTAGGTTTTATAAAATTTTCATAATAGTAAAATCTGCAACTCATGTGTTTTTTTTCACAATCGAAATCTTAAAGTCATTGCATAGATGTTTCTATAGGTACTTTATTGGTATTACGTAATATGGCTCTTCAAGATGTTACATTTTGTCCACCGCAGTCGCTGACTGTGTAATTGCAATGGTGTCCGATTCATATCCAAGTTTGTTTAGGAAGAGCAAAGTGGGGTAAGACGGACAACACGCGTGGGGCAAGATGGACATGGTGTCCATGTTACCCGCACAAGAGTATATTTAATTTTATATAATATAAGCTTAAATAAATAAAGACTGATGGCTTGGGGGGACACGGCCCGAAATTCTGGAGAACATATAATTTGATTTGGGGGTCATCCAGGGGCAGCTGTACCCCTCGACCCTCAGCGCTCCATGAAATGGTCACGGTGCCCCCCTGAGAGATTGATGGGCCCCTAAAGTGTCGCTTCCAATCCCTCCCCTGAGGAGCGGGGAGGGGCGCTCTTAGCCCTGCGAGAGGATTTGGCGCCCACCTGATATGTTTTGCGTTCCAAACGTGGCACCCCTGGCAGCCGCGCACCCAGTTTTTTTTATTTAGGGGAGGGGGCGGCTGACGAGAGGAGATACCAGGCCAGTGGAGGGGGGCGGCATTTTGCCTCCGGGGACGCACTTGTTCACCCAAAGGGCAGCCAATTTTCGCTTCGGGGGGGGTGAGAGCGGTGAAGTGTTTGCTCCACAGACCTAGTGATTTTTTTGGGGGGCGGTGTGTCGGGGGCAGGGGCAGCAAAGTCAGTGTAGGGGGGCGGCATGTTGTGTGCAGGGGCGGCAGTCAGTGTAGCACTGCCTCTAAAAGTCAGGTGAAGGCTCATCCTTTACCACGATGGGCGCCTTCGGCACTCCACATGAACTGGGGCGGCACTTTTGAGCCAAAAAAGTTTGGGGGCCCACTGCCCCCCTGGGTGCGCGCCCGCCCCTGACCAGGATGGCGCCCCCTCCCCAGCAAGGTGCCCCGCCCCCTGATCGGCGATCCTGGATCAACCTAAGCACAGCTCCACGACAACCCTTGATACTTCAATCCTCTTTCATTAAAAAAATCAGAAAAGGCATGACCCCCTTTGACCCTTTGACGGAAAAAGTAGGAAAATGCTCCCTTCCCCGCGGCGGACGACAGTCACCTAGTGGGTGGATGCAGATGGAAATCTTCAAGGCCTGGTTCGATCACTTTGTTCACCTTGTCCATCTTTCCCCATGGGGTAACCGTTTTACCCCATTAGGTGGGGCGAAATGGGCTTTTGCTACTTTTTTCTAAACTGTACGCAAATTTTAATATAACAATTACAGACACATAGCTGCTTGCACAGAGGTAGATAAATGTCTGAAGTATCTCTACAGCCAAAATAGGGACGAAAAAAGCTCATTAAGTCATCGAAAACTCACACCATCGTTACGGTGTCCGTGACCCCCACTTTCCCCTACTATGTACATATTCTGGCTGCATCAGTTAAAACAACTCTTGCGGCATTCCGGTACTAAAAGTGCACAAGGTGTTTTTCTCAGATTCTGATATTCCGGCTTACTATCGTAAGACTTCATCATTGGCGATATCGTGGCGAATTGATATCTGGAATTGGCGAAATTTGGCAAAATGGTGAATCAAATTTGGCGAAAAATCCCATTTTTCATCTGGCAACCCTGGTCTGCGGCCTTCAGAATAAGCGCGGCGCGGGCTACCACTAATATGTTTGCATTCTTGTTGAAGGCAGTGGGCACCGTTTTTGACGACTGGTATTGAATTTGTTAAATCCAAGGGGTTTAATCAAAATGTGCGTTTGTCACAGACGGTCCGTGCAATCTATGTGGGTTTTGAAGTCTACGTGCAATGATGTTTCCCGGTTATGCTGTACGGCGAATTCTCAGAAGGAAAAAACCTTGAATACCAGTGGTGCATGGTTAAACTCTTTCGAACCACAATCACGCTAAAATGTCATCGTAAACATTGTTCTATAGTCACACATTCCCAAGGGCGTGGATTTCCTAAACGATTTTTGGGGTGCCTAATTAGGAAACTATCCATAACAAGTATACTTTTATTGATACCACCATGTTCTTGCCGTATGCCTAGCGGGACATATAACTGGGTGACCAAGTAGGCCTGTTATTTAACGATTTTGAAGTCCCTGAAATGACAAACAGAAAATTTGAAGGATACTCTTAGTAGGCACAGAAAATAACTTGAGCTTTCATTGGGGTGCCTCAGCTGTGACGGATCCAAGGTAGTTTGGGCCCCTTAAGTTCAAAAGGATTAAGGGTGTCCTGAGGGAAAAACACCCCCATAAAACCGGTTAAACCAGGTCTGTGAGGCAGAAAATATCTTGCTACTGCTCCCCACCACTAGATTCAAATGCTGGGGCTACATATGGAGCTTCAAGTTTAGAACTTGTGAAAAATGGCATTAAAGGGAGATACGCGAAAAAAATTATTGGCTAGATCAAAAGGCCATTAAAAGTTGTTTCAGAAGTCATATTCTCATTTTTGCGAACTCGGCCTGCAAATGCCTTAAAACCACTCTCAAAGTCAACAGTTCCAGACGACTTTACCGGTACACCTCTTATCGATTTAAATGACGTACCCCCGGCTAAGGCTATCAATTTCTCTAAAAAATCGGTCCTATTTTTCCTAAGCAGTGACTTGAAAGTTTTGAACTGTTGAAGAAAAAAATATTTTAAAAAAGCTACAGCCAAAAATGATATTATAACAGAAATATAGGACTTTTAAGAAATCACAATTGACCAATCAGAAGATACGGCCACTTCATAGGGGGTCACGTGACCGTTCTGACGCAAAAGTTTCGTCATCTTGAGGCTGAAGCAAAAGACGAAACAAGACCCGAGGTACGAAACGGCTGAAGACTTGAGTAATTATGTTTTTTCCGTTTCTAGGGCAAACTAATTCATTTCTTAGTTTTTAAAGGCTTTGTAAAATTAATTCAAATACAAATACAGGAGAACAAACATTTGTATTACAAAAAAACACTACCTTTCAACTTTAAATAGTTTTCGAGAAGTAGGTGATGGGTGAAGGTTTCAGCATATTATCGGAACTGTTAACCTATTTCGATAATAAGTGAGTGGCCTCCCAAAATTTTGCCGATGATACAAAAATGATTGACAGTTTCGTAATCAGGATTTTTTCAAATAGCAAGAAACCACAATAATAATTTGTTCGCGTATCTCCCTTAAAAGGTGCTGAAAACAGGTTTTGTTGGTGCTAGGGTGGCTCGCATCATGTTCTGTATGACTATATGTCTCGGTGTGTATACATTATTATCTCAAGTGGCAATATAAATCAATGTTTTTAGAAACTTGTATTGGTTCACTATCTATTAATTGATTTTGTATATAGCTAGCGTCTTATTCACACAGATGCACCACGACATGTGAATGCCCATAATAAACATTTTGAGCCTCAATATTTGAGGCGGAGTATAAAGTATGATTTCCTTTTAATGGTTCAAAGATGAATCCCCTCTAAATTTGAAAGAACAGAAGTAAGCCAAGTAGAAAGATCAAAAGTTTGTTTCTAGGCCCAAAATATTGTTCCGGAAATGGGTCCAAGCATTCCCATAATTGGGAATGGGTGTTCCCATCTATGGGTCAAACATTCCCATCTATGACCCATCATTCCCATTTATGGCACTCTTACCATTTTAAGTCACACCAACCACAGTTTTCCCCACTGATTGATGATAATAGCTACCCTTTTGGGTGAAGTGTGCCCTTTTCAACGCCAGAGTGCACCCTCTGAGGGCTGCCCCTTACTGAAATCCTAGATCCATCGCTGTGCATTGTCACCCCAAAAGTGATAGAAATGTGCGTTCCTGCACAGCAGAAAGATGTGATAAGCCATTTCTAATTTGCCAGAAGACTCCACTGCAAAAAGAATGGTCCAGTCCAAGTCTGCCAAATATACATAGAATAGGCTGTGTCTTTTGCACAGATGGATGCACACTGGGTGGTCAGGGTGTGTGTGTTTGTTTTTAACTGACTGATTATATGCATCCAAATTTCTGCTAATATCTTGTGCTTTTTGTCTCACCAGGAAAGTCAAATCGTTTTGTTTTCTCTAGTATGCATGAAATATGGAAGCACTGCCATAGAGGTACAGTAGAAATTTCACAGAGAGATTGTGTCCACCACAAAAGAACAGGTTGCTGAAATGCAAAGTGTTCTTCTCAGTACCCTATCCTGGTCCAAATGGGCCATCAGCAACTATTCTGGAAACTTTTTCAGTCCTTATTATTAATGCTAAAATTCATCAATTAAGAACTTTGGAAATAGTGATCATGGGAATGGTGGCATGCAAAGAAAATAAGGTTATCCCCAACAGAGAGCATTGTTTTGCTTTGAGTAGAACCATGTTCGGCAATGGAGAGCAAATTGGGCCTTATCTTAACAATGGCTGATATTTTCCACTGCACCGCTGAGGAAATGTTGTGAATGAATAATGTTTGAATTATTTATTTGAAATGTTACAGAAATTTATCTGATTTGTGGCGCCTCAAGGTGAAGAATCACAAGTATTTCACGACGCATGTACACAAAGAACTTTTTTTCTTTAGTTAAATGAAAAATCAGAGCTGTTTCTTAGGTTCATTTTTTTAAGGTGCTGCAAACCCTTTTATTTGTCTCTAAGATAATGCCCAACAATTTTTTCCCATGGATGGACACAAAATAAAACCATTATTGATGAGAGGACAACAATGGTGCATCAATCATGGTTGTATCTTGCTTGGTCTGAAAGTGATGGGCGCAAATGTTAATGCCCAGGGGCGCCACCACGGAATTTTTACAGGGGAACGGTCCCGGTAGGGTGCTGACCGGGGCAGGGGAATTTTTAGCATATTTGTTACCTGACAGCATTAATGACGATAGACCGAAAATTTTGGGGAGACTTCACCCCTGGTTGGCCAACAGTGGGGATGCGTAGGTACCCCGTCCCCCCGCTTTCGGTGCCCATTTAATTGCCCTTGTGTAGGGGCAACTTATTATCTTTGACCTCAGTTGACCTCCGACCAGACTTAGCCTAAGCTTAGTGGGCACTATCGATACATATTCATGACTGCGTAATGAGTATAAATGGCTGATCGCTATCCATCATTGCCTTTTAGGTCCGACATATCACGCCCAAATCGAGTGTTCTTGCTATTATAACTCGAAGCTACGTTATAACATCCCCAATATTCAGTGTCCTGTTGCGCCCTAGCCTTTGACCCGACATGAAAATGGATGTTGCTCTAGTGAAAGAGGTGCTCGGGCTCTGTCAAATAGCGTGGAGAAAGTGGTTCCGGCTATTCTGCGCACGGAGATAAACAAGGTTTTGTAGAGCACTGCATTTGATACATTTTGACGTATATGAATTTTTTCCTCTGGTGACCACAGCATTGACCTTACGCAAAAATGCCGGGAGTAACGCCGATTGCATTTCCGAAGAGCTTTCAATCGCCTTTTCCGCTTCTATCTTTCTTTGTTTCCGAGATCGAGGGTGTCATTTTTAACACCCTCACACCAGGCGGGGGGGGTGTTTCATAGGTGATTCATGCCGGTCACCGGGGCTAGGGTTAAGGGCCAGAATGTATAATTTTGTTGCTTTCAGGTCATAACTTTGACTATAATACTGAATTATAATCTCATGACATCATTTAGGTAATGACTTGAATATGACTTAGGTCATCGATATGGAGAAACCCGATGTATACTTTAGAGGCTTTTTATATCTATATTCTACCGGAACCGTCCGCCCTTGCACCCGCCAGTGCTTCCTATAGCTATATTTATACCACTTTTAAATCGATTTTTTAATACATGTAGCAATAGTTTCGGCGACCATCGAAGAAGCTTTAATTTTAGTCGGCGACCACAAGATCAATTTTTAGACCCCTGGTGTAAGGTCCAACACCGACAGCAGAAAACTGGCATCTAAAACGACGTAGCCACCTTGAGGCCATGCCTTATCTCCATTTGACACCCAACTGCCCAAGTGACAATGTCATACTAAGTGTGGAGGATGTGCTCCCAGCTTCATGAGCTGCGGACTGGACATCTGACACCTCGCGCGTGTCATAAAGGCACTAACGCACAAACCGGGGTGGAGACCGCACAACTGCAGCCAAGGTTCATCCGTGTTGAATAAAATGTCCTTTCAACACGCAAAACAGACCAAGCTTGCACAAATGCACAAGTCTCTTAATTTTCAAAATACAAATGTATGACTCAAATCCGTTTTATGGGCAACGTCAATTTATTTAAATTTTATGGGCAACGTTAAGATATGGCGAGTTGTACACCCTAACCGGAATTCAATTGCATTGAGTTCACCCTTTTATTGAACACGTATTTTTCTGTTTTTATTTCCAACCTTTAACCCGAGCCCCACCAGGGGTCCAGCGCCACCTTCGCCCCACCGGGGGGCCATTGATGCCCCTTTTAACTCCAAAAATATGGGGGCTAGCGCAAATCTGCAAAGTGCATTAGAAGGCTCGCATGAATTCAGTAAGAAATTACTTCATATATTTAAGCGCTCAGGTCAATGGCTTGACCTCCAGAGGTCAAGTTAGGTCAAGATAGGCTATTTTCACTCAAATATGCAATGCTTAAGCAAACTGTGCAAAAATATTATGCCATTAGAACTATTGGGATCTGGTAATCTAAATTTGATAAGAAAATGCCAGACATTGTTCCGCTATGTGAAATGTAATGCCCTCCCGCCAGTGGTTTGACTTCCAGAGGTCACCTCGTGACCTCATATGACCTGAGGTCACGAAAGGTCAGGAAGTGACCTTGACGTGTATCAAATGAAAGCCAGTGACGAGACATACACGATGGTGTTTGATTCAGCTTTCTAGCTTAACACGCGCATTGACGGGAGTCTGAGCCACCTTCGCTTTGACGGGGGTGACGGGTACACACCCCTCCCCCACTAAGATCTCGAGAAACCGCGTTAGGTAGCGAAAAACAGTAAAAAGCGTTAGGTAGCCCATCCACTTCTCCATCTAAAATATTTGAACCATTTTTTTCAGGTCACATTTAAGGTCACTAGAGGTCAAAACATGCCGTCATAGGGATAACATGTAAATGAAGGTTTTCGGCCATTACATCTGAACAAGTATAGATAGAGCAAAACGACTTAAACTGTATGAATCCTCGCAGCAAGCCGAATCGAATGATGTATAATTTGACCTTGCTAGGTCAACTAGGTCAAATCAAGAATTTGACCAGACCTGAGGTCAGGTCAAGGTCAAATTAGATAAAATGCACATCGTTAGAACTGCAAAAATAAGGTCAGTCTATTGCAGCTAAAATAAAAGCTCTATCACCATTCGTTAATAAGCTGTTCAGTTAAAACAATTTTTCCCATGTATTTCCAATGGAGAGGTCAGGGCTCGTACCTGACCTTAGGTCATCGATATGAAAAAACCGGACCATATTTTAGAGAACTCGGTAGGCCCATTGTGTGAAATGAGTTTCAATCGTATAAGTTTACCCTGTTCCGACTTATCCTATCTTAAACCTTTTTTGAGGTCAGGTCACTTGATCTGTACTGGTGACCTGACCTGGGATGACCTAACCTTAAAATTGTGACAAAAGTTGTAAAAATGATGAGAGAAAAGGTATGCCAAGTACGGCAGCGCTACGCGCTGCCGTTTTTATGCACTTTTCGAAAAACCCGAGGGGGCGGGTACCCGCGTGGTACCTGTGCGTGTTAATTAGGTCAAAAGTTATTGTCAAAATACTGTTTTTGACCCCTGGTGACCTTGGATGACCTCAGAGAGATCAAAAGGCAATTATGGCCCCTGGGATCCTTGAAAGGGTGTCCAAGAACGTTTTTCTGAGCAAGCTAAGCATTTGCAATCGTTTTTGTGTCTTTTGGATCATAAGACAGCTTTTCTCATGCTTTTTTCAATGGGAGGTCACCTCGTGACCTGACTTTAGGTAAAAAATCGAAAAATCCCGGATATACACCTTGTAGACCCTGAAAGGGTCATGAAGTGTAGGAAGTGTCAAATCGATCGACTTAGAAATGTATGTCTTATAGAGCTCAAAAGTTAAAGTGAGGTGACCTTGGTTAACCTCGTCTGGTGACCTGACCTTGAGTAACCCGAGGTAAAAAAGTTCAGGAATGGTGAGAAAATGATGGGGTGCAGGTAGGCCCTCAACCACGGTGCTCCGCCTCGTCGTTTTTCTGCTATCCCGAAAAAACCTTAGGAGGGCGATCGATGTCCCCCGTGGAGCGAGGGTTAATTACGATTGCAAGGGTTCATACGCTCCTGAGTCAATCTACGGGTCAATCTATAGCCCGAGCCCACGCACCGGTGGCCGCGCCGACGATGGTCGGGCGCGCCGAGTGGCCGATTTGTGCGCGCATGGCGTAATTCTATGGCCAATTACACATTGATAAAGTCTAGAACGTAAAAAATATTGTTATGCAGCTGTATTGAACAACTGTGCTCACCGCGTGCGCTGGTCTAGTGGTTAGATTGTTAGCGTGATATCCCGGCGGACGTGTGTTAAATTCTTGTTAACGGCGCGAATTTTTGTAATGACCGTATCGGCGCTAGATGGTGCCACTGTCGTTGTCACGTGACGTGCGCACCAAGCGCGGTGACCTCAGGTCGGGCGCAGCCACGAGTGGGCAGTAGTCGGCTGAGACTACTCGGGGTAAGTTCACCCTTCTCTCTCTCTCTGGCTGGCTACCTTGGGATCTCCGAGTGCCAGACGGGGGAGGGTACGCACGCCGCCTTGGGCTCTCCGAGCGCTGTGCCCTGGGACACTGTTGTGCATTGCCTTGGGCTCTCCGAGCATTGTACTGGCCAGTCCTGCCCGCCGTGGTTTCTCACTGTTTTCGGTGTTAGTGTGTATCCCTGAATACTGATTGACTCCAAAAGCAATATAGTGGTCATTTTCTCTTATACGTTGTGTTCTACTGGGATTTTACGTTGCTCGGGTCCTACTTGGTATATTTCTCCTACTTTACTGCGTGGCCAGTAGGAACAAACATAACAATATTGACTTCACTAAACAGAAGAGATGTGGGTGCGCATTTTTGTTACAAATAACTTTAACTTGAATTACTGGCCACACTTTAAAAAAAAATCGAACAAATTGTCAAAACATCTCCAAAAATTTCGAAAATTTAGAATAAAACGAGATAACCCAACTTTGGTCGTTACATGCTCAATCTAATCCCGTGTCATTTGAAGCTAAGAAATGAAAGCTAAGGCTGAAAATAATCGTTGTATATCACCGTGTTTTGACGAAATCAGCGATTTTCACGATTTTCAAAAGCGTACGTCTGAAGAAAGAAATAATTTCAGATCAAGAATCCACGCTCCTGAAACCCAGTGGACAAAATTGGGGCGTAATCTGAGACTATGCTATTTTGATGGCATGGTTTCTCCTGCATTGCAGCACCTGAGCCACGTATACCAAAGGACTGAATATTCTTATCAGTTTCCTAACCATATTCTAAATTGGATAATTATGTAACTTATTTTTTGTTTTGTTTTAGAGATATGTCTCTCTTTTGTTACATTTGCTTTGTTTTGCCATGATGAGTTATCTTGTGGACGATTTTTGGTTCCAAACAAAACGCTGCCAACACATGATTATTGGTTACTTCACTTGAATGCGTTGACCATTCGTTGGTGATAGATTATTATGAACATCTTACTCTGCGCGTATGTGGATGCCAGAGGTTGATTGCTCAAGTTGTGGATCATATGCCTAGAAAATGCAGGATGGCGGGTTCGATTCCCGGTCGACCCACGTTATTATTTTGCGTTGGTGCCGCCTTGCACTGTTTGTGGGCAGTATGTACAGCGGTTGCTGTATTCCGCATATGGGGGATGTTCAGTAAGCCTCGTTAGGAATTCAGGAGTATTATAGTCTGGTCGTTTTTCTGCAAATATAGATACAATTTGTAGCATTGTGTGTATATGTAATAGCTACATTAATTTAAAAGTTAACACGCGCATTGACGGGAGTCTGAGCCACCTTCGCTTTGACGGGGGCGGGTACCCGCCCCCTAAGATCTCGAGAACCACGGTAGGTAGCGAAAAACGGTAAACGGCGTTGGGTTGCCCATCCACTTCTCCATCAAACTCATTTAAACCATTTTGTCAGGTCACATTTAAGGTCACGAGAGGTCAAAACATGCCGTCATAGGGATAACATGTAATTTAACACGCGCCCCGCTGGGGGGCGAAATTCGCCCCTCCTGGTTTTTCCCAGATAACTCAAAAAACGAAGTGACGCAGAACAACGAAACTTACGGTACCTTATCCCTGATTAATTTTACACGTCTGACCAAATTTTTTAGTTAAGGTCATGCCAGGTCAAGGAGCTATTCAGGGTCAAGTAACCCGAACTCAAAACCTAAAATTACGAGTTTGAAGCAGCGCCCAGGGAACATTAGCAAAGCAATCAGTTTGAAACTTCCACAATATGATAAGGTCATTAGGGTCTACAAATCTGCTATCTCTGCTATCTGCTATTTTAGAGAACTCGGTGGGGCCATTATGTGATATGAGTTTCAATCAGATAAGTTCACCCTGCTCCGACTTATGCTATCTTAAACGTTTTTGAGGTTGGATCACTTGACCTGTACTGGTGACCTGACCTGAGATGACCTAACCTTAAAATTTTCACAGAAGTTGTAAAAATGATGAGGAAAACGGTATGAAAATACGGCGGCGCTACGCGCCGCCGTTTTTCTGCTGTCTCCGAAAAACTCGAGGTGGCGGGTACCCGCCCCCCTCAATGTGCGTGTTAATATTTACTGCTTTCAATATTTTAAATTTAGTTGGAGACAGCTTTGTCTTTTAATCCTCCCCTGGACCAATAACTGATGGAAATCAATTAAAACGAAATGTGAAACTCATTACCTATTTTTCACCACGAATAATGTCGCATTCAATATTTTGAATAAATATTACAACTTTGGAACCTTGAAACCTCGTTCTGGGTAGCGGCAGGAAATGTTGATGCCTGCGTGTTATGTGAGCCATGTCCTACAGGCAGACTCGATACTTCCCTCCGTTTAATTGCGACTGAGAATTGCCCAGCATCCCGTCGCTTTCTAAGGCCGCTGGTCACAAGCCACATAACGTAGCGATTTTATGAGTTGTCTGTTCCTGTCAGAAGCCGATGACGAACAAAGTTAGAAACGGCTTCTACTCTGACATTGTGATTTATACTGATATTATTTTCACAATTATTATGGCAAATAAAAATAAAGTACACCTGAAACCAGTACAGCCTGGAATTACACCAGGGTGCCACATTCCTTTTAACCCACGCTCCAGCTGGGAGCAGAATTGGTCCCCTCCTGCTTTTCCCCAAATAAATAAGAAACAAAGGAAAGCAGAGCAACAAAACTGACAGTACCTTATCTCTGATCAATTTTACGCATCTGACAATTTTTTTAGGTCAGTTCGTGTCAGGTCGAGGACCTATTCGATGTCAAGTGGCCCAACCTCAAAACCTAATATCACAACATCTGCCAACCTATGAGTTTGAAACTTCAACAATATGATAAAATCATTCGGGTCTACAAATCTGATATCTCTGAATTTCGTATTGGCCTAAGATGAGGTCAATTTTTTGTCGCCCCATTAAAAGTCTATGGTTAAAAATTGAAGGGTCTCGTGTTCTGTAAATACCGGATAGATAACGCTGTAAATCCTCAAACCGTGTATTTTTACCACGATCTTGACCAAAAAGCTGAGTTTCTGACCATATGACCTCTCAAAGGTCATTTCAGGTCACAAGAGTATACAGTGATTGTTTTGCTAATAACTTCTTACTGAATTGAGATAAAGCTCATATTTTGCTTGCATTGTATTGCATTGTATATTTTGCCTACTTATATCGTCGCGGGAGTCGATTGATATGCAGCATGAGCATACCAGGTCACCCTGTGACCCTGAGCTAGCCCGATGTCAGGTCATTTTCACAATTTGACCTAGCAAGGTCATATTATACATCATTCAATTCGCCACAATGAGAGGAACCCAATGATGCATAAATATTTGCTTGATCTCCACTGAGTAAATATCTAGATGGGGAAACATACACTGCCTTACTGTAAGCATATGGAACCTTAAATATTTGGCCTATGCTGACCGGAATATTGACCTGACATAAAAGTTTTCCGTATAATTTCTCTTCGTCTTGTCGAGAGCTTTCAAACGCCGTCCGTAATTTTGCTTTAGCTCTCCGGGGAAATGAGATACGGATGGGGCGAACTACACCCACAGCAGGGCGTGTCATGCCATGGACCCCAGCATGGCGCGTGTTAATTAATGCTGCGCGGTGCTTATCATATCCAGAGGATGGCACCGGGAGGTGCTCTAATGCACCCTGCCACACCACCCGGGCAGCGACCGTGCCATTAACACGCGCATTGACGGGGGAGGCGGGTACCCGCCCCCTCGGGTTTTTTTCGGAGATAGCAGAAAAACGGCGGCGCATACCGCCACCATACTTGATATACCTTTTCCCTCATCAATTTTACAACTTCTGTGAAAATTTTAAGGTCAGGTCATCTCAGGTCAGGTCACCAGTACAGGTCAAGTGACCCGACCTCAAAAAAGTTTAAGATAGCATAAGTCGGAGCAGGGTGAACTTATCCGATTAAAACTCATATCACATAATGGCCCCACCGAGTTCTCTAAAATATGTTCCGGTATTTTTGATATCGATGACCTAAGGTCAGGTACGAGGCATGACCTCTCCATTGGAAATACATAGGGAAAATGGATTTTACGGAATAACTCAATAACGGATAGTGATAGAGCATTTATTTTAGCTGCATTAGACTTGCCTGGGCTGTACGGTTCTAATGATATGCTTTTTATATAATTTGACCCTGACCTGACCTCAAGTCAGGTCAAATCCTTGATTTGACCTAGCAAGGTCAAATTATATATCATTCGATTTGGCTTGCTGAGAGGATTCATACAGTTTAAGTTGTTTTGCTCTATCTTTACTTGTTCAGATGTAATGGCCGAAAAACTGAATTTACATGTTATCCCTATGACGGCATGTTTTGACCTCTCGTAACCTTAAATGTGACCTGACAAAAAAATAGTTCAAATGTTTTCGATGAAGAAGTGGATGTGCAGCCCAACGCTGTTTACCGTTTTTCGCTACCTACCGTGGTTCTCGAGATCTTAGGGGGCGCGTACCCGCCTCCCCCGTCAATTGGAAGGTGGCTCAGACCCTCGTCAATGCGCGTGTTAATTTAAATGTTATCCCTATGACGGCATGTTTTGATCTCTCGTGACCTTAAATGTGACCTGATAAAAAATAGCTCTTATATTTTCGATAGAGAAGTGGATGGGCTACCCAACCCCGATTTACCGTTTTTCGCTACATACCGTGGTTCTCGAGATCTTAGGGGGCGGGTAACCGCCCCCCCCGTCAAAGCGAAGGTGGCTCAGACCCTCGTCAACGCGCGTCAATGAACGGTGGTGAGGGGTCAGGGATCCTACAGTCCAGAATCACTAATTTTGCAGCTCGCTGAACACATTCAACAGTGCCTTCAGCATCACCGGCAACCGCTTGCAGAAGAAGTCGAGGGTGTAGCACAGCGCCGTCACCAGCTCCTTCGTTTTTCGGCTCTGGTTGTGCAATAGCTAGTGCGTGGAACTGCAGCTTTGCCGCTTGAATAGATGCTGCAAATATGTCGTCACACAGCTGCCATATGTTTTCAGGTCGCAAAATTTGCAACAATAGCCAGAAGTTCAAGGATGGTGTGGCAATACTGATGCACTTGCACTCAGTGACAGATCCAGCTACTCCATTGGGGCGACGGCGGCTGGAACTCCGGCAAGGGGGCGGCCAGTATAAAATATCGAAGAGCTACGTGGCAAATGGGCAGGAGCCGGAGCAGGCCATGAGCAGCTTTTTCAGAACTGACGCACCCATAAGCGAGTGTATTGTTTACTCTCGATGTCTAATTCTTACGTTAGAATTAGGAGGTATCGACAAGACAATTGAAACAAAATTGGACTAGTTGCAAATATCATCAGCAGGGAGAGAGGGATACCTATAAAAGGCTTCTTCTTTCATCTTCTATCTTCTTATCTTTTTCTGACCTTTAGCTTCTATCGTCGCTTAATGGAATATATATATATATATATATATATATATATATATATATATATATATATATATATATATATATATATATATATATATATGTATACATATATAAATAAGTGGTGTCTCGTTTTTACCGACTTCTTTCTCTTTTCTTTTCATGTGTTGCAAGGGTTGTTTTGTCGTGTTTTAAAAATTACCCTATTAAGTGGCCTTATATTGTCATGATTTAAGTACAGTTTTAAGCTGTGAGTCATTTCAGAACGATCATCTTCCATTTTCAAGCAAATATTCTCCAGCGTCATAACATGTTTCGTTTCTTGTTTACAACTTTATGGATATGCACTGATATTAAAATCACAAAATCATACCTATATATTTCAAGGCACTTGGCCACCTATTGAGCCCTGCTAAAGTATACACACAGGCAGTCATGTATAATTGCACAATAAACTTCTTGAAACTGCTCAGTACGTTTCATTTCGCCTGGCACCCTCACATAGGTGCTAGTTGTTTTATTTTTCCTCATGAAAATTTAGAATTATTTGTGTGTGCTGTACATGTAAGGGTTCCAGTTGAGGTGAAATATATTTGGCTTATACAATTTTTACTTCAGTATCAACTACTTTGAAAAGACGTAAGTTTTCATCTATTAGAAATAAAAGACAATGATAGATGAAACGAATTTTGCATGCTATTCCCACCCACGGATAGGAGCCCCTACACACACACACACACACACACACACACACACACACACACACACACACACACACACACACACACACACACACACACACACACACACACACACACACACACACACACACACACACACACACACACACACACACACACACACACACACACACACACACACACCCACACCCACACCCACACCCACACCCACACCCACACCCACACCCACACACACACACACACACACACATATATATATATATATATATATATATATATATATATATATATATATATATATATATATATATATATATATATATATATATATTAATGTTCGAATATTTCGGAAGGAGTCGTTCTTTAATACAAGCTTCGTTGAATATTACAGCTTCTTTGGCGTAGTAGACCACGAAGAAACTTATCAACGCCAAAGAAGCTGTAATATTCAACGAAGCTTATATACAGGGTGTTTCAGAAAGAATGATATTTTAAATGTCCAGTAAAGGACCCAAGATCCATTGGCTCATTGGCTTACCTTCCATATGAATGACTGGATGCGCAAAAGACCTCACTGTTTACCGCAGAACAAGGGACATGGACCAATTGGGGATTGCTTGCTTGGACCCGAGCTTTCCTAAGCTTGAGAGGTGCGTTTTTTTAATTATTTTCCAGAGGCAATTGGCGTGTGGACTGTGATGTACCGCAGTGACGATGTAATGTTTGCAGTGTCATTGGGGTGATACTTATCACGTGATAGGCGTGTGATTTCTACGAACATTTTCGATGAAGGCAAAACAGACAGTATTTTTCAACTCATTTTTAAGACTGCTTTTAACTAGTAAAGATATTAAAACAATTATCAAAATACAAATAATCGTAAATGTCCCAAAATTTGCTTTCGATTGATATGTAAATCATACCACAACAACCTATTTATAATCGCACTATGATCAATTCAAAAATATCATTCTTTATGAAATACCCTATGTATATATATATATATATATATATATATATTGATACAGAATTGATTGAACGTTACCGAAGCTTTGGCTTTTTATAGTGTTCTTTCTAAATTTTCGATGTTCCTGATGATTTTTTGGTTTTCTATGTTATGTTCGTGTAAAAGTGTTCCGAATATTCATGTCATATTGAAAAAAATTGAAGTCAGAACGCACCTAGTTCTCGTTTCTAGAGTTGACCGGTTTCATTTATCTCACATAAACATTTTCAATACTGAGGTATGTACCAGCAGTGTAACTTTGTATACTTTTAGGGGTGCGCGAGCACCCCTAAAACTTTTGAAAGCACCCCTAAACTTCCAAAAGCACCCCTAAAGTTCCAAAACACCCCTAAAACTATTCTGCGACATTCTACTAGGACCTAGTGCCAGGATTAGGTAGCAATTAAGTAAAACGTGTAAGAGATTCGAAGCTCTCTAGTAACTATTCATCTGGAGAGATCTTTCTAGCTTTAAAGATTACTTAAGTGATATGGAGGCTTCATATAACCGCATGAGGTCATATTTAGAAGATGGGAGTAACCATGGAAATTAGGTATCTGCCACTTGCGACCAAAGCCGAAAGAAGAGTGCGTTTTCCAAAATGTTAATTACCGCGTCGCTGTAGTCTCAGAAACAGTATCATCGAGTGCAGCTAGACTCGACTCGTCGTGCACCTGGATTCGTCGTTGCTTCCTTGAGCATGTCTTTCAGAAAGTAAAAAAAACAAATTCACTGCTGGACTTCTTGTCCAAAATGGCACGGTGTATGCTGCAATTTCGTCCTGAATTCATTAAGGCTGTATGTAGATCAGACCTGTCCATAGCTGCTATACGTACCAAGGCAGGGTCAAAAAAAGCAGCATGTGGTAACTGTGATCTATTGAAACTTGTTAAGAAGGGGAGGGAAATTAGGGCCAATATCTGGGAAACGTAGCTTGCGCTTAACCCTCGCCCGTCCGAGAGGAGCATTGATGTTATCCACAATGTTCTTCAAGGATAGCGGGAAAACGGCGGCGCTGCGTCACCGTATTTTGCATATGTTCCTTGATCAATTCCTCATCTTTAAAAAAATTAACTTTGGTCATGTTAGGTCAGGTCATGAGGCCAAGGCAAGTGACTTCATCTAGAAAATTAGGATTTCATTTATGCAATAAGTATAGTAAAGTTAAGTAAAGTTATTTATAAGTAAGGACACGCTTAACCTAGCAATCCGACACTTAACACCATAATAGACTGACAGTTTACACCATAATGGACCTACCGGGTGCTATGCTTAACCCTCGTCCTTAGGGGGCAGATTCGACGCCCCTCGTCATTTTTCGCAATGACACAAAAACAGTTTGGTTTAGCCCAATGATGCCTAGACATTGTATAAACTTTGACACATCTTGACCAAATTTCAAGTCAATGTCATGTCAGATCACCGATTTATGACGTCATTTAAGACAATTTTTGTCCTAAAAATAAGTATAAAAACACCGGGCGTTCCTCGGCTAGAAGAACTAGATCAAGTTTCTAAACAGTATTCGAAAGCTGCTGAAAAGGCAATTTGGAATATGTCGACCATTTTGAGGTCAATTCCATAACAAAGGCACCAGAGGTCAGCAAAGGTTACTGTTTTAGCAACTGTTGTTGACTATAAGTTATGAGCAGGACAAAATGCAGCAATGAATTTGGTATTATAGTGACGAGCATCACCCAAGGATTCGAATGGTATGCGACCTGACCTTGACCTTAACCTAAGGTTATGTTAGGCGGTCTAACTTAACCTTAGGTTAGGTTAGACCTTGACCTATGGTCAAGGTTACGCGTGAGCTTACAAGGTCATGCCGCATATTGTAGAAGTCCTTGGGTCAATAAAAACACATTGACACATTGGGCTTTATTCTAGGTCTATTGATTCCCGAATTATCAGGGATTTTCTAAATGTGTCAAAATTCCACCATTTTGTGACCTCACAAGGTCACTAGTTAACTTAGGGTAAAAAATTGTACATCGTCGGAGGGTTCAGGTCCTGGGCAACACGCTGTGCCTTACCGCGTATTTCCACCTCTTTTAGATTTAAACGGGTGGGGGGCCGAATCGATCCCTGGTAGGGCGAGGAAGTAAACTACTTCCAGTAGGACAAGGGTTCAAATGAATTCCTGTTCTCTTAATAAAAGTCTATTGGGCCACCCCAAAGGTCGATCTTGGTATGTTTGATCTCTGGCCTCTGTAAGGTTATTTGGGACTATTTAAGCCTTTTCAGACATGGGTTCGCAGGAAGCCCAGACAACTTCGCAGGACAACGTGGCAGGAAATGATGATAGAGATTTCGCTTTGGTACCATTTTGCTTAGATTGTCATTACGAGTCCATTGGTATGCATATTGATTGTCAGACCAGATAATGCTCTTGATCTGATCTTCGGTTAGGTCATTCTTAGATTTTGACACAGCATGTTCATACCATATATAATTTGATTCGCCGTAACGAGGATTTGCCTACATTATGGCTCTAGCTTAACGCAGTTTTCGACCTCATTTTAGCTATTAAAGAACAGTCAACAACAGGCTATTAAAGCACAGTCTTCTTAAGCCAGGCACGTCGGAACGTTTTCAAAAGTGGGGGTGGGGGGTAGCACATCCGGCCACGCGTTCTAAGCCCTGCCAACAAGAGAGCTCTTGTAAGCCCTGTAAATAAAGCTCTTTATGTGAAACCCTACATGATTTTTAAAGTAACCAGAAATCACTGTTAAAACTTTACTCTTCCCTTTATCATGCAACGTAAGGCTCTAACGAGAAAATGTCTTGTCTATCATAAACCACGTCGGTACTTGAAGCTCTCAATATTAACACGCGCATTGACGGGGGGGCGGGTACCCGCCCCCCTCGGGTTTTTCGGAGATAGCAGAAAAACGGCGGCGCTACGCGCCGCCGTACTTGGTATACCTTTTCCCTCATCATTTTTACAACTTCTGTGAAAATTTTAAGGTTAGGTCATCTCAGGTCAGGTCACCATTACAGGTCAAGTGACCCGACCTCAAAAAAAGTTTAAGATAGCATAAGTCGGAGCAGGGTGAACTTATCCGATTGAAACTCATATCACATAATGGCCCCACCGAGTTCTCTAAAATATGTTCCGGTATTTTTGATATCGATGACCTAAGGTCAGGTACGAGGCATGACCTCTCCATTGGAAATACATGGGAAAAATGTTTTTTACGGAATAACTCAGTAACGGATGGTGATAGAGCATTTATTTTAGCTGCATTAGACTCGCCTGGGCTTTGCGGTTCTAATGATATACATTTTATATAATTTGACCCTGACCTGACCTCAGGTCAGGTCAAATCCTTGATTTGACCTAGCAAGGTCAAATTATATATCATTCGATTCGGCTTGCTAAGAGGATTCATATAGTTTAAGTCGTTTTGCTCTATCTTTACTTGTTCAGATTTAATGGCCGAAAAACTGAATTTACATGTTATCCCTATGACGGGCATGTTTTGACCTCTCGTGACCTTAAATGTGACCTGACAAAAAAATGGTTCAAATGTTTTCGATGGAGAAGTGGATGGGCAGCCCAACGCCGTTTACCGTTTTTCGCTACCTACCGTGGTTCTCGAGATCTTAGGGGGGCGGGTACCCGCCCCCCCGTCAATGCGAAGGTGGCTCAGACCCCCGTCAATGCGCGTGTTAAATAAGTGTTCAAAGCTTTGTTAGTTCAACAGCAATGTAACACCAAAGGTAAGCTTTTAATGGCGGTAAAATTCAAACAATAACACTTAATAGGTAGCCGGTTGCCTGCGCGCTTAATAAGGGATAAGCGAAAAAAATTTTGGCTGGATCAAAGGTCACAAAAAGAAGTGTCAGTAGTTTTATTCGCATTTTTGCGAATTCGGCCTCCAAATGCCTTGAAATCGCTCTCAAAGTCAATATTTCTAGATGACTTATCGATAATTCTCACTATCATTTAAATGACGTAGTCTCGGCTATGACCATTTATTTCTCTAAAAATCAGGTCATTCTGTCCTAAACAGTGATGAAGAACTTTGGAACTATCACAGACAAAAATTATCTAAAAAACCTACATTTCAAAACTCTTTTTAAACAGAAATATAGGACTTCAAAGAAATCACTATTGACCAATCAGAAGCCCAGGAATTCTCATACGGGGTAACGTGACGTATCTGACGCAAAAGTTTCGTCATCCTGGGAATTTTGACAAACAAAATTACTGTAAACGCTTAAAATAGGTTTTAAAAACTAAGAGATGAAGAGCAGGTTTCAGCTTTTTTACCGGTATCGTTAAAATATTTCAATAATAGGTGAGTGGCCCCCAAAAATGTTGCCGGAGATACAAAAATAATTGACAGTTCGTTAATCAAGATTTTGCAAAAAGCAAGAAACCACAATAAAATTATTCTGCGTATTTCCCTTTAAGTTAAAAAACCGACACCAAAAGCTCCTGGTTTCACCACGTTTGCAGCTTTTCGAGCTGTGACCTTGTGATGAGCAGGAAGCTTAATCAGCGCCCCGGTGGGCCTCCGAGCCACCTTCGCCCTGGTGGGGGTGCTTGAACACCCCCTTGAACTCGGCCCCTATGCGGGATAGCGAAAAAAACGCGAAGGCTGGTGGATAACTCATACAAATTCATGAAGAAACTATATGAGCCATTTTTGGCTCAGATCAATATTGAGGTCATGACAGGTCAAGGAAAGTGGGATTTTGAGTAGAGTTTTTGGGCTCTAGCGTCTGACAAAGTTAAGTTAGAATCATTTTTAGGCACCACTCGCTTCCTCTCGTCACGGCGAATCGAATGATGTATATGGCCACATTAGGTCAAAACAGAAAAATGACCAGACCTCGGGTCAGTTCAAGGTCACTTTTTAACCTTGCGAAAGTTGCGAAGTTGATCAAGGATAAGGTGTGCCAAGTACGGCGGCGCTTTGCGCCGCCGTTTTTCCGTGCCGCCGGAAAAACCTGAGGGGGTGTGTTCAAACCCCCCACCGGGGTGAGGGTTAAAGCATAGGTGCAGGAACTATGTTGAAGTTGTGGGAAAGGGTCACCGACGTCGGTGGGGCCAAAGGTGAATCGGCTTATCGCTTGATTTGTTACCGTAAGCAAGATACTGGAATGGCTGGAAAATGGTGGGCACTGCCCGCATAATCCGAAATTTAGAGTTTGCAGTCGCCACCACGGTTTTTGGGCGTATGGCTTAAAGTATGTTTAGACACTGGCAGATCCAGACGGGGGGGTATTAGGGTCACGCTCCCCCAAACGCTCAAATCAGGGGGCCAAAATATGCTTTGCCCGAGGGGGAACAGTGTGGTGTGCAAATAAAGCAAAAAATAAGCCATTAGATATGTTTCGACAAAGTTGTAAGAGGTTTTTACCTCCTTTTAACGTTTTTCACCCCTAACGTGGCCAGTAAAATTTTATGGGTCGGCTAGGAAAAAGCACCCCTAAACATTTTCACAAAGTTACACCCCTGGTATGTACGTTGAATAATAGTTACAAAATGCAACGTGGGAAATTCTGATGTCACGCACAAGATCCCGTGCATATGAGTCACTTCACATTTGCGGCAAACAAACATGCAACACGATGAACACCACACTTGAAAGATTCAAGTTGATTAAATTGTCTAAACAGAAAGCTATACAATACGAGACAAGGGCAAAATGTATAATACGTTGTAAACGTTACAGTGAAAGCACACGTGAGGGGGAGGGGGCTGCTCGAGACATCCGAAAACTCAGTAGGGATGTTATGTGATATGAGTTTCAACCGGATCAGTTCACTCTGTTCCGACTTATGCTATCTTAACACGTGCATTGACGGGGGCGGGTACCCGCCCCCCCCTCGAGTTTTTCGGAGATAGCAGAAAAACAGCGGCGCGTAGCGCTGCCGTACTTGGCATACCTTTTCCCTCCTCATTTTTACAAATTCTGTGAAAATTTTAAGGTTAGGTCATCTCAGGTCAGGTCACCAGTACAGGCCAAGTGACCCGACCTCAAAAAAAGTTTAAGATAGCATAAGTCGGAGCAGGGTGAACTTATCCGATTGAAACTCATATCACATAATGGCCCCACCAAGTGCTCTAAAATATGTTCCGGTATTTTTGATATCGATGACCTAAGGTCAGGTACGAGGCATGACCTCTCCCTTGGAAATACATTGGAAAAATGGTTTTCATGGAGTAACTCAGTAACAGATGGTGATAGAGCGTTTATTTTAGTTCCATTAGACTCGCCTGGGCTCTGCAGTTCTAATGATATGCATTTTACATATTTTGACCCTGACCAGACCTCAGGTCAGGTCAAATCCTTGATTTGACCTAGCAAGGTCAAATTATATATCATTCGATTTGGCTTGCTGAGAGGATTCATATAGTTTAAGTCGTTTTGCTCTATCTTTACTTGTTCAGATGTAAGGGCCGAAAAACTTAATTTACATGTTATCCCTATGACGGCATGTTTTGACCTCTCGTGACCTTAAATGTGACCTGACTAAAAAATTATTCAAATGTTTTCAATGGAGAAGTGGATGGGCAACCCAACGCCGTTTACCGTTTTTCGCTACCTACCATGGTTCTCGAGATCTTAGGGGGCGGGTACCCGCCCCCGTCAAAGCGAAGGTGGCTCAGACCCCCGTCAATGCGCGTGTTAAACTTTTTCAGGTCAGGTTACTTGACCCTTACTGGTGACCTGAACTGAGATGACTTCACCTAAAATTTTGAAAAAGTTGTAAAAATGATGAAAGAAAAGGTATGCCAGTACGGCGGCGCTACGCGCCGTCAGTTTTATCCTGCCTCCGAAAAACCCGAGAGGGGTGGGTACCCGCCCCTGTCAATGCCCGTGTTAACACCACAGTTAAAATAAGATTAAAGTTGATTAGATTGTCTAAAAGGAAAGTTATACAACACGAGACAAGGACAAAATGAATAACACATTCTAAACGTTACAGTGAAAGCACACGTGAGGGGGAGGGGCTTCTCTACGATAGCCGAGGCCCCTCAAAAAGTAGGGGAGTTCCCCTGGAGTTCTGCTGCTTATTTATCAATGGGTCGCACTCCTTGATGCATACGGCTTCTAGTGCCACTAGGCGTCGGGTGTCTCGAGCTCGCCCAATGATGGTGGTGTTCTCTACCAGTTGTTGTCTTGTCAGTCACCTGTGACGTTCGTCCAGGGTGTGGGAGGATGGTGCTCTACTCTGCCAGTGCATTTTCAATCTTCTTGATAGTGGTGTTGCCGTGTACCAGATGTAATTGCTGTTTGGGAGGAGTGCACAGTCTCCCATTTGACGTTTGTGCTGTTACACGACGTTTGCTTGTTTTAGGGTTGATTTGTCCTCCGCAATGTTGTTTTTCATTACCGCAGATGAGGTGGACGGGCTCTGAAAATATGCCTGAAGCTTGATGTTTGCCTCAGGATCGATTGGCTTACAGTCCTTCGAGAGGATCCTTTTGAGCACTTTTTCTTCAGTCTCGTAGCATGCTGTCATTTGGCTTCTATAGAAGATGTTGTTCGTGTTTGATTGGTCTTTTGCTGCTCTTGTTGTTAGGTATTTGTTCAGAGTGTTGTTGATTTGTTCGTCTATAAATGCGATGTCGTAGCTGTTGTCTGCTAGCGTTTGTTTTATTCGTCGTAACTCTTTGTGCTCGAGAGGCCATGAAGAACAGTGGGTGAGCGCCCGGTGTACGTAGGCTCTCACCACATTGTTTTTGTAGTGCTGAGGGCACTGGCCCTGTAGCTTAGGCACCTTCCGGTGTCTCTGGATTTGCGACGAACACTGGTTATGGATGGTCCGTCAGCTGCGTCAAAAGAAATGTCTAAGAAATTGATGTTTTATATTGTCACTATTCATGGCTTTGGTTTTAAATAAGCTCGCCAGCATCTTGCGAGAAACAACCATACCAGAAGATTATATCCTGGTGTCGTTCGACGTTTCCGCCCTTTTCACGAGCGTTCCACTCGACATAGTTCTGCCCAAGGTCAGAGACATCTTGGAAAACGACCCATCCCTGCCAGAACGGACAACGCTATCACCGGACGACATCACAGGCCTGCTGGCATTCATCCTCAGAACGACGTGCTTCCAGTTTAGAGGGAAATACTATCAGCAACTTTTTGGAGCGCCTATGGGTTCCCCTGTCGCTCCGGTTGTAGCGAAAATTTTTATGGAACATTTGGAGGAGCAAGCACTAAATTCAGACGCTATCTGCTCACCATACATTTGGCATAGATACATGGATGATGTAGTTTCTGCTATGTGACCGTGGGACATCGAGACTTTCAAGGAATACCTCAACTCTTTCTACCCATCCATCAAATTCACCGTCGAGAAAGAAGAGGATCGTAAGCTTCCATTCTTGGACATGACACTTCATCGATCACCTAGCGGCCAAATCACCACGGATGTATACTACAAGCCGACATCTAGCGGCCAGTATCTAAACTACCTGAGTCACCACCCTAGAGAGCACAAGAGTACGGTCATACAAACCCTGACTCGACGAGCTTTTACTATCTGTGACAACGACGAGAAGAGGAAGGACGAGCTATCTAACATAAGGACGACGTTGAAGGCCAACAACTACCCATCGAAGTTCGTGGAAGCGGAAATTCGGAAGATAGAAGATAGACACCAGCAAACACACGACCCATTGGTGCGAACTCAGCGACAGCTACATACCATAACGACAATAAACCAGCATGAACTAACTAAGGCCAAGAAGATCACGTACTAGTGATCCCATATGTAGAAGGAGTATCGCAACAGATTCGACGCATATGTTCTAAATTCAACGTAAGAACATATTTCAAGCCACATCAAACGATCAAACAATTACTGGTCAAACCAAAGGACAGGATAGACAACCGGGAAAAACCAGGCCCAGTATACAAGATGGAATGTAATGACTGTCCAAAAGTATACATTGGAGAAAGCAAAAGGATGATGGAAGTCCGACAAGACGAACAGCGAAAATCTCTACAAAAACTAATCCGAGGGTCAATTGACGAGAGAGCAGCGGAGGCTACAGCGGAACATTCATTCAAGAAGGATCATGATATCAAATGGGACGCCACAACGACTTTAACTTTCGACTCAAGACAAAAACAGCGGGAAATAAAAGAGGCAATTTACATACAAACCACCACGGAACCAAAAATGAATAGAAATATCGGCAAAGTCACCATCTTCTCTGGATTTTTTGACCTCTTAAAACGCCAGTCAAACAAGAGATTGAAATGAAAAATAACACGTGTTTAGAGCTCATAATTCTAAAATGATTCGTCTTGTTCGCAGCTAATATTGTTATTTCAAAGTGTACTGTCTTCGTGTTTTTCGCTTAGTTAGGTTAATTTCATAGTGTAATTTTCATCTCCTTTGAAAACGGGGGCGGGATGCTCCCGAAACCGGTCTGTTACCTAGAAGTGCTCTTAGGTATGGCTGTGAATGATGGTTTTCAAGTTGGTAGGACCTCTAATCGTACTTCGACGAAGATACGTTGTTTCCTTAATTGTCGATTTATTTGCACCTGGCGTTGTGAACAGGTGATGCAACTTAGCCAAAGTTCCAACACTCTCTTGTCTGTTCTTGACCTTACAAGTCCTTCATCACTCTACTGACATGCTATATTCTGTAGCACTGTGGGCGTCTGCATCACTATGAGCTGAGCTCATCAGTCTGTACTCACTTCTGCTGATCTGTGACTGTCCTTGCACACACACACACTGGTCTGTAGTACTCTACATAGCACTGCCTCTATCTGAATGGCTGGCACTGCACTGCACGTGCTGCGGTTGCTACACTCTCTATCTATCTCTCAGGGACGCTAGCTCAGCACTCCTTATATACGCCAAGTCGGCAGGCTTGGTTACATACGCCGACCAATCACAACACAATACGTCATAGGCGACAGAGTATGGTTCGATGCACTGGTCTGGAGGCTGATGAAATGCTGATGCAATCCAAGGCCAGACAGTGGCGTGACACCAGCGTCAGATCTCGTGAGCCAATGAGCGTTCGATACGTCATAGGGCGTTGGCTGGGGTGCATCGTACGATGGACCCGTGGTCATGAACCGACAGGCTACTGCGCAATATCTGGCAGAGCTCTTTGTCTGAGTGCGACTGCACTTATAATGGGAGGGGGACGAGAAATGAATATACATACTAGAGGACCATTAATTATCGCGTCATTTAGCAATTAAAGTGAAGTAGTTAATAAATTTTCGTTACATCACAGCGCGAGGTCCTTTGAATGAAATTTTGGATTGTTGTCTAAAATTTTCGTTCACCAGATCTGATTCTGTTTACAGGCATCTCAATATTTGAAGCATGATATATTTTACATTTAAACATTTAAGCAATACGGTTATATGAGTGAGTTGAACATCTGCACACTATAACATACTATAACTAGTTGATTACGTAAAACATTCTTCTTCAACACCTTTCATAATCTACACATCAAAGTCCACATCTGATCCGGCAACTGCCATTGTTGAATCAAAACTGTCTACCGGGAAGTTCTGATTGATGTAGTACACTGCTTCAGGGGCAGCGTCAGGAGCAGCAACGTTGGTATCGGCAGCAGCGTTGGCGGTTGTTTCGGTAGCGGTGTTGGTTTCGTCAGCGGTGACCGTTTCGGCAGCGGTGTGGTTGTGAGCAGCGTTGCTGTTGTTGGCAGCGGTGTTGGTGGTTGTTAGGACACTGGTGTTGGTTAGTCCCCAACAGCCAGGTCGTATCCTTTGGGGCACGACTTCGTTTGCTGATTTCCAGTACTGTCGCGAGATGCGGACAGGTACATAGTCTTCAAGGATCCAACTGGCGCAGGCCATGGGATGTCCTGCCCACTTCACTAATAAGTGAACTTGTCCATCATTGTCGTGGTAATGGTCCACGGCAAACTGAATGGCTGGGATAGTTGGAGTGGTGGACATGACTGCTTGTTGGATGACTGTTGACTGACTGATTGATGCTCATGGTTGAGTCTGAGCTTTTATTCCACTCGAAGACATGTCAGTGGGATTGCTGCTGACTGCATTTCCGCTGGCGTTGATGTTGATGCTGCTGAGCTCGGTGCTGGTATCGGGGAGGATTGGGAGCGGTTCGGACATGTTGACCTACGTCTGCGTTTTATGATCACAACGGCGGATGCTGAGGCTAATATGACTAACACAATGCCTATTGTAGTGCCAGCGATGGGTTTTAAATGGACGCTGAGACGGCTGGATTCCAGGCGTCTTAGCTGGGTACGGAGTTGACTTAACCGATACGTATTATCCGGTACGATAGGAAGCGATTCAATAGCGAGAGATAGAACTTCAGTATTGTTCTCCAAGTCACTGAGAATGCTATGCCACACATCATGGGCGTCAGCTATGTAACTGAATGCACCGGAAAAAGAGATCTCTGAGTCGAAGCGTCGAAAGGTAGGGAGCGTGAAGAATTTCGTCTGAGCTGAACAACCGAGTTCTAACTGCAAGTGATTTATGGTTTCAGTGAACATCCTTGTCTCTGTTCCATTTTTACATCTCGTGATGACTTCAAGAGGCTCGGATATTATAATCAACCATTCTCCATTTCCGACATACTGAGCTTTAGGCCTGATGGTTTCCTTACTTGATATTTCCTTATCACAATATCTTTGAATTTTCTCCTTATTTTTGGTGAGCAAGAACGGAAGACACTTGTCCGATTCCTGAACGATTTCAAGCGGCTTTTGCACTGGGTAGAACGGTAGGGTGCTTTTGATGAAAACATCCACAGAGTTCTTTTCCAAAATCATATACTTCAGATTGTCATCTGAGAGAGCAATGTACGAGAAGTCTTCGGTTGTGAACTTTGCAAGATAGTTCTTTCCACTTACAACTTTTGGCGATGCAAGGTTCATAATCTCATAGATTTGAAATCTGTCGCGAACATTTACCAGAGGGATGAAAATATTGACATAGAATCCAAACTCACTTCTGGAAACTGATGTATGACTAACCAAATAATATTTTTCGATCTCTTCGGGCTGAAACGGTAAAGCAACAGAATTTGGGAGGATGTGACGAATGTTCTCTAGGGTTTTCTGAAACTGAACAGGTTTTAGAAACGATCTTGACAGAATACCATGTTCTGCAAGACTAGAGTGGAGTTCCAAGTCAGATAGGTAACTTTTAAGATTCTGGAGAGATACTAACAGATCATGAAAGATGTCTTCCATTTCGTCTGAAATTTCCGTGTATGCCATCATGGCATTTGAAAGTACACGGGTAAGGTATCTTAATTTTTCATCAAGCGTCTTGGTGTAGTTCATAAGCTTATTCAAAGCTCTACGATTTGTTCTAACCTCTAGAGTGGTCTCATTCAAAATACTAACGTTTTCATCGATGACGTGAATCAGACTTTTCTGATTAGCCTCCAGATATTGAACATGTTTCAGGATGTCTTTGACATCCGTATTGGTGGCGGTTCCAAACAGACTAGACATTATGTCACCAACGAATGGGAGCAGAGATCTTTTCGTTCGATGCTTGATAGGGTTATCCAACAGATTGAAGAGTTCGCGCGTTCTTTGGATTTCACCATTTAGATAGGACTTCTCTTTGTTCAGGCGGTTGATCAAGAGATTTACGCGGTTGCTTTCAAGCTCATGCTTATACTTTGCAATTTTCATGTGAAATTTCATATCAAACTGCTCGACTTGCTGACTCATGAATTTGAGTGCATCCTTTAAGTTTGCCGTGTGGACTGGTACATGAATAGTCCAGTGATCATAAGAGGCATACATCTGACCTTTGGGTACGAATAATACGTTCGACAGGGTTGTTTGGAGGGCAGTTAGTAGGAGGAGACATATTAGTAACTGTTGAATTCTCATCCTGTAACACACAGAAAACACACATTTAGACACTTGAAACTTATTGCAACTTAAGCTAGAACATAACCTAATCATGGCCTTCTAACCATTTGTGGCATCATCTGATCGCATTTGACATCTTGTCAAGTAAACATTATCCAATTAATGAATCCGTTTCATCCAGTATCTGATGATCCCGTCATGTCAAAGTACTCATTTCACTCTCAAGTGAAGAATCCGATTAATAACATCATTACATACTACTTCAACAACATGGCAGCCATATTTTCCATCTTTTGGCTGATATTTGCCATGTTCATGCTAAACATTTTGAACAGTTCCATCTTTTGTTCCGTATTCAGAGAGGAACCTGACGTTACCTCAGTTACATCACGTTTGCTGCGTGTATTTACACTATCCTTAGCGGCATTTCTACAATGTACAGTATCTATATCTAAGGTATCTACATTTGTACTCTCAATGTCTGATATCTCTGAATCAGACGAGTCATCTGCAGCGATGACCTTATTTGGGGGATAATCATCTTCAGAATCTTCTGATTCTATGTCGCGGTCTCGCTTGACCGGAACGTATGCGGTTGCATCTGGATTGAGATCCGAATCCAATGGTTCACAAACTCTTTTTGCATCCGGTATTGGAGATTCTAAACTACGTTTTGGCTCTCTTTCTCTCTCTTCTCGAATCTGTTTGGCTAATTTCGCCAAAGGAATATCATCCTCCTCGTCTGAGGTAGGGTTATGCATTCGTTTCGCCAACCTTGAAAGCGGAATATCATCCTCATCTTCAGAGGGTACATCAGGTTTTGATTGGCCAGAACTAGTATTGAATTGAGTGTCAGATAGCGCGGGTTCCGAAAATCTAGCTGGCATAGGCGTAACATCCATATCATCATCATAAGATAATTTTTGAACTGCGAGGGGGCTGAATTCTGATTGGGATCTGAGACTTTGATTTCTCTTCATGCTTCTGATTAATATGGGTTGGTTCGTTCGAAATGTTACACCACGGTGTATTGGGGTCAGCACGTCTGAGATTTTGAGCGTTCACGGTTTTAGTACCACCTTCTAGCTGGTGTTTGATGACAAAAGTGACATCACTAAGCGCCTTTACTACACGGTAGTATGGCTTCCAATGTGAGGTTAATTTTGTTGTGGAGCCAGGGGCTGTGGATGGATCACGAAAGTATACCATGTCACCTACTTTGAATTTTGTCGACTGTGCTTTTCGATCATAGTACAATTTACTCTTTTCATGTCCGAGGGATAAGTTATGCCGAACTTCGTGATATGCACGACTAAGATTTTCCAACATGGTGGGGACATAGTCCTCGCCTTGGTATCTATACTTGGGTGACAACAGTGTGTCCATGGGCAACACAGGGTCACGTCCATGCAAAACGTAGAAGGGGCTGTGTTTTGTTGTTTCATTTTTGGCTGTACGATACGCCGAAAGAATTGAAGGAAGCTTTGTGTCCCAGTCGCGTTGGTTCTTACTTACTAACTTTGCCAACATATCATTTTGAACGCGATGGTACCTTTCACAACGTCCATTGGACTGAGGGTGATACACAGAAGTTCGAATGTGCTTGATGTTAAAGAATGCCGAGATTTGGTCAATCACTACGTTACAGAATTCTGTTCCATTGTCGAAACGATGACACGGGGGCACGCGTGTCGAGGGATGATGTGTTCAATGAGTATTTGAGCGACTGTTTCCGCACTTTTTGAATCAGTGGCGAAAGACTCGGGCCAACCAGAAAAAAGATCAACTATGTTAATAATAAACCGATTTCCATTGTAACTCTGAGGGAACGGACCACAAGTATCGATCGCTATCATTTCGAATGGATATTTCGGTATTTGCATGTCCTGAAGGGGTGGTCGTTGCTTTCTGAGTTTCCGCATGTTACATGCTACACAAATTTTCAGATGATTCACTACGTCACGATACATACCAGACCAGTAATAACGAGATCGAAGCTTGTCATACGTTTTGTCAATTCCGAGATGACCTCCGAAATAACCAGAATGAGTTTCTTCAACTAACGGCTTCTGCAGAAATTTAGGGATGCACAGTTGAAGACCGGGATGAGGGGTACATTTCGAAGTATCTGTAATACGATACAGTATACTATCCAGCACTACATAGCGTTTTGCAACATCACTATGATTTGGATCAGTTGGGTCTTTCAGCATTTTGATTATCTTTTGAATCTCTTCGTCCTCGCTCTGGAGGGTTTCTAAATCAGGATGCTTTGCGAGAAATTCCTGGAATTTCTCCTTTGGGTTTGAACTTTCATCAGAAGGGCACGGTTCTACCGTTGAATCCAACTCAACACGGGGTGCATGGTCGGAATCTATGATATTGACATCCATGGGTTCATCTCTCTGAGGTTCCAATCTAGAGAGGCTATCAGCCACGGTATTCTGTCTACCGGTGACATATTGGATGTCGCAACCGTATTCATCGAGAATAATAGCCCAGCGTTGAATGCGGGGGTTTCTCATTTCAGCGGTGAACAAATGTTTCAACGGTTTGTGATCTGTCATAATGGTAAATTTCGATCCTAGAAGATAGGGGCGGAGTTTTTGTACGGCATATACGATGGCGTATCCTTCCTTTTCTATGACAGGCCAATTGAGCTGAGATTTGTTGAGCTGATGTGATAAATATTGTATCACACGTTCACCTTGGTCAGTTTCCTGAACGAGGGCAGCTCCAATTGAATGGTTTGACGCATCAGTGTACAATTTGTACGGCTTTCCGGTATCTGGATAGGCCAAAATGGGGGCATCTGTCAGAACTACTCTCAAAGTGTCAAATGATTCCTGACATTCGTCGGTCCAGTGGAAACGTGCGTTTTTCTTTGTCAATTCCGTCAGAGGCTTGGAAATTTTCGCAAAGTTTGGGATGAACCTACGATAATAGGAGCACATACCAATGAATGATCGTACACCTTTCACTGTTGTGGGTGGTTTGAGATCTCGAATGACTTCTACCTTAGACTTGTCTGGCTGAATGCCACTTGCTGAAACTACATGACCAAGATATTTCACTTCCTGTTTGAGGAAATCACATTTCGACATTTTCAGCTTGAGGCCTGCCTTACGCAGCCTGTTGAACACGTCCTCGATGTGTTCTAGATGCTCTTCAAACGTTTTTGAGAATATGATGACATCATCGATATACGCGATGGCATATTTGTGTTGTATGCCTTGCAAAACTTTGTTCATGAGTTCCGAAAATAGTGCAGGAGCATTTGTCAATCCAAAAGGTAGAACATTCCAAGAATATAGTCCCAAAAAACATGTAAAAGCAGTTTTGTCAATTGAGTCTTGATCTGCCATGGCAATTTGCCAATAACCACTTTTCAGGTCTAAAGAGGTGAAGTACTGTGATCCTTCAAGCGATGCTAAGATATCATCAATACGCGGAAGAGGGTAGCTATTTTTGACGGTGATCTGGTTAAGTTTTCGGTAGTCTACGCAGTAGCGCTTTCCACCATCCTTTTTGTCTACAATGACTATGGGACTTGCCCAGGGGCTCTGGCTTGGTTGAATGACTCCTGCTTTTAGCAGTTCATCAATGTGATCTTCCACCATTTGCCTTTGGCTAAACGGCAGACGGTAAGGTCGCTGTTTGATCGGAGCATTGTCTCCTGTGTCGATTTTCATGGTAACCAGATCGGTACGGCCTAAATCAGTCTCGCTTTTAGCAAAGAGATCCGAATTGCGTTCAATTAGTTGCTCGATTTCATTTTTCTGATGTTCCGGGACATGAGACAGATCCGCTTTTTGAATTTTCATGGCAGGGTCCAGTTCTACTTTTGAGGTTACGTTAACCTGTGCACTTGGTTCTGATGGTTCACTTGATTCACTCTGCTCAACAGCGTTGATTTCAGATGCATCTAGCACCTCAGCAAGTCCTATGACTTGTCTGGACGGCAGCGTGTGATCACGTGTTGTAGTATTCACAATCACGGCTGGCAAGTGACCTTTTTCATTAGGTCTACTCACTGAGTTGAGTAGTATGAGTCCAGGTTCGTCACAGAAGTAGGGAGTGTTACTCAATGGTTGTATGGCGCAGTCCTGATCAATCAGCTGCACACGGTTCACGTACGCTGGAACTTCCACGTACGACTGTGCTGGGATGGTTGTCTTTTCCGGTAGCCTTACCAATGAGGTGACTGATTGACAGTTTAGATGTTGGGGCCTCAACGGGATCAGATTGTTGTGAATGTTCATTGTCTTCTTGCCAAAATCTAGCTTGACTCCAAATTCACTAAGGAAGTCGTTGCCTAAGATGCAAGCATGCTTTAGACCTTTGACGATTTGAAATTTGAACTTGCGACAGAATTTTGAAACTTCAACTGGTAGGGTCGCTGTGCCAAAGTTTTTGAGCTTGTGCCCAGTGACAGATTCAAGAGGGGCACAATTTTTAGAGAAGTCCAAAACGTGTTTGGATGAGATTTTGTCAAAGAATTCCTGCGACACGATCGAAATATCAGCACCTGTGTCTACAAGAGTGTACGCTTTACGATTTCCGAGGTAGATCCAACACATTGGGGTGTCACGTTTGATGAAAATTCTGGCGATGTTATCCCTAGGACCATTGGGATCTGGGTTTTCCGTCTGTTCGGTCCCGACAACAGATGGACCACTTAGTTTTCCGGCTGCTGAGGGCCAGGAAATGAGGTTTGTTTTGCTCTACATACTCTCTGGGTATGTCCGGCCTTTTCACAAAATGCACAAATTGGGCGACCATCATGGGTCCATTGATACCTGCGGGGTGGCTCATTTGATGCTACACCAGGCGGAGCAGTCTGTTGGCTCTGAAACTGAGTTCTATGGGGCTGATTTTGCGGTCGCCTTTGCCATTGGTTGGGCTGAGGCTGACGTTGTAACTGGCGATTGTTTGGTGGGGGCGCCTGAAAATGGCGTTGATTTTGAGGTGGTCCCTGGTATGGGCGTCGAGGTGGGGGTTGACTGTGACTTTGAGGTGGACTGGGAGGTCCAGCTCTTTGATTTTTGCCTACTGTTTTAGCTAACTTGTCGATTTTTGAGCCGACATCCGAGAGACACTTCTCTAGCTTATCGATCCTATCAGCTTGGGCGTCATTGCGAACTACATCTATGTCCATTGGTTCCTCTACATCCAGTTTACCTCTGCAGAGTTCAAAGGTTCGGTCTGTCTGCTGTTCGTCACTCGCGAATTTGACAGCTTCCTGCAGTGAAGTGAACTTCTTTCTGATCAATGCTCGTGCAAGTCGGTCATCATTTACACCTTTCTGAAAGATTTCCACCAACGTTCTCTGAGAATCGGCACTATTGGGATTGTCGAAAACTTCACTGGCAACGTCCTGGAGACGTTCGGCAAAATTTTGCATGAGTTCGCCTTTCTTTTGCCTAACTTTTTGTAGCTTTTCGCGGGCGCAGTATGGATCTTTCAGATCGCTATATCTGTCCCTCAACTCTTTTCTTAGTTCTAGCCATCTGAGATTTGGATTTTCAGTGAGCAATCTGCAGGCGAATTTTCCTGCGGGTCCACTTAGTGTTCGGGTTGCCAAAATTACCATCCGCTTGTCATCGGCGGTGCAGGCGATTGAATCCATATCCCTAGCCCAATCATGAAATTTGTTCGAGCTGTCTCCCGAAAATGATCTTACATGTTGCGTTAGACCTTGAACTCGGATCTCCATCGAAATGTCTCGCATAGTATCAATCAAAGAGTGCTCAACGGCAGTAGCCATATTGTTAAACAATTTTTAACACACGTACAATTAGCTAACGAAAATTCAACAGTTTTTAAGGAGAGGGCAAGGAAGCACCTTACTTGTGAGTTTTGAAGCGCTGGTTGCTGTATGAAGCACAGGTGGCGATGAAGAGCTGTGTTGAGAAATTTTTCGAGACGTCGAAAAATTTCTAGTAGCGTTGAAAAATAGCTTGAAGCGTTGAAAAACTGCTGGAACCGTTGAAAAACTGCTCGAAGCGTTGAAAAACCACTGGAACCGTTGAAAAACTATTTTCTGAAGTGGAGGTAGACGACAATTGAAGCGGAGAAGTAGGCTGATAACTTGCAGAATTGACAAACTAGTAGAGGTGTCGATGAATCTTGAAGAAAACTTGAAGTTCTAGATGAAGTTGTGATTGACTTAAGCTGGATGAAGATTTTTCAGAACCCGTGTAGAGCTCTAAAAACCAGATAGAAGTATTCCTGAGACTGTGCGGATTCCAAAAATATATAGTTTGTATATACTAAAATTTGATGTTGTTGGCACCTCTTTTCCTATGTACGCCACTGGAGGCGGGTGCCAAAGCGATCGGTTGAGTCACTGGCCTCGACGGCGGCGCAGGCGACTTATGAGTCACCACTGGCAGACGGCAGCTGACACGGCAGTGTGATGCGACGGCGCGGCGTTCGATGACCTTGACGTCGGTGGCGGCTCAGCGACGGCGCGCGGGCAGTGTTGCGTCACAGCGGCGAGGGGTGACGTCAGGAGCGGGTTATACGCGGCTACTGGCAATCGAGCGCTCTGTAGTTTATAGGCTTTTGCGAGCGTTTTTGAACTTGGAGATAAATTTTTTCTTGCCAGGGGTGTTTGTAGAGGTGAATCTTGCGAATTAGACGGTAGTTGGGTCTCTGTTGACAAGTTGAGTCTCTGATGTCTTAGACTCAAAATGAAGTACTGACAGGAGTGTGGATGGTCGATGGTGACTGGCTAAGTCCAAAGATGTTTTCTAAGTCTCGTGGCTTAGAAAAAATGGAAGTTGGTCACGAAGATCCAAACTTGCAATTTTCGAAGTGTAACTTGATCCGACGTAATTCAATCCGGGTCACGGCACCAAATCTTTTTGTTACCTAGAAGTGCTCTTAGGTATGGCTGTGAATGATGGTTTTCAAGTTGGTAGGACCTCTAATCGTACTTCGACGAAGATACGTTGTTTCCTTAATTGTCGATTTATTTGCACCTGGCGTTGTGAACAGGTGATGCAACTTAGCCAAAGTTCCAACACTCTCTTGTCTGTTCTTGACCTTACAAGTCCTTCATCACTCTACTGACATGCTATATTCTGTAGCACTGTGGGCGTCTGCATCACTATGAGCTGAGCTCATCAGTCTGTACTCACTTCTGCTGATCTGTGACTGTCCTTGCACACACACACACTGGTCTGTAGTACTCTACATAGCACTGCCTCTATCTGAATGGCTGGCACTGCACTGCACGTGCTGCGGTTGCTACACTCTCTATCTATCTCTCAGGGACGCTAGCTCAGCACTCCTTATATACGCCAAGTCGGCAGGCTTGGTTACATACGCCGACCAATCACAACACAATACGTCATAGGCGACAGAGTATGGTTCGATGCACTGGTCTGTAGGCTGATGAAATGCTGATGCAATCCAAGGCCAGACAGTGGCGTGACACCAGCGTCAGATCTCGTGAGCCAATGAGCGTTCGATACGTCATAGGGCGTTGGCTGGGGTGCATCGTACGATGGACCCGTGGTCATGAACCGACAGGCTACTGCGCAATATCTAGCTCTTTGTCTGAGTGCGACTGCACTTATAATGGGAGGGGGACGAGAAATGAATATACATACTAGAGGACCATTAATTATCGCGTCATTTAGCAATTAAAGTGAAGTAGTTAATAAATTTTCGTTACACGGTCGGGTATTATACTCAGGCTAGGCTTTGTGCAGTAATAAATGTTCTACTTATCAAATTGATCTTTTCTTCAACACTTCCCTCTACCGTGAAGGTAAGCCCCGACACTGCTTCTGGTCTCCACTTGAAGTGTTACAAGTCATTTTCATCTCTGACTTCCAGAAGTATGCCATGAACATACGTGCAATAGACAACTGGTTTTTCAGCCGAGTTCGTCTTCGACTGCAACCATAAATGCTTGGGCGAAGAGGGCCGCAGTAGCAACACCGTCAGTTTAGTAATACATGCTTCCTTGCGGGCATCGGAATGAAGACTTGATGGTGTACAGTCTGAGCATGGCACACATCCTGTGTTCAGGTATGTCAAGTCCTGGGAGTGTGTCATGCCGATAAACATAATCATCAATGATCTTGATTGTCCGTTCCACAGATACGTTGGTAAATAGACTAGTCACGTCCAAAGGAGCTAAGCTTCCTGTGCTTTTTTCTGTTTTGTTTCCAGATCGATGAACTCAGCCGATGGGGGATGAGGTGGCTTAGTGGATAGCACCCTTGTCTTCTAAGCCACCGGTCTCGGGTTCAAGTCCCGGCGGAGATTGTGAATAAGCCGATCTGATCCCCAAAATCCCTTCCAACAGGGTGAGAGTTGGCGACGCCGTATGACCCTGGCTGTTGGTGCGTTGTTAAACCCCAACAATTATAAACTCAGCCGATGATTTCAGAGAGTATGGTGATGGCACGTAGGGGCTGATTATCTTGTTCAATGCTTTTGCTAGCTGATACGTAGTCAGCGGGATTTGTGATATGATGGGACGTAGTGGATTTCCTCCCTTGTGCGTTTTTACGGCACCGGGCGCTCAACCACTGTTCTTCATGGCCTCTCGTGCACAAAGAGTTAAGATAAATGTAGCGTACGCAGACGGGTTCCAGCCCAGCCTCCCGTATCCGCCCGTGTATCCGTCTGGCAGTGTCGTAGCGTCCCCCGTATGCCTGTGAATGGCGCAGTAGGGGCCCGACCCTCTGGTCAGGTATCTGCCGCCGTCCCTTACTGTTTGCCTCTAGCCAGCGGCACCGAGGGTCGCCCGCCGCCCTGTCTGCCGGAGTGGCGGCTGTTATGTTCGATTCGTCGCAGTGTCCGTCCGTCCGTTTGGCTCTCGCGAATATAACTCTGGTCCTTCGAAAACTTACGTCGTCTATCGCTAACAACAAATAAAACAAACGCTAGCAAACAACAGCTACGACATCGTATTTATAGACGAACAAATCAACAAGACTCTGAGCAAATACTAAACAGCAAGAAGAGCAAAAGACCAAACAAACGCCATCAACATCTTCTATAGAAGCCAAATGACAGCAGGCTACGAGACTGAAGAAAAGGTGGTCAAAAGGATCCTCTCGAAGGACTGCAAGCCAATCGATCCTGAGGCAAACATCAAGCTTCAGGCATATTTTCAGAGCCCGTCCACCTCATCTGCGGTAATGAAAAACAACATTGCGGAGGACAAATCAACCCTAAAACAAGCAAACGTCGTGTAACAGCACAAACGTCAAATGGGAGACTGTGCACTCTTCCCAAACAGCGATTATATCTGGTACACGTCAACACCACTATCAAGAAGATTGAAAATGCACTTGCAGAGTGGGGCGCCATCCTCCCACACCCTGGACGAACGTCACAGGTGACTGACAAGACAACAACTGGTAGAGAACACCACCATCATTGGGCGAGCTCGAGACACCCGACGCCTAGTGACACTAGAAGCCGTATACATCAGGGAGTGCGACCCATTGATAAATAAGCAGCAGAACTCCAGAGGAGCTCCCCTACTTTTTGAGGGGCCACGGCTATCGTAGAGTAGCCCCCCTCCCCCTCACGTGTGCTTTCACTGTAACGCTTAGAATGTTTTATTCATGTTGTCCTTGTCTCGCATTGTGTAACTTTCCTTTTAGACAATTTAATCAACTTTAATCTTATTTTAACTGTGGTGTTAACACGGGCATTGACAGGGGGCGGGTACCCACTCCTCTCGGGTTTTTCGGAGGCAGGATAAAAACGGTGGCGCGTAGAGCCGCCGTACTTGGCATACCTTTTCGTTCATCATTTTTACAACTTTGTCAAAATTTCAAGGTAAACCTTCGCCCGGGTGGGGGTCTTTTAGACCCCCTCGGGTTTTTCCGAAGTGACCAAAAAACGGCGGAGCGCAGCGCCGCCAAACCTGGTCTAGCTGTTCATTTATCATTTTTACATCTTCCTGAAAATTTTAGCTCAAGGTCATATCAGGTCAGGTCACCAAGCCAGGTGACCTCACCTAAAAGAATGCTTAGGACTGCATAACTAAAAGGCGAGTTAATTGATCAAGTTGAAACTCGTACCACATATTGAGCCCACCATGAGCTACAACATATGTTCCGGGATTTTTGATATTGGTGACCTAAGGTCATGTGCAGAGGATGACCACCCCATTGTAAATACATGGGGAAAATCACGAAATGAGCTTTTCTAAGTAAGTATGGATGGAATCAACTTCAAACATTGGTTTCGGCTTGCTTTCCTCATTTCTGAAGTTGATGCCAAAAATTTGGCTTGTGACCTTTGAAAGGTCACCTTGGGTCAAATAAGCATTTTTGTGTTTTACTCTATAAATTCTCAATAAACAAAGACAGAACTTGTATTTCATCACTTAAGTGTTTGTATAGTCACTGCAAGTCAAATGATATGCATCATGACTATACCAGGTCAAGTTGGGTCAGAACGTTGACCTGGGCCAGGTCAAATTGTCAAATTTGACCTGGCATAACAATATTATATATCATTTGATTCGTATTGACGAGACAATTGCAATGGTGCATCAACTATGGCTGTATCTTGCTTGATTTGGAAGTAATTAGCGAAAAAGGAAACGCCCTTATGCATGGGTGGCTATGGACATTCCCAAGAACATTACCAATATTTAGTGACCTGTAGCTCCCTAGGCTTTGACCTGACACGAAAATGAATGGAAACGTAATGAAAAAGCAGCTCAAGAGCTTTCGAATGGTGTTAAAAAAATGTTTCTAGCTATCATAGTTTCTGAGATGTATGAGGTTTGCTTAGTACACCTCATATTAGCGATTTTGACCTATTTTGACCTCTGGTGACCTGACGAGAAAAATGACAAAAGTATTTTTGATATCATTTTCGAAGAGCTTTCGATTGCCGTTTTGCGCTTTTTTCTAACTCTCTTAGTTTTTGAGATCATGGGGGTCTTTCTTAGCCCACTCCCCCACCAGGGCGAAGGTGGCTCCTACCCGCCACCGGGGCAAGGGTTAAGTCATTTCAGGTCAGGTCACCAGTACGGGTCAAGTGACCTGACCTGAAAAACGTTTAAGATAGCCAGAGGTGCAGAAACTTGCCAACTCGGCTACTGGAGTTTGTGACACATTTTCAAAAATCGAGGTGCATGAGTGTGGCAAAATAGCAATCCTGACTATATGGTTCAAAATCAAACCACATATTTTCGAAATACAGAATCAAGGGTGTATCGAATATTTTAATTTGGCAACTCTGTCTTCAATTGCACAGCGTACCATCAGTGGTACGATATTGGTACTGTGTTCAGTTTCTACTAAAACGAGGGACCCCCGCTGCAGAAAACCCGGAAACCGCTGTCACAGTTGCCAGATTTTAACATGTAGCCCAATGGTGCCGATTGCTAGTAGTTGCCAGAAAGTTGCCGCCTAGATACCCGAAAGGTGACAGTCAATTTTTTGGAGAAATACACGATTGTGGGCATATTTAAGGCACTAACGATAACGCAGGTACATTATCAAGTACTTCTCTGTCCATTTTGTCAGGTTAAATCATATTTACAGTTTGAGTCTCCTCGATCTAGTGGCCCCTATTTCTTTGCATTTAGTATTAAGTACGCCTAAAAACTACTAAGAAAAGTACTAAAGAAATGAAAAAATAAACATGGCTGGGCAGCATTTCTTCTTAAACTACGCAACTGCGACAAGCCAAGTTCGAAATGTTTATGTGATGTAGAGCCTGCCAAAAATTTTAAACAGGTGGGAAGCCACTTCTTTAGAGGGCATATTTATTAGGTATATCTGAGATAAGTGCTGGCTAAAACTAGCCAGAATAAATAGTGCTGTCCATGGCTAATCTAAGATGAATATAGGCTACTGTAAGACTGATGCACTTTCACATATCAAACTTGGTTTTTCATTCCTTAGCTTGCTTTTGCCTTACCTTATTTGTGCCCTAGATTGGTTAGGTAGATTTGGAGCTGGAGGAAGTTGGGAGAGTTGGCACCAGCAACAGACTGGCAACAGCAGTAATTCAGGTGAGATTTCATGGTTAAATTATCATGTCAATATTGTACAGACTTCCAATACCTATTAGGCTAATAGATATAATTTTACATCAATGCAGGGTGGTTGCCTCAGAGTTTTTACTGCCAGAAGGAACGACCAGACAGGTGATAATCGGGGGGGAGGAAAATTTTAAGCATTTAATTCTGTCTATAAAAATGCTACCTAAGGTCCACTTTGCCAACACATTTTAGGAAGATCCAAATCCTATGTTGACATTGACATTGTTGTCTCTTTTGCTGATATGTGAGATAGAAGTTTAGTGACGGGGAAGCTGTGATCAGGGTTCCCAATTGTGTAAGTGTACGCTCCCATTCATCGATATGTTCCCAATAATAATTACTTTCATGATAATTGCTACATTTAATCATGGGGCAATGCACCATAATTGGAAACACTCTTTTCCAAAAATGGAAACTTCTTCAAAAAGGGAAATGCATGGCATTGGGAGAAACTGCGGTCAGAGTTACCAATAATAGTTATGATCCCAATACTAGAAACAATGATCCATAATTGAAAATTTTCCTTCCATAAACAAAAACATGATCTAAAAATGGAAACACAGTTTGCTACTTTCATGCTGTAATGGCTTGGTGCTTGAACCTTGTCTGTTGCAAAAAGTAGGAAACAGGTAGAGGACATTCAGCATATTAGAAATAGTATTCAAGTATACAATTGTGATTTCCAGCTCTGTGTGACAGAGGAGGCATATGTCGCATTGAGTTTGTGACAGCCAGCATATTTCTGCACCTCTGAAGATAGCATAAGTCGGAACAGAGCGAACTGATCCAGTTGAAACTCGTATCACATAACGGCCCTGCTGAGTACTCTAAAATAAGTTCCGGTATTTTTTTAATATCGATGACCTAAGGTTAAGTACGAGCCATGACCTCGCCATTGGAAATACCTGGCAAAATGGTTTTAACTGAAAAGTTTAGTAACGGACGGCGATAGAGCATTTATTTTAATTGCATTAGATTTGCCTTGTCTTTGCGGTTATAATGATATGCATTTTACCTAATTTGACCTTGACCTAACCTCAAGTCAGGTAAAATCCTTGATTTAACCTAGCAAGGTTATATTATATATCACTCGATTTGGCCTGCTGTAAGGATTCATATGGTTCAAATTGTTTGGCTCTATCTTTACTTGTTCAGATGTTGTTATCGAAAACCTTCACTTACATGTTATCTCTATGATGGCATGTTTTGACCTCTTGTGACCTTAAATTTTACCTGACAAAAAAATGGTTCAATATTTTCGATGGAGACGTCAATGGGCTACCCAACGCCGTTTACCGTTTTTCGATACCTAGCGTAGTTCTTGAGATCTTAGGGGGCGAGTAACCGCCCTTCCCCTACTTCGTCAAAGCGAAGGTGGCTCAGACCCCCGTCAATGCGCGTGTTAACACGCGCATTGACGGGGGCGGGTACCCGCCCCCTCGGGTTTTTCGGAGATAGCAGAAAAACGGCGGCGCGTAGCAGCGCCGTTTTTGGTATACCTTTTCCCTCATCATTTTTACAACTTCTGTGAAAATTTTAAGGTTAGGTCATCTCAGGTCAGGTCACCAGTACAGGTCAAGTGACCCGACCTCAAAAAAAGTTTGAGATAGCATAAGTCGGAGCAGGGTGAACTTATCCGATTGAAACTCATATCACATAATGGCCCTACCGAGTTCTCTAAAATATGTTCCGGTATTTTTGATATCGATGACCTAAGGTCAGGTACGAGGCATGACCTCTCCATTGGAAATACATGGGAAAAATGGTTTTTACGGAATAACTCAGTAACGGATGGTGATAGAGCATTTATTTTAGCTGCATTAGACTCGCCTGGGCTTTGCAGTTCTAATGATATGCATTTTATATAATTTGACCCTGACCTGACCTCAGGTCAGGTCAAATCCTTGATTTGACCTAGCAAGGTCAAATTATATATCATTCGATTCGGCTTGCTGAGAGGATTCATATAGTTTAAGTCGTTTTGCTCTATCTTTACTTGTTCAGTTGGAATGGCCGAAAAACTGAATTTACATGTTATCCCTATGACAGGCATGTTTTGACCTCTCGTGACCTTAAATGTGACCTGACAAAAAAATGGTTCAAATGTTTTCGATGGAGAAGTGGATGGGCAGCCCAACGCCGTTTACCGTTTTTCGCTACCTACCATGGTTCTCGAGATCTTAGGGGGCGGGTACCCGCCCCCCCCGTCAATGCGAAGGTGGCTCAGACCCCCGTCAATGCGCGTGTTAATCATGTTGCATGTTTGTTTGCCCCAATGTGAGTTGTGCTCATATGCATGGGATCTTGTGCGAGGCATCAGAAATTCCAACCTTGCATTTTATAACTATTATTCAACGTACCTCTGTCTTGAAAATGTTTTTGTGAGATAAATGAAACCGTCTACTTTAGGCGCGTTTTGACTTCAATTTTCTTCAATATGACATGCATTTTGGAACAATTGTACACGAGCATAGTATAAAAAAACGAAAACATATCAGGAACATCGAAAACTTAGAAAGAAAACTACAAGAAGCCAAAGCTGTGGTAACGCTCGATCAATACCGTATCAGTAATAACTTGCTTCCGTGTTATAAGATATATATATATATATATATATATATATATATATATATATATATATATATATATGGGACTCTTGTATTATGTTTAACACACGCATTGACGGGGTCTGACCCACCTTCGCCTTGACGATGGGGGGCGGATACCCGCCCGCCCCCCCTGAGATCTCGAGAACCACGGTAGGCAGCGAAAAACAGTAAACGGCGTTGGGTAACCCATCCGCTTCTCCATCGAAAATATTTGAACTATTTTTTGTCAGGTCACATTTAAGGTCACGAGAGGTCAAAAAATGCAGTCATAGGGATAACATGTAAATTAAGTTTTTGGCCATTACGTCTGAAAAAGTAAAGATAGAACAAAACGACTTAAACTATATGAATCCTCGCAGCAAGCCGAATCGAATGATATATAATTTGACCTTGCTAGGTGAGTGCAAGGATTTGACCTGACCTGAGGTCAGGTCAAGGTCAAATTATAGAAAATAAATATGACTAGAACCGCAAAGCCAAGCCGAGTATAATGCAGCTAAAGTGAACGCTCTATCACTATCCGTTACTGAGTTATACCGTAAAAACCATTTTTCCTATGTATTTCCAATGGAGAGGTCATGCCTCGTACCTAACCTTAGGTCATCGATATAAAAATACCGAAACATATTTTGAGACCTCGGTGGGCCTATTATGTGATATGAGTTTAAATCAGATAAGTTCACCCTGCTCCGACTTATACTATCTTAAACTTTTTTTAGGTCAGGTCACTTGACCTGTACCGGTGACCTGACCTGAGATGACCTAACCTTAAAATTTTCACAAAAGTTGTAAAAATGATGAGGAAAAAGTTATGTCAAGTACTGTGGCGCTACCCGCCGCCGTTTTTCTGCTGTCTCCGAAAAATTCGAGGGGGGCGGATACCCGCCCCCCTCGTCAATGCGCGTGTTAAGTTCTCAATTGCCGTGATCAAGGTGGAATAGCCGAAGCGTGGGCATGTTAAAAACAATTTTTGTTAAATCTTAAACTTGATACAATAATCTTATTGTAAGCACCTGTTTACCAATCTTTCTCACCATACTTTGAAATATAAGTTCAAGCTTTCGAATGTTTTGGGCATTCATTATCAAGATAAGAGACAGAGCGGCTCACGTTTCCCTAAATCTAATTTAAAAAATTATATCACGGAGTAATGAGCTCAAATCAGTTGACGGACCTTCTATGCAGAGAAATATCGTTACATTTTTGCAGGCTACTTGCTATGAAATTCATCCCATTTCTACAAAACTGCGATTCTTGCACCACCTTTTTACAATTCTATCGACACACTACACTGACACATAGTTAATCACAAAGCATTACAATATGTAATGCTAATGTTTCCTAATTATAGTGTAATGTTTTGCGATTAACTATGTGGCAATGTAGTATGTCGACAGAACTGCATGTAATATTTTGTAAAATATGTAATATATCTTACAATATATCTTCATTACAATGTGCAATGGTAATGTTTCTTTAACTATATTGTGATACTTTGTGCATAACTATGTGTCAATGTAGTGTGTCGATAGAACTGAGACATGGTGATGGAAGAATCGTAGTCTTCTAATAATGGAATAAATTTTTTAGCAAGAATTCTGCAGAAATGTAATGATATTTCTCTGCATAGAAGGTCCGTCAACTGATTTGAGCTCATCACTCCACGATATATTTTTCAAACAATTAGATTTAGGAAAGCATAAGCCGCTCTGTCTCTTATCATGGTAATGAATGTCCAATGCTTTCGAAGGCTTGAACTTATATCTGTAATATTTTTACTGCAGAATGTTGTGGGAATGACCTAGGACCCTAAAAGATGATACAGATGACAGTAAAAGCGCTAAAAGACTGGCAGCCTAAAACACCAAAGTCCAGAAACTAAAAGGTCTAAACCCTAAAAAGCCCAAAAAGGCTACGGCAAGGTGAAGATAATAAAAAAAGTGTGGGATGAGGTAAATGCAACGTTTCGGTCTTTAACCGTCGTCAGGCGAGGGATGAAAGGTGGAGGTGGCTAGAGGCCTGAGGTAACCTTTTTCCAAATACCAAGTGACTGGAGGCCTAAGGTAAACTTTTGGTCGAAGCAAAAAGTGTCGGCAGTCTCAATACCCTCTTGCCAAAGGAGAAAGGGAGCATCGTGTGTGGTGTGTTTATATGTCTCTAGCCACCTCCACCTTTCACCCTCGCCTGACGACGGTACAAGACGGAAACGTTGCATTTACTTCATCCCACGCTTTTTTCTTGTCTTTACCTTGACGTAGCCTTTTGGGCTTTTTTATGGTTTAGACGTGTGACGGGGGCGCTGGGGTCGCGGGGCGCGTCGCTCGGTGCGAGTCGGGCTGTGGCGTCGTCGCCATTGATGTGGTTGTTGTTAAAGGGCCGACCTCTCGGTGGTCCGCGGTGGCGGCTGTTCGTGGCCGTGACCCGCTCGCTCACGATGGTGGCGACGTCGCACCCGCTCCCAGCATCACACTAAATTTTATTAGAGACAGGTCGTGCTCGTCGCGTGCGCGGTCGGGTGGCGGGCCGAGTTGACGGTGGGAAGTGGACAATGTCGGCTAGCTTGGCCGAGTCCTCCAGACGGGCGAGCCTGTGTCCCGACACTCCCACTCAACACCCTTTGGTTCCAGGAAGGGAATACAGCTAGTGCCGAGCTTTGTAGCCCTCCCTGGTAGCAGGGGTCCCACCCGCCTCTCACGATTTTGGGGGCCCGTTTAACCACCCGTACGCCAAGTATTACCCGCATAGAAGCGGCACCGAAACCGTCAATCCTCTCCCCGCCCCTTTAAGTGACCGCTAACTCTCTTATTTCCCTCGGACCTGTCATCACAAGTTTACACCCCCCTTTTAACCGATTCTTCCATAGCTACCTTAACTACTTGCCCTTTCGTACCGTCCTATCGTGGTTCTCTGAGCTGCACGGACTTCTCGCCTCAAACATCGTCTATCTCAGTGGGCTATTTCCACGTACCAGGGGTCCAGTCTCTCTGGGGAGCGGATTTGTTTGCCTACGCCAGCACTTTTCAGCTTCGTTAACCCCTAAATCAGTCCCCTACCTTAATACCCTCCTCCCCTTTTTCTGTCACGTCACCCGTTCCGGCGTGTGCTCTCACTGTCAGATCCGGAACGAATGCCCTCAGTAAACGTTCTCACCACCGGGGACTTACGTTAAGCATGCACTCATAAATCACCTTGACCTAGAGCCATTCTTTCTCGCGCCTCTCACTTGTTCTAAAAATTATGAGTCCCTCCCCAATTTCATATCCCTCCCAGTGTTTCCGAGATCTGACGGCTAGAGCCCAGTCGGCCAACGCGAGCGGTATTTAGAAGGTTGCACTCCTCCTATCCGTGATCGTGGTAGGGTCTTATTTATTCGTGAAACGACGTGCATAGAGGATGGCCGATTCGGCCCCATCTAAGCCCCATCAACCAATTAGGCCGGGCTGCACATCTCCTGGCAGAAAGAAGTGGGCGAATTCACCTGGGGCTATGCTTACGCTTTGCTACCGTTTGCGGGCGCAACCGATGGAGGGGCGCGAGTGGTGGGATCCCCGGTCGGTCAGACCGGTACGACCCGCTACCTGCAGGCCGCTCTAAGGCACCAAACGTTCCTCGTTCTATGGCCTGTCACTCACCCACCGCCAGTTACTCACGCGCACCCACACCGGTGGCCGCAGCTCCCAGGACTTGCTAGAGCCCAACAGGATGTAACTCAGCTCCGCCCTTCCCCGATGATCCAGTGCTCCTCCTTCCCGCCTCATTTTCTCCCTAAACAGAAACTTACTAAACGCTGGCTGCGTCAAATCCCGCCTGCACGGACCATGCTAGTGGATGCGTCGCTGAGCCGTTGCCCCTAGGGCTTGGAGGTCACGGACATGGGACCACCGGAATGACCGAGTTCCGGCTTTTAATTTTACTAGCCTCCGGGCGTTCACGCCATAGTCTACTCACAACTTCCTAGCGTGGGGAGCGTCCCTAGGCTCGGTCCTCCCTCGGACCCTACCCGCCCACGAGTCCCACACTGACCGCCCGTCCCTCACGTCGGCTCCTCCATGGGCCAGCCAGAGCCATGAGTCGACGCCTGCCACGCCCTTTCCGGCTAGACTATCCCACAAATTGATAGCGTACCCCCCCGTCACAAAAAACTTCCTCCGTTACGGTGGAGCCCGCCTGATCCTCTTATCTTCATCGTTTCGGCCTGGTAAGTGTGTAACAAGACGACTGACATCAATCTCCGACGTCCCACGTTCCCTTTTTTGTGCGATCGGTGCTCCGTGGTTCAGACCAGAAGGTTCCGGCAGCGGACAGCGTAGCCAGAGGGAGCCCGTAGGCTCCAAGGCTAGAAGGATAGTACCGGGTTAGTAAGACGGGCGGGTGAAGTGATGTAGAGTGAAGGTCGGTTCAAGGGCAATCACAGTGCACGTTTCGGCGCCTCCGTGACCCCCAGGAAGAGGAGAGCCGCCATGACCCTCTTTCGGGAGCCAATGGGCGCGAAGGCTAGAAGGACAGTGCCGGGCTACTAAGACGGGCGGTAGAGATGATGTAGAGTGAAGGTCGGTTCAAGGGCAATCACAGTGCACGTTTCGGCGCCTCCGTGACCCCCAGGAAGAGGAGAGCCGCCATGACCCTCTTTCGGGAGCCAATGGGCCCGACGGCTAGAAGGATAGTGCCGGGTTACTAAGACGGGCGGTTGAAGTGATGTTCGGGAGCCAATAGGCTCGAAGGCTAGAAGGATAGTACCGGGTTGCTAAGACAGGCGGTTGAAGTGATGTAGAGTGAAGGTCGGTTCAAGGGCAATCACGGTGCACGTTTCGGCGCCTCCGTGACCCCCAGGAAGAGGAGAGCCGCCATGACTCTCTTTCGGGAGCCAATGGGCCCGAAGGCTAGAAGGATAGTGCCGGGTTACTGAGACAGGCGGTTAAAGTGATGTAGAGTGAAGGTCGGTTCAAGCCAATCACAGTGCACGTTTCGGCGCCTCCGTGACCCCCAGGAAGAGGAAAGCCGCCATGACTCTCTTTCGGGAGCCAATGGGCCCGAAGGCTAGAAGGATAGTTCCGGGTTACTGAGACAGACGGTTAAAATGATGTAGAGTGAAGGTCGGTTCAAGGGCAATCACAGTGCACGTTTCGGCGCCTCCTTGACCCCCGGAAGAGGAGAGCCGCCATGACTCTCTTTCGGGAGTCAATGGGCCCGAAGGCTAGAAGGATAGAAAAGGCGCGGCCATGGCGCATAGGATAGTGGTTGAATAATCCTTGCATCTTTATTGTAATACGCTATGCGCGATTGAGAGGAGGAAATGGTGTTGGGGAGCTTGGTCCGAACCACGTTGCACGACTGCGCTGCTTTGACAGCCCTTCTTCCCTTGCTTGGAACCCTTTGGAGGCATATGGGCGTCTCCAAATGCTATTCGCGGTTTTGAGTGCGCTTCAGTCTATCTTGAGCGGCATGTTTGCGTGAGGTAGTAGGCTCATCCGCACCTACCCCAAAACTTCTTTAAACTGCACCGATAGGTACTCTAATAATTATGGGCGCGCGCCCGGGCCCTCCAGTCACCCCCTTTCCTGCCCCCGAGAGAAATCCTGAATCCGTCGCTGCCACCCACCGAATCCCGTCGTAAGGATCTACTGCAGTCCTGGTTTCCCGACAGGCGCGCAAGCCCCTCCCCTTCCTGCCTGTATGCGCCAATGGGGGGCCGGCCGGCCCCCGGAGAGGCGGGACTTATCCCCTGACATGGCGGCGCATGCGCCCACTCAATCATATCTTAGCCACGGCACCGTGCACTTCGCAGACAAGGACCTCCTAAATTTAGTTTACGGCTTGAATTGCCCGACCTAACCTATTTTGCCCTGCACATCCCACTTGCGACTGGGTTGAGGCAAATGGACAATTCTAAAACGCTCGGTCCCAACAGCCAGCATAAAAAAATCAGACAACCAAATGTTGCGTCTTTGTTTTGCATAAAAAGGGAAAACACTCCATAGCTCTTGAACTTAACACCTTCGCCGAAGATTGGTTTGTAAGCTTAAGCCTTGGCTTCTACTATTTAAGATCATATTTACTTTGCTTTGCATCTATTTAGAAAGCTCCGAGCCCTCGGCCCTGACAAAATAGGTGCGATTAAAAAAACGAATCAAACAAAGAGGCAAGCCTGCTTGCTTACGACTGGGTCGGGACAAAATCGGAACTTATAAAACACTTGATCCAAACAGCAGCATTCTGAAACCGGCTTTTGAAAGCTTAAGCCCGTGCTCCGTCTATTAAGATGAGAACTGCACTGCGTTGCGGCTATTTAGAAGGGTGCAAGCTTTCTTGCCTTCGACCGGGTCGGGACAAAATCAAAACTTTTAGCACACCCGATCCAAACGGCAAGAATTCTAGAAGGGCAGGCAAAAATATTCCATTTCCAGGAGGCCAAAAGAAAAAAATGCGATGCCCGGAGCCTTTATACTGAGGACCAGCACTGAAGAATGGCTTTTGAAAGCTTAAGGCCCAGCTTCCGCTAATTAAGACAAATTTGTCTTCGCATGCTGGTTATTTAGAAAGCTCCGATCCCCAGGCTTTGACTTATGAGGTGCCATTATAAATCAGTACGAGAAAAATGCTGCGTTTTGGATACTTAAACCCAAACCTCGACTTTTAAGACGAAAATGTATTTGCATTGGAACCGTGCATAAAGCTTCGAGCTCCAGACCCTGACATAATAGGTGCTATTATATAACCGAAACCAAAATAAGGGAGCAATCCCTTTTGCTTTCACCCGGGTCGGGACAAAATCGGAACTTATAAGACACTCGATCCAAACCCAAGCATTCTGAAATTTGTTTTTGAAAGCTTAAGCTCGAGCTTCGTCTATTTAAGATGAGAATTGCATTGCGTTGCAACCCTTGAGGGGGCTCCGAGCCCCAAGCATCGACATAATAGATGCGAGTATAAAATCAGAACGACAAAGGATCGGTTTTGAATGCTTAAATCCAAACTTCAGCTATTAAGATGAGACTTTGCTTTGCGTTGCAGCTCTTTAGAGAGCTCCAGGCCCCAGGCCCTGACAAAATAGATGCAAACATAAAAAAGGAGAGCAAACGCAAAAAAAACATGACGCTGCTTATCATACTGGCTTTAAAACGGATTAAAACCATGAAGCGGCGAGAAGTCGTCCTTCTGTTAGCGATCCTATTGTTTATACACAAGTACTACTTGGCGACAAAATTTGGCCAAACTTTAATGCGTGATTATTACAGCCCGATTCGGTGTGGCGGTGCAGGAGAGTATGGGCCAGCTAGAGGACAATTTTTACTTACAGCTCGTGGAAATTTCTCGTCGTGTGGTTAGGTCAACATCGTAATGGTCGTGATTGGCCCCGCCCATTGCTGATCATGAGGATCAACCGAATTTACGATCGAAAAAAGGGTGTGAACCAATTTGCTAACTCGTAGTATTTTTCCTGTAATTTTGTCCCATAACGGCGAAGAATGAGGGTGTTTGTTTTGTGATCGGAAAAAGGAAAGCCGTGATAACGAATGAATACTCGTCGTAATTACGGCAATGAGCTGCCCAACCCATTGCTCGACTGTCCTATTGCTTCCAGTAAGGCCCTCTGCAAGAAAAAGCTTTATTTTCCCCTTTCATCATTTTATTAACCTGACATTCCGCGCACCAAAAAGGAACGCTACAGTAATAGAAAACCCCTAACGCGGCAAAACTGAATTGGAATGCATATTTCCATGGTCTAAACATAGGTACGAATCTGAAAAAAAATGTTCCATAGTCGTTGTGAGCCTATCGCGGCGCAAAAAAATAAACAAAATAACATGGCGACGACCCCCCTTAAGCAAGTACATTTTTCAGACTCGCTAAAATAGCACCGGTAGCCCCCGTTCGTATACACACACACTTATTAACCCCTGCCCGTCCCCCAGAGATTCATCCATTTCCCCCTACCACCGGGAAGGCGCTCCAAAACTCGGCTCATTCTGCTATAATGCATAAATTTTGAGGGTTTGGGGAATGGGAGGCGGTAGAGACTCACTTGTTTGATTGTTTTTGCCCGTGTTCTCTTGTCGGCTTCCTGCGACGCTCTTAAAGCTCCGCGACCGAATTTTCTATGCACGCCGCCTCAGAAGAGAGGGCCCTCTTCACTCCCATGCCCAAGTCCGGGTCTCTCCGTCTCACACCGAGCCCTCTGGCCGAATCTGTTTGTCTCATATGCTGCCCTTTTGTCTCCAATCAATCTGTCTTCAATGCTGACCTCTGCAACCGTACACCCTCCAATGTTGCGCCCAACACGGCGGCCCCTGGCCGAATCACTCCACCTCACATGGTGCCTTGAGTCTCTAACCTCCTTCCTTGACCCCGGCCTCTCCTTGAATGCCTTCCTCCTCTCACCTCTCTCTCCTCCTCTCCTCGAAGCTTTTGCCTAGCTTATCTCGCTGGTTCCGTGGGGCCTTCCCATTGGCCGATTCGCTTCCGGGTACCGGCTGACTGGCTTTCTGTTCCGCGTTCCTGCCCCCTCTGTGTGTCACGGGGCCATGGTAGTGCCGTTAACCCTCGTCACAGCTGGCTCCAACCCGTTTGGCGCTTCCAAGCTGTATTGCAGGAGAAAGAAGGGGGGTCGTACTTAGCCTTTTATGGGGGCCAAAAATGGCTGTCCGAGGAATAACGAAAATACGATAGCTAGGAGAGCCTTCCCAGCAGAGGTTCACAATCAATGTACAAAAACTTTCCTCCACTTTCCCTGGGCACAGACGGTACATCACCGCCTGTGTCGCTTTCGGGGCGGTGCAGCCCGTTTTCACACAAAAAACACTCATTCGCTAACACGCTGACACTTCAGGAAATTGGTTCCAGATACTATGAGAACAGTCAGCCTGCCCCCCTGTGTGCGCCGTACATAGTGTGCGATAGGTCTTCTAACATTCAGCTTAAGAGTGATAAAAATACAGAGTATCCAAGGCTGTGGGTAAATTACTGAGAGAGGTCAACGACACTCTTTGGTTTCGTGGTACAGTTTTTCTTTACGTTAACAGCCAATTTTCTTTCTGGGCATTATGTTGTCCTCAAAAGCATAGCATGTTACCATAGGGAAGAGCCATATAGAGACACGACGAAATAAAGTAAGCACAAAAAAAACACAAAAAGGAATAAAAACCAGTGGCCAAAAGCCCGGCACATAGCATGATAGTAGTATAGAAAACGCTTGCGCGCGGCGCCCGGCCGGTCACGGAATTTTGGCACAGCTCGGTGACCTGAGGTGAACTCGTGGGTTCGACAGCCGTCTCCATGGTTACGGTTGGGCCAGCCGCCGACCCGGTGTCAGTCCCCGATTTTCGCACTTGCCATACTGTTGCCGCCGGCGGCGTTTCCAGGCCCGTAAACCGGGGTCGCCCCATTTACGTCAGAGGCTACCGTGAGAGGGGGGAATAATCCCGCAATTCGTCAGCAAAAAAAGGAGGAAGAGAAAATAACAAGCCCCACCGCCGGTAGTTTCAAGATCCGCCACTGGCCCGGTCGCGCGTGTTTCTCCGGAACAGGGTCATAAAACCGCGGCGCCCTGCCTTTGGACAACGGCAGCGCTGGGTCTGACCAGACCCCACCCCACTGTTTGTTCCGGCGTTATTCGGCCGCCGGTAGCGCTGCTCCGTGAGCGTGGCGGCGCCGCTGCAGCACCGGGGGTTTCATTTCCTGCTCTCGGACCAGTGCGCGTTCTGGATAGGCGTCATGTGACGGGTGCCGTCACAGACGTTTTAGTTTCTGGACTTTGGCGTTTTAGGCTGCCAGTCTTTTAGCGCTTTTACTGTCATCTGTATCATCTTTTTAGGGTCCTAGGTCATTCGCACCACACTCTGCGGTTTATGGCACCCTATCTCCAGCAGACCTTTCGAGAACTTAATATTTTTTACTGAACGTTACTAAATTGACTAAAGACATTCCAATTGCAATCAAGCAAACCATCAAAAATATAATCAAATTCCAAAAGAAGCTATCCAACTGCGAATCGGCAATGCCATTCAATGGTCGCTGCATCGAAGAAAAGAAAGGAAAATATATTTATAGTAAGTAGGCGAAGAACTGTTGGCAGCAGCATTGTTATGAGCTTTAACACGCGCATTGACGGGGGGCGGGTACCCGCCCCCCTCGGGTTTTTCAAAGATAGCATAAAAACAGCGGCGCGTAGCGCCGCCGTACTTGGCATACCTTTTTCCTCATCATTTTTACAACTTCTGTGAAAATTTTAAGGTTAGGTCATCTCAGGTCAGGTCACCAGTACAGGTCAAGTGACCTGACCTCAAAAAAATTTTAAGATAGCATAAGTCGGAGCAGGGTGAACTTATCCGATTGAAACTCATATCACATAATGGGCCCACCGAGTTCTCTAAAATATGTTCCGGTATTTTTGATAGCGAAGACCTAAGGTCAGGTACGAGGCATGACCTCTCCATTGGAAATACATGGGAAAAATGGTTTTTACTGTATAACTCAGTAACGGAGAGTGATAGAGCGTTTATTTTAGCTTCATTAGACTTGCCTTGGCTTTGCAGTTCTAATGATATGTATTTTACATAATTTTACCCTGACCTGCCCTCAGGTCAGGTCAAATTCTTGATTTGACCTAGCAAGGTCAAATTATATATAATTTGATTCGGCTTGCTGCGAGAATTCATATGCTTTAAGTCGTTTTGCTCTAACTTTATTTGTTCAAATGTACTGGCCGAAAAAAACCTAATTTACATGTTATCCCTATTACGGCATGCTTTGACCTCTGGTGACCTTAAATGTGACCTGACAAAAAATGGTTCAAATATTTTCGATGGAGAAGTGGATGGGCAGCCCAACGCCGTTTACTGTTTTTCGCTACCTACCGTGGTTCTTGAGATCTTAGGGGGTGGGTACCCGCCCCCCTCGTCAAAGCGAAGCTGGTTCAGACTCCCGTCAATGCGCGTGTTAAAGTGGTGTTGAGAATGACCATTATCTGCCAAATTATTTTTTTATTTTATACCCAAATTAATACTGAAAGAACAGATACAATAATAATCGGAGCTTTCGACTTCAAGTCATCCTCAGCTATAGCTGAGGATGACACTCTGCTCAGCTATTGCTGAGGATGACTTGAAGTCGAAAGCTCCGAGTTTTATTGTATCTATTCTTTCAGTATTAATTTAGGTCTAAAATAAAAAAACAATTTGGCAGATAATAGTCATTTTAAACACCACTTTAAAACTAATAAGATTATAAAACTATTAACCCTCGCCCCACCAGGGGGCCATCGATGCCCCCTAAGGTTTTTTCAAGATAGCAGAAAACGACGAAACGAAGCACCGCGGTTGGGGGCTCTATCTCTCACCTCATCATTTTTTCACCATCCCTGAAAATTTTTACCCCAGGTCACCAAGGTCAGGTCACCAGGCAAGGTCAACCAAGGTCACCTCACTTCAACTTTGAAGCTCTATAAGAGCTACATTTCTTAGTCAATCGATTTGAAACCTGCTACACTTCATGAACCTTCCAGGGTCTACAACGTGTATATCCGGGATTTTTCGATTTCGTGACCTGAGGTCAGGTCACGGGGCGACCTCTCCCATTGGAAAAGCATGGGAAAAAGCTGTCTCATGATCTAAAAGCCACAAAAATGATTGCAAATGCTCAGACTGCTCAGAACAGCGTTTTTGGACACCCTTTCACGGATTCCAGGGGTCATATTTGCCCTTTGACTTTTTTAAGGTCATCCAAGGTCACCAGGGGTCAAAAACAGTATCTTAACAATAACTTTTGACCTAATTGAGCTAGAGCGCTGACACAAACACCATCGTGTTTGTCTCGTTACTTGCTTTCATTTGATATACGGCTAGGTTATTTTATGACCTTTCGTGACCTCAGCGAGGTGACCTCTGGAGGTAAAACCACTGGCGGGAGTTCTTTACGTTCCACACAGCGGAAAAAGGTCTGGCAATTTCCTATCAAATGTACTTAACCGGATCTCAATATCTTTAATGGCATAGGAGTTATGTCTAGTTTTCTTAAGCATTGCATATTTGAGTGAAAATAGCCTATCGTGACCTTTCTTAACCTCTGGAGGTCAAACCATTGACCTGAGCGCTTAAACATGCAAAGTAATTTCTTACTGAATTCACGCGAGCTTTCTAATGCACCTGGCAGATTTTCGCTAACCCCCATATTTTCGGAGTTGGAGGGGGGCCATCGATGGCCCCCGTGGGGCGAAGGTGGCGCCTGACCCCCGGTGAGTCGCGGATTAAACTCAACAACACGTCGAACCTTTACGAGTTTTTCTCTGTCTTTTCCTTTACTCTAAACACTTCTTTTTCCCTCTGCTTTATGGTATATCAGGTCAGAAAATTGCCTTAAACATGGGTTATATAAAGAAGCTTTCGAACGTTGGTAAGTTTTGAAGTGCTGCAGCGAGGAGCATGATGATGAGTTGCTAAGATGTTCCCTGGCATCTCCCTTCGAATCCGGAAATGTAAAAGTAAAAAACACTGAAGATTATATATTCGGGCACAGCCCTTCATCAGAATCGTGGAGTAAATATCCTCAGTCCTAGTATAGCCAGACCTCGAATTGAGCTTCTTACAAAAATGCCTTTTAGAATGAATCGTTAAAAATAAGATTGGATGTCGTGACAACAAAGATATTGGTACCTCTAACCTAAAAGCAATGCCGACAATACAACAAACCTAGACCAGTATTTGTGACAGACTTTTCTATGATTTCAGCCAAGCACTAGCTTTTGATTAACAATGAAAAACTCGTTGAAGTATCTTAATCGGTTATTTGAATATTTCTGTTCTTATTTTTTACTTTTTTCCGTCGACTGCAGCTAAAATGCTAACCAAAAACTACCTATTTAGCACTATTAGACGTGATACTAGATCGGTGTAAAGACTGCATGCTTTCCCCTTTAAGTCGTCATTGGTTAGGTCGGCCATTTCTAAGCCAAAATGTTCTGGGGGTCAGAGGTGTCATTTATGCAAGTCAGGTTTTAAAAGCGACTGCACACAGAAAAATTTAGTGTATCAAATAGACTGTAGACTGTGTAACCAGGATCAAAACAGGGCTCAATACGTAGGGGAGTCGATGAGGCGTGTCCGATTGCGATTTAACGAACATTTGCGGGACGCGAAAAATAAAACTAGGAACACACCTCTAGGAGATCATTTCCTCGAGAAACATGCAGCACAGGACACTCAGGCTATATCAGAACCACTTGAGCTAAAAGTAGTTCATCGGGCACGTGATCATCCAGATAGAAAGATAGCCGAATCCATAATCATTCAGGATCGTCATCCCAGCCTTAACGTACAAGGAACGTCCTGGCCTATTATGCGGGTCTAGGATAGGCTATCACTTAACAGCAGTGGCTTAAGAGGTAAGGGAGGGATCAGCGTAATTATAGATGTTCTGGGGTAGGACTTCCATACATTATTGATAGTGTTATTGATGCTAGACGTATATGCTTTTGACGTTTAACTTTGGGCCCGATTTACAGACTGGAAAAAAGGGCTATGATGGTTGAATTAGTTTAACTAGTCAGAAGTGATGGGCTTAGGTCACAGGTACGGCTCAGGTTTTTTTAGGTAATTTATCTTTGATGGTACTTTTCTGCAACCAGATGTATACTCATTCAACGCTTAACGTTGGGCCAGAGGTACAGGCTGGAAAAAGGGTTTATTAATGAAGTCAGTGTCAGTTTTGAAGTCATCTCAATGTATTCCCTTATTCTTCAATGATTATACAAGGCACTAGGAGCGTGAAATTATATCTATTTGTGTGTGGCCGACCACGTCCAATAAAACCGTGGAAACAGTGGTAAAAGTAGTAAAACATCCTTTGAATGTTCTCTTTTTTCATTTCAAATACTAGTTATTGGTGCAATGTAGTTAAACCGGCCTGTGAGAGGGCTAAACACATGATATATTTTGTTATTTATTTTCAGTAGTGGCTCTCGATATTGCTTCAAATTTTCCCAACCTTAATCATTAAAAAAAAACTAATCAAAAGCCTTTTGAAGTGGCATTTGAACTGGGATCTGTGTCAGCTATGAAATGATCACCTGTTAAAAATATCATGTGAGGCAACCTGTTTAAGTGACCAAGGCGAATGCCTCATGATTTCAGGACATTTTTCGCATATATGGGCAGATTGAAATTACTTATTGGGAATGAAAGCCTTTCAGACGTTTTTTACATTGTATGAATCCTCTGCAACGTATGCTGTGCTTCACTGGTTCACCTTGTATTTATACTATTTTTCCACCACCGGGAACGATGTAATTGTGTGAGTTAGTGGTGTTTATAGGATAGGTTATACTTGTTTCGATTATTGATAAACTCGCGATATCTTTGTAAATTTTCGTTTAAGGCTGCAAGGCCCATTACTAATAAGTTCCTTTGCCCTCGTCTCCCTCGAAACAATAAATCCCTTTCATCACTTTAATGGCTGCTATTTTTAGTTTTACAAATCTTGTCCAAGTTGTTGCCAATTCAGTTTTAGGAGTCGGAGTCTCACTAGAGTCATCAAGGGACTTTCAACGGAGACCCCGACCCGACCACCCAAACGAGCAACTCCCACGATGAAGGGTTGATTAAGGAACCTAAGTCGTCCCACAAGGCATAACGACGACCATCTCCCTCAGGTCACCCCCTCACCAGTCAGTTTCCAGCTGACCTGCGGTATTTATGGTACCTACCATTTGCCAGTTGACCTAAATTATTTTTCCAGAAGTTAAAAAAATGTCGAGTGAGACGTAGACGAATTGCGGTGGCGCTTCCTGAACGTGTTTTTTTTACTACCTGTAGAAACCTGAGGAGGCCGGTTGGCCGCCCCCTCGTGTGGGCGCGTGTTAGTTTTCATCCATTCTCACACTTGACGATGAACATTTTGTAAAGACAATGTAATATGATTGCAAGCAACCGATTACGAAAGCAATCGCTTTGTTTGCGCTGTTAAACATAAGGCTGTACTACCGCAGTGGTCAAAAACCGTCTGCATGCCTACCTTAGGTGTTACAAATTTGGAATTTATAGCAAAAACGCATTTTTTTATCGAAAGATATTTCATGAAGAAAATTTTTCGAGGTGTCAAAAAGGGACATTTCAACTGCGAAAATGTCAAACTAGGTCAAAAAGGAAAAGGCCAAACAAATTAAAAGTCAACATTTTTAAAGTTTTAAAATTTTCGTTTTTTCAAAATAATGTATAGTTCAAGACGAGTTCAATGATATACAAAACTTGTTAATCAGGCAATGCGTTTTGGAGTTATTAGCATCAAAGATGAGTCTACAAGGTGACCTCCTGAAAATGCCTCGGGCTATATCTCGGTCACCGTTGGTCGGATGGGGCTAAGATTCTCACAGGCGTGTTCCTGGCCCAAAACTACCCCGGAGACAAAGTTTCAGATTTTTTCTAGACATGGTGGTGTCAAATTGAAATATTTTTGGTCGTTTTGTCCTGGAATGCCCCCACTCCTAAAAGAGTTGCACCGTGTACAACGGAAGTGTCGATTCTGGCGACAGATGGCAGGGCCATCAGATCTGAGGGTCGAGTTCAAACCCCGGTCCGCTCCCCCTCTATCCTTTTCGCAGATCAGACAACGTACTCAATGCACGCTAGGTAATCTACGAAAATTTCTAAACTCTGCAAATATGATCTCGAAGACAAAGGAGAGTAACATCTATATATTAAAGATAAATATTTGGGTTCAGCACTGTTTCCGAAATCTCAATTTGTCACGTGAAGTGACTTTGATACTATGGTACAAATAAAGGCTTGGTACAATCTACTTGTAAACAATTTTACTTCGTGATCTCCAATTTTTTCTCAATGAAATGCCAATGAAAAACTTAATAGATATTTATTATCAATATATATTTAGGTCTACGTTGTCATTGATTCCTCAATAAGCCCGCACAACTAAGAAAATGAATGTGTTCGACTTTATATAATAAAACAGATAGTGCACGGGGACAGCTCCCCTCCCATGTATTCAAGCTAGGCACGGAGAGAAGAGTGAGCCGTGTCCAGAGTTGGTCCCTTATTCAGTCTGCTAGATTTCGCCCTGACACCTACTGTGACAACTAGTGTTAATTATACAGCCAGCGGGTTTCCGCAATGCAAAGCGGGAGGGGAAGGACGGGGAGGGGTAGGGGCGCTGACTGCGTCATTTCAGAAGTCGGCCGCCCTGAGCCAAGCCCAAATGAGCCAACTTTGCAAATCAGCTGCTGGGCTGAACCACCAATAACAAAGTTATATGGCGGCAGCTTGTCACCCGTCCGGAGCGCCGGTGATTGCGGCCACCCACATAGCTTCTGCCTCCAGTGTCGGAATGGCGCGGCGGTGTTGGAGGGACACAGAACCTGAGCGGCACAGCCCTGGAGATGGCCGTGGAAGACGAAGAGACACCGTGGGCATAACACTTTCGATTGCACCGGTAGAAGTCATTCAAAAGTCAGTATAAGTCAACTGTCAATTTTTGATTCTAAACATTGTTAATGCTTAACAAAATAATTCACCGTCACCATTAAAAAGTCCATTTGCGTGCTATATGTCCACCGTGGCTGGTAGTACCTTATAAAAAAGTCGCCATTGCCAGGTATTTCCAATGGCGAGGTCATGGCTCGTGCCTGATCTTAGGTCGTCGATATAAAAATACCAGAACATATTTTAGAGAACTGGGTGGGGCCATCATGTGATATGAGTTTCAATCGGATAAGTTCACCCTGTTCCGACTTATGCTATGTTAAACTTTTTTGAAGTCAGGTCACTTGACCTGTACTGGTGACCTGACCTGAGATGTCCTAACCTTAAAATTTTGACAAAAGTTTTAAAAATGATGAGAAAAAGCAAGCAAAGTACGGCGGCGCTACGCGCCGCCGTTTTTATTCTCTTTCCGACAAACCCAAGGGGGCGGGTACCCGCCCCCGTCAATGCGCGTGTTAACCTAGAATAGTTAATATGCATACCAATCGACTTTCAATAGCAATCTGAACGCAATGATATCAAAATAAAAGCTAAATCATGCTTTCATCAAAGTTATTGATCTAAGTATGAAAATGTTTAAAGGGAATGTGGCACCTTCATAACATGATTTTAACTGAGATAGCCAAGTTGTAAAGCAAGTCGGAAAACCCGGTACTCCATATATCATTTGTCTTGGAACTCGATATTTCCGTAGAAAAAAGCTTAAACCTACCTGACACCAGCCCCCTCCTCAGCCCCCGCCGGGCGGCCATTGTTGTGAGCTGCTGGTGTGACGACATATGCTGACGTCACGATGAGCATCAGCCAATAGAAGCCCTTGAAGCTTTTCAAGTATGGTAGTGGTTGCCAGATCATGACATCATCCACAGGCAGATATTTATTAATTTTCCTACAGGAGTATTTTTAAAACAAAATATTGAGCTTACTGTGCATTTTTCAGATAAATCATGAGTGGTTTCATTATTTTCGGCTAAAAGTACGCCTAATTGCACTAAATTCCAGGATTCGACCAAGGTGCCACATTCCCTTTAAATAGCCCCAGATGACCTGCCAAAGGTCACAGGTAAAAAATGCAGCATGAACTGGAAAAGGGCCCATAATACTGCGATTTGGAGAATATGAAGGTATTTTCAGCTGTATCTACACAAATACAGCCCAATTTATGTTTCTTCCATGTATTTCTAATGTTCCGTAGTTCCGTAATGTTCCATCATGTTCCGTAGTTGACTTTAAGTCATCGATTTGAAAAATCCCAGAATATATGTTGTAGCACTTGGTGGGTCCATTATGTGGTATAAGTTTCAATCCGATAGATTCACCCATTTTTTACTTATGTCACCTTAAACATTTTTTTTTAGGTGAGGTCACTTGACCTGCACTGATGACCTGACCTGAGATGATCCAACTTTAAAATTTTGTTGAGACTTGCTTTGCACCGCCGTTTTTTGTGCCGCCGGAAAAAAGCCCGAGGGGGTGTTCAAATTCTTCCCACCGGGACAAGGGTTAAAGGGGTTGATTCGGACCACTCGAAGAGCAAGTGTTTCATTTCATTTATTTTCATGTTATTTCCTTTCTTTGAGCTTCCACGAGCTTTGTCTTTTAAGATAATCTTCCTTTTAATATAATGAATTAATTTAGTTTAATGTTATTCCTGTTAATTGCATTTGGATTATCAACCTATTTCAACTACTGTACTACCTCTCACCAGACGCTCGCTCTTCTAATATCGAGCCTTAGTCTAATATCGAGCCTACGTCTTACCGCTCACTGCAGTAGTGCTGCCAAAACTTTCCTTTATCATAAATTCAAAAATAAATTTGCACTTTCAGAGTACTTTCAGAGCAAGGGGAGGCAGTGGCGCAGTCGTAGCGTATTGGCCTTCCACGCGCCTGACTAGGCTTCAAATCCCCGGTGGGGAGTACAGGTTAAGGACTTCTTGATCCTTAACACGCGCATTGACGGGGGTCTGAGCCACCTTCGCTTTGACAAGGGGGCGGGTACCCGCCCCCCCCTAAGATCTCGAGAACCACGGTAGGTAGCGAAAAACGGTAAACGGCGTTGGGTTGCCCATCCACTTCTCCATCGAAAATATTTGGACCATTCTTTGTCAGGTCACATTTAAGGTCACCGGAGGTCAAAACATGCCGTAGTAGGGATAACATGTAAATTAAGTTTTTCGGCTATTACATCTGAACAAATAAAGATAGAGCAAAACGACTTGAACTATATGAATCCCCGCAGCAAGCCGAATCGAATGATATATAATTTGACCTTGCTAGGTGCTAGGTCAAATCAAGGATTTGACCTGACCTGACCTGACCGGAGGTCAGGTCAGGGTCAAATTATATAAAATGCATATTATTACAACCGCAAAGCCAAGGCGAGTCTAATGCAACTAAAATAAACGCTCTATCACTCTCCGTTACTGAGTTATACAGTAAAAACAATTTTTCCCATGTATTTCCATTGGCGAGGTCATGCCTCGTACCTGACCTTAGGTCACCGCTATAAAAAATACCGGAACATATTTTAGAGAACTCAGTAGGCCCATTATGTGATATGAGTTTCAATCGGATAAGTTCGCCCTGCTCCGACTTATGCTATCTTAAACTTTTTTGAGGTCAGGTCACTTGACTTGTACTGGTGACCTGCCTTGAGATGACCTAACCTTAAAATTTTCACAGAAGTTGTAAAAATGAGGAGGGGAAAAGGTATGCCAAGTACGGCGGCGCTATGCGCCGCCGTTTTTATGCTATCTCCGAAAAACCCGAGGGGGATGGGTACCCGCCCCCTGTCAATGCGCGAGTTAATATACCGTTTATACAGAATAAGAGTTGGTGGCGCCATAAAACCTCATCATTTAGTGCGTCCTAAAGCCTCAAGGTTATCCCAGAGCAGAAAAGCAGAACAAATTGACCCCATTTCTGAAGTACGGAAGCAGTTGGGTTCGTTGGACGTGCATGACATCTTTACCAGTCTATTGTGATTGTATGCACCGGAAACTTCGTAACCGTTTCGCAGAATCCCTGAAAGTTCAAATAGTTAGTAGCCGAGCACGCCCTTGCCGCCGACGCAGTACCGCACATATTTGTAGGAGTATAGGACGAGGAACTCTGCCTGTGGAAAACACAAGGTACCACCGTTTCTGGCAAGCGAATGTACCTGTACCGCAGAGTGGTACTGACCGGGTGCGACAGCTGGTCGAGTGCAAGATACCTGGTCGAGTGTACCGTCTGTACTAACCGAGTGCAACAGCTGGCCGAGTGTTCTGTCTGTACTAAGCGAGTGCGACAGCTGGTCGAGTGTTCCGTCAGTACTAACCGAGTGCGACAGCTGGTCGAGTGTTCCGTCTGTACTAAACGGGTGCGACAGCTGGTCGAGTGTACCGTCTGTACCAGGGCATTTTTTAATGAAAAGTCAGTGGGGGGACATTTCTTGTGCTGGCCATTATAGTGTCTTCAAGGGGTCAAGACCCCCACATATGGCCTCTGCAGCTGCAGTGCCCTAAAACCCCAATTATTAGGGGTCAAGACCCCATTTTTAGGGGGTTTGATAAAACTTAGACGCGTTAGTGTTAAGAAATGTTTCACAATTTAGTTATTCTAAGTCTAGAGATTATAGATGCTGTCCAGGGCTGCCAGGTTTTTTTCAGCGGAAAAGGTCAAACCGAGTTAGAAAAAGGGCCAAAGAGTGGCAAAATTTTATTTCCACTGAAATAGCCAAATAAACACCACACAAGCCAGATTTGAGGCTAAAACGAGCCCTAGCGGTAGTCATAAAACCACAGAAAATGTGACTTGTATCACTGTTTAAAACTAATTGTTGACAGTTTGATATTGAATTGAGGCAATATTTTTAGCACACTGTCCATCTAATAGGAAGCTAGGGGTGCCCTTCCATCACCGCGAGGCCATCGAATAATTTCATCCACATAACCAGAACATTTTTTGGGATCATCAATCAACCCCTGCCGACTTTGTGACCAAAAATTTCCTGATCTCAGTCAAAATGGGAGTAAACAGGAAATTTGTATAACCAGCCGCTGCGGAAGGCAACGAGGAGCCCAAATTCGACAATTTTTTGGTACTAACGTGGAAATTTTACTGTCAGCATCAGGTTGCAGTTTGGCTGGCCCCCTCACTTTTTCCGGTGGCGACGCTTATGTATGCTACCACCACAATAATAAATAAAAAGGCTAAGTACTTCATACCGCCACTCCGGCAACCAGTCTTACGCACTTTGACTACACCGTGTCCCGTCTAATGCACGAACGAGCTCTTAGCGCTGACAACTGACTGCGTGTGAAATGAGAGCATCATGCAATGTCACGGTACCGGCTGGGATGTGGGCTTCCGGTCGGATAGAACACAGGGGCGGATCCAGGGGGGCCGCGGGGGCCGCGCCCTCCCCTCCCCCCGCTGGTAAGGCGCCCCTCGGGACTAAGGCACCCTCGGAGGCCGCCTCCATCTTATCCACGTTTGCATGCCTAACGGAAATACTGGCGCCGCGAGGTAATTCTGCGGCATGCAAATACCACATCTTGACAACCAGCCTTGCATCACTGGCGCCCCCCATCGTGCATCATTGGTGCCCTTGTTTCACTCCACCGATGCCCCCAAGCCTCATCGTGGGCTCTTCCACCTCTTGACATCCCGCTATGTACTACCGGCGCCCCAATCTACACTACGGGCGCCCCCCCTCTCCTAAAAATCCGCTCTATACCGCTGGCGCCTCCATGGTGCAGCATTGATCTCTCGTTTTTGCTCCAATAGCGCCCCCACGCTTCACCGTGAGCGCCTCTGCTTTTTAGAGCCGCTCTTTACCATTGGCGCCTCCGTGGCACATCATTGGTGCCTTTTTGCTCAAATGGCGCCCCCACGTCTCACTGAGGGGGTCTTCACCTTTTACTTGCCCGTTTTATACCAGTGGATCCCCACTCTCTCTCCCCGCTATGTACTACTGGATCCTCACTCCCCACTACGGGCGCCCCTATCTTCTAACAATCTGCTCTATACCACTGGCGCCCCCATGGTGCATCATTGGTGCCTTCATTTCACTCCACCGGCGCCCCCAAGCCTCATCGTGGCCTCTCCCACTTCTTGGCATCCGCTATAAACTATTGGCGCCCCAATCCTCACTACGGGCGCCCCCACCTTCAGAAAATCCACTCTATACCACTGGTGCCTCCATGGTGCAGCATTGATGTCTCGTTTTTGCTCCAATGGCGCCCCCACGCGTCATTGTGGGCGCCCCATCTTTGAAACCCCGCATGTACCACCGGCGCCCCCATGGGGCATCATTAACAGATAACAGATTTATTTGAACATGATCCTCATAAGAATTAGGCTTTTCACACATTCACGTCATATGTTAAAATCGGTTCAAAGTAGGCTGAGATAAAAGGGTTGGATACATACCGACATACTCCTCTGCAGAAACATACACCAAAACAGTAGTGAGCGAAAATAAAAACATTCACAACTCAATCCTCTAAAATGTCTAGCAAGGTCACTTTAAGTTCAGTCTTAAAATTAAATGAGCCAGGTATAAGTCCAGTCCGGTTCAGCAAGGACACGCCTCGGTAACACAGCCGCCGTTGACCCGCCTCTGTGCGTATTGCTCGCAAGGTCCACTGGCAAGAGCGAGGGGTATCGTGACCATGCACTTGGTTGGCCTGCCGGCCCATGGTCTCACACAACAGTCGGGGCTGTCCCGTAGCCAACACCCGCTCCACCACGGTCACTGTGTTGTAAATAATCATCCTCTGGGCAGTCTGCCAGCCAAGCTGCTCAACAACATCTGTTATGCAGTTATGCGGTGCACTGTTATTGGTGTCTTCTGTGCACTTCACGGGCGCCCCACGCTTCACCGTGGGCGCCTCTGCTTCTTAGAGCCGCTCTTTACCATTGGCGCCCCCGTGGTACATCATTGATGCCTTTTTGCTCAAATGGTGCCCCCACGCCTCACTGAGGGGGCCTTCACATTTTACCTGCCAGCTTTATACCAGTGGAGCCCCCACTCTCTCTCCCCGCTATGTACTACTGGATCCCCACTCCCCACTACGGGCGCCCCCATCTTCTAACAATCCGCTCTATACCACCGGCACCCCCATGGTGCATGACTGGTGCCTATTGTTAGCTCCAGGAACGCACCAACACATCACTGCCAGAAACCCCATGCAGCTGCTCTTTACTTTGCATTTCTTGCACCCCAAACGTGGCCCGTTGTCTTACCAGCGCCTCCCTTCACAGCTCCCACAAATTTCACCGAATGTGAGTACCCCCAAGCTGCATCACCGGAAGATCCAAACTTCAGCTTCTGTGTCTCCTTGATGACCAAATTACGCCGTCAGTGTTCTTCGCATACACCGTCGTCTCCTTCCTGTTGCCCAACCAGAGCCCTATTCGTGTACCCCCTTCCACCCTGTTGTTACCCTATCAGTGTCTCTTGAAGGATTATTTTCTCCCACAGACGCTCCACTGAAGGTTCCACGCCTATGGACTGCAGGCGCCCCTTGCCTGCATCACCAGTATCCATAACTCCAGTATCGGTATCGCCTTGGTGAAGTATCAGCGTCCCCGATGCACTATTCCTCGCCCGAAGCCCAAATAACTAACTCCCCACACTTCCCCCGGCTAGACCACCGGCGTCCTACAGGCTGTACCACACTGAATTTTGGCACTCCAATGCTGCATCACCACTGGACTCATTTATAAACCTAAGCACTCGCTCATATATCATGCCCCCGGGTTACTAATAGGCGTCACACTTCAACGTGGACCACCCTCATCGATTTTTTGAAGCCCTCTTCTTTGTGGTTAGGCGCCAAATTTCACGATTGGCCACCCTTTTTCAGTTCTAGAGCGCCCCGCTGCAACATGGACGGCCCGTACCTACCTTTGGCCGCCCTCTTCTGCATGATTGTTCGCCTGTTCTCCATTATTGGCCGCTCCTTTGCAGATCTAGGGCGGCTCACTTCAATGTGAACTCCTCACTTACCTCTGGACGCCCTCTATTTTATGGTTGGGAACCCCATATTTCACGTTTGGCCACCCTTTTTCAGCCCTTGGCGGACCTCTGCGACGTGGACCACCCTCATTTACCTACAGGCGCCCTTAACTTTGTGACTGGGCTCCCCGTTTTCACAATTTACCTTCTTTTCAGCCCTAGGGTGCCCCACTGCAACATGGACTGTCCTCATCCATTTTAGCCGCTCTCTTCTGCATGATTGCGCGCACCTTCTCCACTGTTGGCCACTCTTGTGCAACCTTAGAGCACCCCACTTCATTGTGGACTGCCCTCATTCACCTCCGGCCGCCCTCCGCGGCTCTAAAGCGGCTCACCGTAAAATTGATCGCTCTCATCCACTTTTGACTGCCCTCTAGTGCATGATTGCGCGCCCTTCTTCCACAATTGCCTGCTGCCTTGGGGCCTTGGGGCGCCCCACTTTTACGTTTACCGCCTTCAACTTCGGATGTCCTTTACTTTTTGTTCGGGTGCTCCAATTTCACGATTGACTGCTCTTCTCAGCCTAAGGGCATCCCACTGCAACATGGATAGCTCTCAGCTTTGAGTGGTAACAATTGCCCCGAGTTCTTTGAATGTTTGCTTTGGGTATCGATCGGTGTCGTTTTGCTCCGTTACCACGCAGGATCTCCCAGGGCGCATTCATGCCCATCCGATGTGTGGTCGTGTGCCCGTCCTATATGTGGTTGTGTTGTCTTTTGCGACAAGAACATGCTACGATGGAATGTAGCGTACTGGTAAAAATAATGTTTCTTGTGAAACACATTTTGAGCACGTAGACCAATATTCCTTAAATTTGTTTAAAAAAACATTCCAGATCAACTGATAACCCTATAAGCTTTTGACTTCGATCATTTACTTATTTTTCCGGGGTGTTTTTTTGCAGTGCCACTAATGAAAGGCTGTGTCCAGACAGCAATACGATATTCCCACATCATATGTGTAAGAAAAACATTGAAAGCTCGGCAGGAGGCACCTGCAGAATTTTGGTTGCGTCCTTTCCCACAAGTTTGTAAACAGCAAAAAGTTTCACCTTATGTAGAATATTATGGATTTATCTATATCCGCTCTGCGCAGACAGGGTAAACTGCAACGCCTGTTCGCGAAATCTCCAAAGGCCGTCTCTGCATAAATTTTGCTTCAAAACGTAATCCAGGCATAAGGTGCCCTGTTTCATAGGCGTAGGAACCGGGCGGGGGGCAGGGGGCTACGGCCCCCACTTTTCTGTTGTGGGCCCCCGCAACGAAGATAAAACTATCGGCAACTGCAATATCAAACAAAAACACCAAACCGACCAGATGGCTTGCCTGGAAAACCTCTTAAACTTACCTGTGCCACTGATTGATCTAAGTCGTATTAGTCGATTTTAAGGCTACCTGAGCTGATCGGGGACCCTGGCCTGGCCTCTGATGCTATAAGAGCTAATCTGGGGCCCCTTGAGCTGAGCTGAGCGCCCCTTGAGATGGCTTGGGCAGCATGAACTGTTCTAGGGTCGCTAAGATTAGCTAGGAGTCGTGAGTTTGAACGGGGCCCCCTTGAGCTGGCCAAAGCTTCTATACTCGCCGACCGTGGGGGCCCTTGAGCTGAGCTGGGACCGCAAAGTTTATATTGGCCCCCTGAGCTAATCTGGGTTCCCTGTGCTGTACGGGAGGCCCTTAACTAATCTGGGGTCCCTGCGCAGCAATAGAGCCCCTGAGCTGAGCTTTGTGGTCATAAGCTTTAATATGACCCTTGAACTGCTTCGAAACCCTATTTAAGCCGACAAGGGGCCCCTTACCTAAGCTGGGGTCTTCAGCTTATCTGATCATATGAGCTAATAAGGGCCCCTGCGTTTAATTAAAGGTCCCTGAGATGGCCTGGTATCCTTTATAAGGCTTTACAGCTATTGATCTGGGGGTCGTGAACTTAAATGGCCCCCTGAGCTGTGCTGAGAGCCTATAGCAGCCGACCTGGGGCCACCTGAGCTGAGCTGGGTCCCCTAAAGCTATTCTGGGCCCTAAGCTAATCTGGGGACCCCGTGCTGAACTGGACGACTTAAAATTGTCTGGCCCCTGAACAGTTTTGGGGCTCCTGAGCTGGGCTGGGTGCCATGAGTTTGAATGGTTTCTTGAGCTGTTATGAGACCCTATATAAGCCACCCTGGGCTACCTAAGCTGAGCTGGGGCCGTAAGCTAATCAGGTACCCCTCGGGCTTAATTGGGGCCCTTGAAATCTTTTAAGGTCCCTGGGCTAAGCTGTGGACCGTGAGCTTGAATGGAGCTCCTTGAGCTGGTTTGAGACGAGAGCCTATATCCGTCAATCCGGGAGCCTCTGAGCTGGGCCTCCAAAGCTAACCTGAGCCCCCTGTGCTGAACTGGGGCCCTGAGCTGGTCTGGGGCCCTTGAACTGTTCTAGAATCACTGGGCTGAGATGGGATCCGTGAGCTTGGACAGGCTTGTTGAGCTGTTTTGAGACCGTATAGAAGCCGAGCTGGGACCTCTGAGCTGAACCAGGCCCCTGAGCTAATCTAGCCCCCTGTGCGAATCTGGAACTCCCTGTGCTGAGCTTCTAGGGGTCCTGTGCTTATGTGGGGTCCCTTGATAAGCTGATCTCGAGAACCATGAACTGGTCTGGGGCTCTCTGAGCTGACTGATTTGGGTTCCTGAGTCATTGTCTGGGTCTTGGGGGCCTCTAAGATGATTTGACGGCCTCTGAGCGGCATAGGCATAGAAACGGGGGCCAGGAGGCTACTCCTCCCATTTCCCTGTGGTGGGCCCCCGCTATGAATATACAAGTACCAGCAACTGTATTATAAAAAAGAAACCCAAACTAGCCCAATAGCTTGTCTGGAAAAGAAACCAATTCCGTTGTACGCCCCCGCAAGCCCCTGGATGAGGAGCGCTTTGTGGAAAAGGCCAAGGCAGCTACTACCGGACTGTTTCCAAAAGAATCCCGATCATTTGACCCAATAAAACTCCATCACATATAGCTCCCAACACAAAGAATGAATTTAGACACGCACCCCGCACCAATTTCCGAGCAACAGCCGTCCCTAAGCCATCGAAAGGCGTGACGAGATCGGCCGTCTTCTACCACCAAAATGAAAAAAAACCACACGGAACTATTCAATGAAAGGAAACGGCAGGAAAGAACGTAAGAAGTCATGTACGAAAATAACTAGTGCATTTTGGTGGCTGTGCCAATGTATGAAACTTGGGAGATGAGAGTTTGTCCCACGATTTCCGGTTCTATTTTGGTATAATAAACAATAATCAAAAGCAAAACTGGTTTAGGCTTTCATACCTATCCTGTCTCTTTTACTGAAAAATACACTTTTAGGGTTTTGGGGGCATTTAAACCATTTTAACCAAGTGCATGTTTCCTTATCTGCAGATGTTTCGGCTTTTTTACCGCATTTACAAAATAGGAAACAATATTTAGAAAACCACAGAGAGTGCCTAAATATCGAAAGACCACACTTCTCTATGCCTAGTTATCTCTCAATCACCTATTTCGTGACACAAACGAGAACCTTTATTTAGGTAATTACGAGCTCCTTCTTCAGATCAGTAAGGATTTATTCCGGCATAGGATAGTCACAATAACTCTGGTTGTATTTCGAGGCCTAAAATACAATTTCCGATTAATTGCAAGTGCTATCTACTTGATGCCGAATTTTATGATTCCGAGGAGGTCCTGCTTGCTGTTGATCCTGGGCATCACCTTGGCGAGCTGGGCCCATCGTCCGATAAAACCACCACTCTTTCAGCACGAGAAACATTACTGGGAGCTGTCTTTCGCGTTTTTTCGCTATCCTCCATAGGGGCCGAGTTCGAGACGGGGTGTTCAAACACCCCCACCAGGGCAAACGTGACTCAGAGGGCCACCGGGGCGCGGGTTAACTGATTCAGTTCGCAAAAAATACTTGAAATGGGTAAAGAACATAGAATTTGGCGCCCCCAGCCGGCCTAAAAATGGCGCCCCCTGGCCATAAAAGTGGCACCGCCCAGCGCTGCGGCCCCCTTGCGAAAATTCCTGGATCCGCCCCTGATAGAACATGATGTTTGATTGGTTGTAGGGCAGCGTTCTTCTCCAGCGTTGTGATTAGTTGATGCTGGGGCTGCTTTGCCAGGATTTCCCGTAACGACGTGTTTTGTTTCGTCTTCGCACGATGGAGGAGACAGCAACGGGTAGAAATTTAACACAATTTTTATGGATTCCCAATTTGGGACCAGAAATAGAACAAAGTTATAATTATGGGGAGGTGTTCTATCTTATTTTCGTTAGACGAGTCTGCATGTGGTCAATTTTAAGTCATCTGTCTATTTCACTGGGGGCCAATTTGCGGGCACTGGGGGGGATTTCGGCCGACTGGGGGGGGCAAATGGCCTACCAGTTAACATGTTAACACCCGCACTGGAGGGGTCTGGCACTAACGCGCACTGGAGGGGGCCTGGTAGGCCCCCTAAGATCTCGGAAACTAAGAGACATAGAAAAACTAAATTTGAGAGGTGGGTGGGGGTTATGGTGATCTACATCATGACCAATTTTTATTGACCTAGGTAAATATCTTCAAGGTCAAACGAGGTCATAAAGGTCAAAACTTGGCCATACTGGGGACCGACTGGTAAATGCCGTGATTATGCGGAAAAATGGAGGGAAAAAGTTAAAGGCGGACCAGGGTCATATAGAGAAGGTCTCAAAGAACCTTCCCTTCAATTTTGGGGTCAAGGTCATTTAAGGTCATTGACCTGTAAGATCACAATATAGTATACTACTTATAATGTACACTTTGACTAACACTATAGCCACTGTTTGGCGGGAAATGAGGATTGACCTTTGAAAATGACCTTTGACCTTGCCCTTTGACCTTGACCTTGGTATTGGTGTACCTTATCGATGGCGTCATAGCATAATGTACGTCAGACCGGGTAATGTCATTTGGCCGGAAGCACTGTGGTCAGTGACCTTGAAAGTGCATATATGACCTTGACCTGTGACCTTTGACCTTGACCTTGACCTTCATGTGAGGTGACATTGACATATAATTCTGGTTATATGGTGTTATGACTTCACCACTCGGTCTCCAATGCAAGCTAACTGGTCCGACCGCGCGATTACGGCCATCTCAAAATGCAGGTCTGACTTTAAAAGCTTATAAGTAAAAAAAATTAGACCGATTTTCAAAAAATCTTCACCAATCGACGCGCTATTAAATTCTTTTTAATGTGGCAAAGTATCGTGTCTCGGTTACGAGCGGTTCTCCGGCCACCTTGGAAAACAGATGGGGGCCTCCGAGGCCCCCTCCAGTGCGCGTGTTAAAACATGGCCTGGTCTGTACTCACCGAGTACGACAGCTGGTCGAGTGTTCCGTCTGTACTAACCGAGTGCGACAGCTGGTCGAGTGTACCGTCGGTACTGACCGAGTACGACAGCTGGTCGAGTGTTCCGTCTGTACTAACTGAGTGTGACAGCTGGTCGAGTGTACCGTCTGTACTAACTGAATGCGACAGCTGGTCGAGTGTTCCGTCTGTACTAACCGAGTGTGACAGCTGGCCGATTGAGCTCCAAGAAATAAATCAAGCATGTTTCAATCACGCAAAAATAACGTCTGGTAAAGTATTGGCAAGATTTTTCCATGTTATCCCGTGTCTGCATCGCAACCAAGCTATTTTTTAGCTCTATTTTTTAGTTCGGCATGTTAGAGTTTGTGTGTCATTATAATAAATCGAACTTTTGCTTCTCTCTCATTCTCCTTCCTTCATTGACTCTTTACTTGTTCATATCTTTACATATTCAGATGTTATGACCGAAAACCTTCACTTAAATGTTATCCCAACTACGGCATGTTTTGCCATCTAGTCACCTTAAAAGTGACCTGACAAAAATGGTTCAATTATTTTAGATCGAGAAGTGGAAGGGCTTCCCAACGCCGTTTACCGTTTTTCGCTAACTAGCGTGGTTCTCGAGATCTTAGGGGGCGGGTCCCCGTCAAAGTGAAGGTGGCTCAGACCCCGTCAATGCGCGTGTTAAAAGTAATTGTTGACAGTTGATCCTGCTTTGAAGTAGCATGTTTGTAGCACACGACCCATTTAATATGTGTATGTGCCCGTGTGTGTATGTCCGTGTCCGTAAGTGTCCGTGCCCGCGGCAGTTCATGCAGGAGCGCGGCTAGACTGACGAACCCATGTGTGTCTGTGCCCGCGACAGTTCGTGCAGGGGGCGCCGCTGGACTGACGAACCCGTCTGTGTCCGTACCCGCGGCAGTTCATGCAGGGGGCGCCGCTGGACTGACGAACCCGTCTGTGTCCGTGCCCCCAGCATTTCGTGCAGGAGTGCGACTGGACTGACGAACCCGTCTGTGTCCGTGCCCCCAGCATTTCGTGCAGGGGGCGGCTGGACTGACGAACCCGTCTGTGTCCGTGCCCCCAGCATTTCGTGCAGGGGGCGCCGCTGGACTGACGAACCCGTCTGTGTCCGTACCCGCGGCAGTTCATGCAGGGGGCGCCGCTGGACTGACGAACCCGTCTGTGTCCGTGCCCCCAGCATTTCGTGCAGGAGTGCGACTGGACTGACGAACCCGTCTGTGTCCGTGCCCCCAGCATTTCGTGCAGGGGGCGCCGCTGGACTGACGAACCCGTCTGTGTCCGTGTCCGCAGCAGTTCGTGCAGGGGGCGACACCGGAGCGGCGGCCAGCGGCAGTGACCGGCGGCTGCCTGCGACGAACCTACTTCCCGGCGGTGCTTCTTAACAGCCGGCTGTTCGCGTTTCGGCTGCATGACGTGTCGGGCATGCGTCGGTTTCCGGTCAGTGCCGACCAGGAGTGGACCTGGTGCCGTGCGGCTGGCCTGCGCAGCGCCGCCGCCTACCTGCTGGTGTTCGACCTCAGCTGTCCTGACTCCTTCCGCTACATCGGCGCCGTGCGGCAGCAGCTGCTGGAGGCCCGTGGCGGCGACCTGCACCGGGTACCCGTTGTGGTGGTGGCCAACAAGCGCGACCGAGTGCACGAAACCCGCCACCACCGGCACATCTCTGCCACCGTGCGCAAACAGTGGAAGTGGCCGTACGTAGAGTGTTCGGCCAAGTTCAACTACGGCGTGCTGCAGGTGTTTAAGGAGTTGACTCTGGCTCTGGATGCGCTGGGACAGGCTGAGCAGTCAGAAATGGACTCGGCTGATCAGGCGGCCGGACCTCCAGAGAGAACTGGGTGTGCGCGTTGTGTCGTCATGTAGTGGCATGGAAGACAACAGACGTTAGCTGGTCAAAGGCCGTTCATGCTAGTGCAGGGTAGGACATATTCGACAGGCCCAATATTCCAATGTGTGAAGATCTATGCGTGGGTGGTGTAAGACTACAGGCAAAGCCTGTTCACGGTGGCCAACATTTTAAATAAAGTAGCCTAGAATACTAAGGATGGCATAGAGCTTGAGTAGGAACCTAGCCATAGTCTTCCCGGTGATAAGTAGCTAAATTTCACGGAAGCCGAGAAAGGCACCAGGTAATTTTCCCACCGATATATACCACATTATTTGGGGGACCATCAGCATTTGCATAATACTGACTGGCTAAGCTTCCAAGCTGGAGAAACCTGAACTATCTGGGCAAAGTTCAATAGATCAGGCATGCGGAAATTTTCAGTTTTCAATGTACACCAGCCTTCGAGGGTTTTATTGCTATCTTAACAAAATATAGTTGCAAAATATAGTGTATATAGTAGGCGTCAGCAGTAGGGATGCACAGATTTTGGTGATTTTTTAAACGTATAAGCAAATTATAGGTAGAGTTGAAGTTTTTAAGGAAATATGTGAGCATCCAGGTGTCACACAAATCGGAAAATGCTTTACCCTTTCCAGTGCACGTGATATTTTTACCTTCTCGCGCCGTTTAGATGAACCTATATAATATAGGACCTCATTCAAAACCTCTTGAGAAAACTATCGGTGCCTCATCTGTCACTCTGCGGTCTGCAGTATAACGTACATTTAAAAGTTATTGTGCTCTCTTACACAGAAGTCAGAGAAGGTTCGGTCTTGCCAACATACTTGGGGAAAATTTTGTAAAGCCAGGGTGTCGGTAAATATTTGATTTTGTTCTTCTGCAATAATTATGGTCTTCTTACATACGAAAGTTATGATTGAACTATTGATTTGTTGGTTTCCCTCTTTGGACGTTTTTTATTATGATCTTATGACTTGTGGACCATCTGATCATTAGACATTTATATATTTATTGGAACATTCTGGTAATTGTTCTTTTTTCTTGAGGTCAAATTAAAATGTGAACTCTTGGAACCGCGGACCTATTTCTCTCTGTAGCCCGTTTATTACATGATGTTGACTGGCACTATCACTATCAAAAGAAAAAAACTGTAAGACATTCTAAACGAATACAAGGGCCTTCTGCTCTTATATCTGACATCCAGGCCAAAGCTAACCGGCACCAGTTTGCAATCAGAGCTTCTGGCATCAGGGCATGCAATTGGCAAAGAAGGTGTATCTTTATTAGCGAGAAACACAGCATTCAGAGCAAGTAGTATTTTCATAAGTGACACTCCGGGCGGTATTTTGAAAACCGGATCGCATTTACTTCGCTTGAACATTCAGGAATACAGCCAAACCAGGATCCTTCTGGTTCTGAGAAAACCATGATAATCTATCCATGCATATCGGCTTGCTCTAAAACTAAATTTTTAGAACGCTATTGAAGATTCCGGGAGTTCGTGCTCTCTCTCTCTCGATTGCCCTTAGACTTTTCTCGACATGTGTTCTTGATTCTGGGAAAACACCTTTTCTGGCGGTCTCTGGACCACATACTGCAAGTGTAGGATTAGCTCATGGCAAACGCCTTAAACAGTATATTTGTAGGGAAGGCTTAGGAAAATTTCTCAAATACTTCAACACACGCTAATCATATGGTACTAAAGTCATAAATGGTGATTGTCACCATTGAGCTCCTGTCCATGATGCTACAGGAGCATAGAGATGAATGCAGTAAATTTGAAACTGATAGATATACGCCACATTCACTTTCAATTCCATTAGGGTGTTTGCATGACCGGTGCATTCTAGCACCACAACAACTTTTATTTTATTTGCATTATTACATGTGTTGAAGTGGCCTTAGTCATGCTTACCGCTAGGTCGGAAATCATTTGTCATTACCATGTTTTGAACTATTTCTTTCATAAGGCTCTCAATTATGTTTTAAAGAGAAGGATGTTCGCTGTCACTGACCACATTTAGCAGCTTGGCGTCGCATCACTATTGGTGCGACATCAACCGCCCTTTGTCAGAGGTTTGCAAGTAAATACCAATTATCCAGTGAGGGATGCATTTGTCATAAGCGTCAGGGGAGTAGAGTGGGAGTGCATGTGTTACTCTACCCAGAGAATGGTAAGCCACCCAGAGAGGCGAATGACAATGGAGGGCATAAAAAGTGAAATGTTATCAGCATTTCCCTGGCAGACGATCCCTGAAAAATTGATACTTTGGTATCCACATCGGCTGTTATGCAACCAGTGCGACGGCAGTGCAATCTGGCTTATTGGAGATACAGCCAGGCGTCTCGATCATCACAAGGAATAACCATTGTTGGGGCTTGACAAGTGACGACGCACCAAAAGCTGACGTACAGTGTAGTCAATATGTACCCGAGTAATGGGGTTACAGAAACGCCAATCCTTATTCAAGGACCAGAGTTGTGCGGCTCTCGAGTCAGAGTTGGAGTTTAACTCAAATTCCGACTCATTTGACTCTGAGTTGAGTTGAGTGGAGTCGGTTCACAACACATCAATGAGTTGAGTTGAGTTGAGTTGTTAAGACAGCGAGTCAAATGAGTTGACGATAAAAAGTTGGCTCAACAGGTGAACATGATGCCAAGTAAAAGTGTTTAAATTTGCCTACCTTTTGCAAACCTCCTTTAACCTCCTTTAAATACATTTTCCCTCCAGTGTTTCAATTGTTTAAATAAAAGTTTCAATTTGTTGCAATAAACCAATAATCATATGGTCCAATTGCTTATTTTAGAGTCCCATCCGGTGTGAAGAAATCCCTAGGCACAAATAATACATATCCTCGAAACATCTAACAGTTTTCTATCACTGGCCTTGTCTTAAACATTTCATGTGGTGGAACGCACTACAAAATACATTTCAAATCTCTCAAAAACTTATCATCTTCAATATTTAACATTACTTCTTCACTTCAAACACTCCTCCAACAACACGCGTCGTCGTCGCTGATTGTTGTCGTCAGTGGTCGTCGTCTGAGAATAGAGTGCGCCATTGCTGTATTTGAAGAACAAATTCAGCCGAGTATAGGTTCAAGTTTAACTAGCTTGAAGGCAGAAAGTGTAAACATCACGTGATAATTCATGAAGCGATGGAAATATTTATATACCTACATGTGATATTGATTTTTTGTCCTAAACGCGCCGTCTGCCGCCGCTCTTTTCATTTTGCCTTATAAGAGCAGATTCTACTACTAGCATAAAAAATTGGACGCTTGATTAGAGAAAACTATTCCGACGCCCTTATCGCAAGAATCAGATGAACTATTTCATGTTACCGTTTTTTCTGATCAGAGACCCTTGCTTGGTGTCTGTGTTTTATTTGGAAAGCTATACATTAGCAATTTTCTATGAAATCGTTCTCCAATTTTAAAGAGCGATAGGTATATACTGTATTGGACGTTCTGAAGGTGATAATTGAATTGGGTTTTAAATATGAATATATTAAAATCCCACACGTTGATAGCATTTCCATTTCTATTGTCCTTTGTCATATATGGTATACTTTTTCTTAGGGTTTGCTGTAGTGCTTATAATTAGCAATTGCAACTAGTTACTCGAGTAATTATTGCTTTAAATTTTGATCAAACTCATGGCATTTTAATGTTCATTTATTAAAATTACCTAGCATCGTTCTTTAACAGAATAAGCAATGCATATACCATCCCTACAAATACAGTTTATATCATGTTTTTTAGCTTGGACCTTTTTTGACAGTATGGAGGCTCAATTTTTTGTCTGTGTTGGTGTAACCTCAGCCTTGATAGGTTCCTTTCCATTCCATTTACCTAGTTTAATATGCAATGCTCCTTTCAGAAATAATTGCAACATGTGGTAGATTTTTTTGGGCAGTGACAGTCTGGAAGAATTAAAAAAGTTATTCATGGTTGCTGGCTAATTGTTAACCAATGTTTGAATGTCAATGAATTAATTTTGCCCCTTTTGATCTTCTGTTTTGTGTCAGACTTTCTGAAGAGCTTGTTTTTGCTGGTTTATTGATTTATTTATTATTTTTTATATTATTTATATATTTCTCATTTATTTATTTTATTTTGAAAACGAGTTGAAGTTTGAGTTGAGTTGAGTCGTGCGTAGAGTCAGAGTTGAGTCGGATGAATTTAGCCCTGAGTCAGAGTTTAGTCGACTCATTGAACTCTTGATCAGGAGTTGAGTCGGTGTTGAGTCAACAGCTCTCAGCACTTGAGTTTATTTGAGTCGACTTAAGAAATTTATGAAACGCACAACTCTGCAAGGGACCCGCCTATTTAATGAAACCGCCGGCACGTAACTCGGGACACCTAGCCAACTGAAGCTTTTGAGGTATTTATTCATAGCTTTCAGGAAAAAATGGGTGTCTCGTGTCAGTCAAGTAACTCTACACCAAAAGGTCGCTAATTTTAGGCAGGCAACGGGCGGGTGTATTATCTACACGGGTGTATTATGTGTCAGGTATAATGCAATGCATGCTCTGTTAGACGTGAATACATTTTATACTATCAATGTCATGAATCATCAAATACTCAATTTCTCTTGTTAAGATGATTGATAAGATGATAAAGTACTCTATTATTGGTTTATCGTAAAAGAGCAAGAAAAGTAAGTTGCCACTTTGACTGAAGGTCATGACAGCTCGGGAAGTTAAGTGTGACTCCTAACCATTTTTCAACTTCGTTAAAACTTAGCAGGGATACATTCATCAGATTAAAACTGTCACTTCTTTTTTTAAACCACCAAAATCTGTGCGACCCAAATCAGCAGTTTACAAAAACGTTAATACGAACATTAGCCCTCGACCCACGGGGGCATCGATGGCCCCTAAGGTTTTTCGGGATAGCAGAAAAACGACGAGACACAGCGCCGCAGTTAAGGGCTCTATCTCCCCCCCCATTAATTTCCCACCATCCCTGAAATTGTTTCCCCGGGTCACCCAAGGCCAGGTCCCCAGGCGAGGTCAACCAAGGTCACCTCACTTCATATTTTGAACTCTAAAAGAAGTACATTTCTTCGTCGATCGATTTGAAACTTCCTACACCTCATCAACCTTCCAGGGTCTACAAGGTGTATATCCGGGATTTAGATTTCTTGACCTGAGGTCAGGTCACGAGGCGATCTCTCCCATTGCAAAAGGATGGGGAAACCTGTCTTATGATCTAAAAGTCACAAAACGATTGCAAACGCTTACATTGCTCAGAAAAGCGTTCTTGGACACCCCTTTACGAATCTCAGGAGCCATATTTTCCCTTTAACTTTTCCAAGGTCATCCAAGGTCACCAGGGATAACAACAGTAGTTTGCTAATAACTTTTGGCTTAACTAAGCTAGAGCGCTGAATTAAACACCATCGTGTTTGTCTTGTCACTGGCTTTCATTTGATATACGACAAGGTCACTTTCTGAACTTTCGTGACCTCAGGTCATATTAGATCATGAGGTGACTTCTGGAGGTCAAGCCACTGGCGGGAGGTCATTACGTTCCACATAGCGAAAAAAAGTCTGCCAATTTACTACCAAATGTACTTTACCAAATCTCAATATCACTAATGACATAAGAGTTATGCCTAGTTTTCTTAAGCATTGCATATTTGAGTGAGAATAGCCTGTTGTGACCTCATTTGACCTCTGGAGGTCAAACCATTGACCTGAGAGCTTAAACACGCCAAGTAATTTCTTACTGAATTCACGCGAGCTTTCTACTGCACTTTGCAGATTTGCGCTAATCCCCATATTTTCGGAGTTAGAGGGGGACCATCGATGGCCCCGGTGGGGCGAAGGTCGCGCCGGACCCACAGTAGAGCGCGGGTTAAATGCTAAGGCTTAAAGGCTAGGTAAATTTTATGGCGCTTGCGTGAACATAATATAAGGCATGGCAGAACTATGGCTGCTTAGTTTGGGCCTTGCAAAATTAATTTTGACCTCGGGTTTCCTAAAATCCAGCCTTCGGCTCGCCTTGGGCCCGTTTGACACGGACCATTCTTTTCAAAATGGAAAATAAGTACTGGGCATGTATGTGCGGTATAAGGGGCGCCCACTTTAGACAAAAGTTTGAAATATATAGCGGAGTGCATTGTTTCCCATGATTTCGAACATGTTGAGTTCAATGGTGTTTAAATTTTCAAAATAAAAAATTGGGGTCGTGAATCGCGTTCAAAAGTTATATTTTTTAATTTTACAGCTATATAATAGGATATTGGAGTTCAGCTTTGTAGCAAAAAACTTTGGATGTTTTTTTAGCGGACTTCGCCACTTGAAGGATCTTGGCATCATCAAGATACTATGTGCCACGAAGTTTTATTAGGAAGTTTTTTCACTACTTCACCGAAGCATTGAAGCATCTCTCTTGTGCGAGTTATTGTGGTTTGTAGTTTGACTGAGTTGGTTAGGGAGTAGGCTTCAGTCTTTTAATCCTTCTTAAAATCATAATTGAGACACGTTTTTAAGTTAATATACACGATCAAAAGCTTCTGATTTTGAATTTTCCATTTCATGATTTTTCATTTATCGTTTTTCATGAACACTTGAAATGTTTGTTAAAGGATTTGCATAAGCTAGGGCCTGTAAATCATATTTTTGTCCCTATATTTATATTTTGAAGAAATCATAAATAATAGCTATCTTGTCGGGTCTCAAACAACGGTTAACTGTAATTTACTTTTGATTTTCTATATTTTCTTCTGTATCATTATTTTTGTAACAATTGAAACATGTTTTTAGGAATGACTTACACCGCCTGCTTTTGGGGTGGGGGTCAACAGGGCTGATAATTGTGAAATCAGTGTTTGTTTTAAGAAATTCTGAGAGAACTGAATGGTTGTGCGAAATGCCTTTCTCGCGTTTTTCCTCTCCCTGGATCCGCTAGTGTCTTGCACAATAGTTACCTGATAATACATTTATCGTTTTTATCAATTCGCCGTAACAAGTTAAAAGCTTTCAACGCTATGATTCATTTGGAACTGGAGCAGTGAAGTTAACCCGCGCCCCACCGGGGGTCCGGCGCCACCTTCGCCCCACCGGGGGGGCCATCGATGGCCCCCCTCTAACTCCGAAAATATGGGCGTTAGCGCAAATCTGCAAAGTGCAATAGAAAGCTCGCGTGAATTCAGTCAGAAATTACTTCGCATGTTTTAGTGCTCAGGTCAATGGTTTGACCTCCAGACGTCAAATTAGGTCAAGATCGGCTATTTTCACTCAAATATGCAATGATTAAGCAAACTGGGCATAACTCTTATGTCATTAGAGCTATTGAGGCCTGGTAAAGTACATTTGATAGCAAATTGCCAGTACTTTTTCCGCTATGTGGAACGTAAAGACCTCCCGCCAGTGGTTTGACCGCCAGAGGTCACCTCGTGACCTAATATGACCTGAGGTCACGAAAGGTCAAAAAGTGACCTTGCCGTATATCAAATGAAAGCCAGTGACAAGACCAACACGATGGTGTTTGTTTCACCGCTCTAGCTCAATTAGATCAAAAGTTATTGTCAAAATACTGTTTTTGACCTCTGGTGACCTTGGATGACCTTGGAAAAGTCAAAGGGCAAATATGACCCCTGGGATCCGCGAAAGGGTGTCCAAAAACGTTGTTCTGGGCAGTTTGAGTATTTGGAATCATTTTTGTGGCTTTTATATCATGAAATAGCTTTTCCCCATGCTTTTCCAATGGGAGAGGTCGCCTTGTGACCTGACCTCAGGGCACGAAATCGAAAAATCCCGGATATACACCTTGTAGACCCTGGAGGGGTCATGAAGTGTAGGAAGTTTCAAATCGATCGACTTTGAAATGTAGCTCTTACAGAGCTCTAAAGGTGAAGTGAGGTGACCTTGGTTGACCTCGTCTGGTGACCTGACCTTGGGTGACCCGGGGTAAAAATTTCAGGGATGATGGGAAAATGATGCAGTGAGAGGTAGAGCACTCAACTGCGGTGCTGCGCCTCGTCGTTTTTCTGCTATCCCGGAAAAACCTTAGGGGGGCCATCGATGGCCCCCCCGATGGGGCGAGGGTTAAGCCCGATTTTTGTACAGGTGCTTGGCTGGCAGAGTGCAGCTGTGTGTGAGCCAATTAAAGCGATCTGTAGTAATTTTATCGGTTCAATAGTGTTTATTTTACACTGTTTTTTTCGAACCAAGGCTCAGTATAACACATGAAAATTTTGCAAGTAATAAAATCCCCGCAAAAGTACAACTCACAACCGTTTACGATTTGTAAAGTAACAAGTCATCTTAGCCCATTGCTCACAAATTAGAAACAGAGCTTAACTAGCACTGGGAAATTTTGCATACTTTTAACCACTCTTTCCCACTTATTCAGTTAGTCGGCTTGGATATCTGCAATTCGCTGAGCAGAAACCAGCCTCTTTCGTCCACGAGTTCTGGAGTCAGGTAGACTCTGATATTTGCACGTGGTGACTTGCATAGTCATTCGTTGCGTCACAGTTTCTCAACATTTCCGTGATTTTGTTCTTGTATGCTGATCTTGTCGCTACAAAACACAAACACCACGGTCTGAGGCCTAAGATACCACATGTGTCGATTCAAGAGAGTCAGCACCGACTCGGCTGGCTCTATGTCTGCGTCTTTTAATCTGAGAATCAGTTGATACAGCTTGAAGTCATTGGAAGGCGCATCCACTGCTACATAACTTGTCTTTCTTCAGATAGATGATCAATCCGCTACAAAGACATGCTACCTAACAAACTGTCAGAGATGTACATGATAATGATTTGTACTTCTGCGGAAATCTTATTGCTTGCAAAATAATCTGGTGTGGCAATCCGCATTGGTTTTGAAAAGAAACAGAGTAAGTTGAGCACTACAGAATCGATGAAATAACTCTCTCACTTCAAATGGCTTAGACACAGCTGCATTCATTTTCTCAGAATTGCTTAAAACAAACACTGATTTCACGATTATTGGCCCTGTTGACTTCCCCCCTTCCCTGCCCCACAGTAACCGGTCAAATTTTTCCTAAAAGTATGTTTAAATTGCTGCAAAAATAATGTTACAGAATAAAATATACAAAATAGAAAGCAGACCACATATAACCGCGATATGAAATCCGACAAGATTGCTATTATGAACGATTCAGGGGTCTAAAAAGTGAGCTTGTGGTCGCCGACTAAAATCCAAGCATTCTTCGATGGTCGCCGAACCTAATGCTACATGTATTAAAAAATCGGTCTTAAAAGTGGTATAAATATGGCTATAGGAAAGCACTGGCGAGTGCAAGGGGGATGGTTCCAATAAAATATAGATATAAAAAACCTATAAAATATAGATCGAGTTTCTCGATATCGATGACCTAAGCCAGAATCAAGTCATTACCTAAGAGTGATTTCATGAGATTATAATTCAGTATTAAAGTCAAAGTTATGATCTGAAAGCAACAAAACTATACATGCTGGCCCTTAACCCTAGCCCCGGTGACCAGCATGAATCACCTATGAACCCCCCTGGTGGGAGGGTGTTAAAAATGACACCCTCGATCTCGGAAACAAAGAAAGAAGCGGAAAAAGCGATCGAAAGGTCACCGGAAATGCAATCGGCGTTACTCCTGGAATTTTTGCGTAAGGTCAATACTGTGGTCACCAGAGGGGAAAAATTCATATACGTCAAAATGTATCAAATGCAGTGCTCTATAAAACCTTGCTTATCTCCGTACGCAAAATAGCCGGAACCACTTTCTCAACGCTATTCGACAGAGCCCGACCAGCTCTTTCACTAAGGCAACATCCATTTTCATATCAGGTCAAAGGCTAGGGCGCAACAGGACACTGAATATTGGAGATGTTATCACGTAGCTTCAAGTTATAATAGGAAGAACGCTCGCTTTCAGCGTGATATGTCGGACCTAAAAGCCAATGTTGGATAGTGATCAGTCATTTATACGCACTACGCAGTCATGAATACGTATCGATAGTGCCCACTGAGCTTAGGTTAAGTCTGTTTGGAGGTCAATAGAGGTCAAAGATGATACGCTGTCCGTACACAAGGGCAATCAAATGGGCGCCGAAAGCTGTGGGACGGGGTACCTACGCATCCCCCTGTTGGCCAACCAGGGGGGACATCTCCCCAAAATTTTCGGTTCATCGTCAATAATGCTGTCAGGTACCAAATATGCTCACAATTCCCCTGCCCCGGCCAGCACCAGCCCGGGTCCGTTCCCCTGTAAAAATTCCGTGGCAGCACCCCTGGGCATTAAAATTTTCGCCCATTTCTTCTATACCAAGCAAGATACAACCATGATTGATTCACCATTGTTGTTCTCTCATCAATAATGGTTTTATTTTGTGTCCATCCATGTGAAAAATTGTTAGGCCTTATCTTGGAGACAAATAAAAGGGTTTGCAGCACTTTAAAAAAGAGCCTCAGGAACAGTTCCGATGTTTCATTTAACTAGAGAAAAAACATTTTTCATGTACATACATGCGTCATGAAATACTTGTCATTCTTCACCTTGAGGCGCCACAAATCAGATAAATTCCTGTAACATTTCAAATAAATAATTCATACATTATTCATTGGCAACATTTCCTCAGAAGTACAGTGGAAAATATCAACCATTGCTAAGATGAGGCCCAATTTTTGCTCCATTGTTGAACATGGTTCTACTCAAAGCAATAGCAATGCTGTCTCTTGGGAATAACCTTATTTTCTTTGCATGACATCATTCCCATGATAACTATTTCCAAAGCTCTTAATTGATGCATTTTAGCATTAATAATCAGGACTGAAAAAGTTTCCAGAATAGTTGCTGATGACCCATTTGGACCAGGATTGGGTACTGAGAAGAAAGTTTGCATTTCAGCAACCTGTTCTTTTGTGGTGGACACAATCTGTGATATTTCTACTGTACCTCTGTGGCAGTGCTTCCATAGTTCATCCATGCTAGAGAAAACAAAACGAGTCAACTTTCTTGTGACAAAAATACAAGATATTATCAGAAACTTGGATGCATATAATCAATCAGTTAAAAAACATACACACACACCCTGATCACCCAGCGTGCATCCATCTGTGCAAAAGACACAGCTTATTCTATGTTTGGCAGACTTGGATTGGACCATTGTCCTTGCAGTGGAGTCTTCTGGCAAATTGGAAATGGTTTTTCACATCTTTGTGCTGTGCAGGAATGCACATTTATATCCCTTATGGGGTACCAATGCAAAGTGATGGATCTAGGATTTTAGTAGGGGGCAGCCCTCTGAGATTGCATCCTGTCAACCAAAAGGGCACACTTTACCCAAAAGGGTGGCTATCGTCATCAATCAGTGGGAGAAAACTGTAATTGGTGTGACTTAAAAATGGTAACAGTGCCATAAATGGGAATGCTTGACCCATAGATGGGAACACCCATTCCCAATTATGGGAATGCTTGAGACCATTTTCCAGAACAAAATTTTGGGCCATGAAACAAACTTTTTGTCTTTCTACCTGGCTTATTTCTGTTCTTCAAATTTTAGAGGGCATTTATCTTTCAAACAGAAACAGGAAATCATACTTTATACCCTGCTTCAAATATTGAAGCTCAACATGTTTATTATGATCATTCACATGTCTTGGTGCATCTGTGTAAATAAAACACTAGTCATATACAAAATCAATTAATAGATATCTAGAAAAACAACAAAAAGTTTTTAAATATTTGATTTATATTGCCACTTGAGATAATAATATATACAGACCAAGACATATGGCCATACAGAACATGATGCGAGCCAACCTAGCATAACAAAACCTGTTTTCAGCACCTTTAATGCCTTTTTACACAACTTCTAAACTTCAAAGCTCCATCTGTAGCCCCATCATTTGTATTCTAGTGGTGGGGGCAGTAGCAAGGTATTTTCTGCCTCGCAGATCTGGTTTAATCAGTTTTGGGGTACCCTTTTCTTCAGGCCGCCCTGAATCCTTTCAAACTTACGGGGTCCTGAACTCGAGTTCAGGGATCCCTTGGACCTGTCACTGCTGTGGCACCCCAAATGGAAGCTCATGTTAATTTCTGTGCCTACTAAGAGCATCCTAAAAATTTCCTATTTCTCATTTCAGGGACTTTAAAATCGTTAAATAACAGGCCTACTTGGTCACCCAGTTATATGTCCAGCTATAAGGCAAGAACATGGTGGTATCAAAAATAGTATACTTGTAATGGATAGTCTCATAATTAGGCACCACAAAAATCGTTCAGAATATCCACGCCCTTGGGAATGTGTGACTATAGAACAATGTTTACGATGACATTTCAGTGTGATTGTGGTTGGAAAGAGTTTAAACATGCACCACTGGTATTCAAGTTTTTTTCCTTCTGAGACTTTTCGCGGTAAAGCAAAACAAGGAAACATCATTGCAAGTAGACTCCAAAACCCACCTAGATTGCACGGACCGTCTATGATAAACGCACATCTTGATTTAACCCCTTAGATTTAACAAATTGAACACCAGTCGTCAAAAACGGCGCCCACCAACAAGAATACAAAAATATTAGCGGCAGCCCACGCCGCGCTCGTTCTGACGGCCGCACACACCGAAAATGTACCAGGGCGACCACCTGCGACCAGGCAACCACGCAAGTCGGCGGTTTCGGCCGACTCGGTCTCCCATTGGTCGCCTATTGAAAAAAATGAAAATCACCGACTTGGTACCGACTCGTGACAGATTCTAGTACATTCTAGTTTGAACTTAAAAATAATACATAGATACGGTATAAGGAGATGGCATCAGCTAAGGTACCAGGTAATTTCAGTCGCTTTTCATAAAATTGGAACCAAAAATTGTAATAAGAAGAAACATAACTAGCAAAGACTAGCAGCAACTAAGGGCGGTGATGATGCCAGATGTAATCGGCCAAAGATGCCCCGTTGTAGCCAAGCTGTCTTTCAGAAACGCCAAACAAGCCGGGAAACGAAGGCTAACTTGGCTCTTTGTCGAAGTAGATTCTGCCCATTCTTGGCTAAAGGAACTGGCAGACTTCATCCAATAGATTTTTATGGGCACTGGGTGTATTACGATGACGCGTGGAGACAGTGGAGAGGGTAAGCATATTTAGAAGCAGGAGCGGATGGTGGAAGCTAAAATCATGGGAAAACAGATGGAATCAGAGTTTGAGACGGTTGCTGGGTCGCCAACTAAAAGATGATAGGGTCGCCGACGGCGTAGGTAGATCGGCAAGTTTTTAGACCCCTGGAACGATTTATCAAAAATTACAGCGACATAGGTATTAGTAACAGCCATCAGCTTATTGTAATACTTTAACATACATTTCAAGTTTTAAAACATCATGAAACAAACATTTCTAATAAGAAGCTTTTGATCGTGTATATTAGGCTCCGAAAGACGTGTTGTAGTTATAAATTTAATAGGTATTAAAAGAGTGACCGCGACTGCTACTCCTTAACCTTCGCCCGGGTGGGGGGTCTTTTTAGACCCCCTCGGGTTTTTCCGAAGCAACCAAAAAACGGCGGCGCGCAGCCGCCAAACTTGGTCTAGCTGTTCTTTCATCATTTTTACAGCTTTCCTGAAAATTTCAACTCAAGGTCATATCAGGTCAGGCCACCAGGCCAGGTGAAGTGACCTTACCTCAAAAATGCTTAGGACCGCATAACTAAAAGAAGGGTTAACCGGTCAACTTCAAACTCATACCACATATTGGGCTCACCAGGAGCTACAACATTTGTTCCGGGATTTTGATATTGGTGACCTAAGGTCATGTACAGAGCATGACCTCCCCGATGTAAATACATGGGGAAAATCACGAAATGAGCTTTTCTCAGTAAGTATGGATGGAATCAACTTCAAACATCGGTTACGACCTTCTCCTAGCCCATTTCTGAAGTTGATGCCAAACATTTTGACTTGTGACCTTTAAAAGGTCACCTTAGGTCAAATAAGCATTTTTTGGTGTTTTACTCTATAAATTTTAAATAAACTAAGATAGAACTTTTATTTTGTCACCAAAGTGTTTGTATAGTCACTGCAAGTCAAATTATATACATCATGACTATACCAGGTCAAATTGGATCAGACCATTGGCCTGGGTCAGGTCAAATTCTTAAATTTGACCTGGCATAGCAATATCATATATCATTCGATTCGTCTTGACGAGAGGATTGCACTGGTGCATAAACTATGGCTGTATCTTGTTTTGTTTGGAAGCTATTAGCGAAAAAGTAAACGCCCGTATGCATGGTTGGCTATGGACATTCCCAAGAATATGCCCAATATTCAGTGACCTGTAGCTCCCTAGGCTTTGACCTGACACGAAAATGAATGCCACTGTAATGAAAGAGCATCTCAAGAGCTTTCGAATGGTGTTAAAAAATGTTTCTAGCTATCATAGTTTCTGAGATATTTGAGGTTTTCTTAGTACACCTCATATTAGCGATTTTGACCTACTTTGACCTCTGGTGACCTTGATATTGACCTGACAAGAAAAATGACCGAAGTATTTTCGATATCATTTTTAAAGAGCTTTCGATTGCCGTTTTGCGCTTTTTTCTAGCTTGCCTAGTTTTTGAGATCGTGGGGTTTTTTTAGCCCCCTCCACCAGGGCGAAGGTGGCTCGTACCCGCCACCGGGGCAAGGGTTAACTAATTCATTCATACTGCAAAAACGTAAAAAACCGCAGAAAGATATACTTCAGCGCTTCCGTGAGGTAATACAAAATAATAACAATAAAACTTTTAGCACATAATGTCTTGATGATGGTCAAATCTTTCAAGCAAAAAAACCTGATAAAACCATCCATTGGCTTCTACCACAAAGCTGTACTCCTATATCCTATTACATAGCCGTAAACCTCCAAAAACTAAAATTTTTGAACGTGATTCGTGACCTTTAAAACTTTTTCGTTTTTCATAATAATAACACCATTGAAATCAGCATGATAGAAATAATGGGAAAAAATGCGCTTTATACATTTTAAACATTTGTCTAAAGTGGGCATCCTTAATGTATGTTTTCAAACAATGTCAATCTCGCCCTGCTGATTACAGTCTTAACACGCGCCCCGCTGGGGTTCCTGGCATGACACGCCCCGCTGAGGGGCATTTTTCGCCCCCTCCCCCTGCGTATCTCATTTCCCAGAAAAGCTAAAGGAAAATTAAGAACAGCGTTCGCAAGCTCTTGACGAGACAAAGAAAAATTATACGAAGCATTTTTGTGTCAGGTCAATATTGAGGTCAGCAAAGGTCAAACAAGGTTCCATGGCTTACAACAGGCTTACGGTGTAGGTTTACCCCTCTAGATTTTTACTCAGCAAAGCAACATAAAATATGTATGTGTTACAGGGAGAGTGTGAAATCCGGGAGTTCGCAACTCCCTAGGGATTCCGCGAAATCACTGACCAGCCAGGGAGTTCGCGAAATCCCTAGGGAGTTCGCGAAATCCCTGGACTTAGAAGTCAGGGAGTTCGCGAAATCCCGGATAAACACTCAGGGAGTTCGCGAATTTCCCGACATTTAGTCAGCTCAAGGATGACTAGCTAGGATTGCGGACTATTGTTCTTATCATTTATTTCAAACAGTAACCGGACATTTTCCGTAAAAATCACGTATAAGGGAGGTTTTAAACTAAATATTAGGAAGGTTTTAAGCTAGATATAAAATATTTCCACCTCACTTATCCAGCATCTGCAGAGAGATCATTATCATATCACAACCCTCATTACTACACAAGAGAGAAATGCTGCTTATCTGATGGCCATTTCGTATTACAATCTGGGTAAGGAAAATACAATAATGCTATATTATTTTTTGCATTAAGTTCATTAATTTATTCCAAAACTTTGGCCAATCTTAACAGGTACGGTTCGACTATACTAAGATAAATTTCAGAGCTGCAACAACGAAATAATTATTCTGCAAATTAACTTAGACCATATCTCTGTTTTCAGTTTATCAGCATATCAGAAGCGTTATACAGTTTCAGCTATAGCTGAACATAAGCCGACAACTATAGTTGTCGGCATAAACAGGATACGGAATAAAACAATTGTTACGCATATTTGTCATGTGCTATCTCATTGCCTATTGTCATGACCGCGGCTGGAGCACTTAAGCTTGAAGTGTATTTGCTAGCCCGCCGGAATCGACAATAAAATTTCTGAAAGCGTTTGCAATGGTCAAACGATGACAGGCGTGCCGCGTCTTACACCGAGAGCTTTTTCGAGGCCGACACTTCCTCCTGAATCAAAATATTGTTATTGGAAAATTTGTGGACGTCCGTAGTACATTCCAACATAGACATAGCTAAAATAGACCTTTGTGAAAGTATACCAGTTCTTTGTCCGTTTCTTACGGCACGATACTTCCCATCAGGAGTTTGCTTTGTTAAGGAATCAAGATATTCATTACAGATGACAATGAAAAACGTAGTGGCATCTCTAGTTTGTTTTGAGCCCCCCCCCCCACACCTACGGTTCAAATTGCATAAACCATGCACCTCGAGGAAGGCTAGTGACTCGAATAGTTTGTCAGCGGGCACAAGGACCCGGTGTGAGGTAGAGCTGAGGGTGTAAAATTAATTTTCAAAAAATAAATATCAGGCCGACATAAAATCAAGCAAAATACATCATAGAAAGAGAAAACATGGACGGGGAGTGTAAAACCAGATCACTGAAGGATCATTCTTCGGATTTAAACTATATGACATATTGGCATGTTAGGGATTTCGCGAAATCCCTGAAAAGCATTCAGGTAGTTCGCGAAATCACTGAAGTTTAAGTGAGTTCGCGAAATACCTAGGGAGTTCGCGAAATCCCTGGTCAGTGATTTCGCGAACTCCTAGGGAGTTCGCGAAATCCCGGATTTCGCACTTTCCCTGTAAAATATGCATCATTGGATTCCTCTCATCGTGGCAAATCGAATGATGTGTAATATGACCTTGCTAGGTCAAATGGTGAAAATGACCTCATATGCAGCTAGGTCAAGGTCACATAGTGACCTGGTATGGTCATGCTGCAAATCGATCGATTTCTCGTGACAATATAAGCACAATGCAAGCAGAATGGGAGCTTTGATCTCAATTCAGTGAGAAGTTATTGGCAAAACAATCACTGTATGTTCCTGTGACCTGACCTGACCTTTGAGAGGTCAGATGGTCAAAAACTCAACTTTATGGTAAAGATCATAGTAAAATACACGGTTTGATGGTTTTCAGCTTTATCTATCCAGTTTTTACTGAAACCCAGCCCATTCAATTTTTCACCATGGACATAATGGGTGACCAAAAATTGACCCCACTCCAGGTCAAAAATATCAAAATTCCGAGATAGCACATTTGTAGACCATAATGACTTCATCATATTGTTAAAGTTTCAAACTGATCGGTTGGCAGATGTTTCTTAGGCGCCGCTTCAAACTCGTGATTTTAGGTTTTGAGGTCGGGTCACTTGACCTTGAATAGCTTCTTGACGTGACATGACCTGACCTAAAAAATTTGTCAGATGCGTAAATTTTAGCAGGAATACGGTGCTGTAAGTTTCGTTGTTCTGCATCTCTTCGTTTTTGCGTTATCTGGGGAAACCAGGAGGGGAGGGGGGCGATTTTCACCCCCCCAGGGCGCGCGTGTTAAGCTTTAATTTTCTACCATATGCAGCATTTGGCTTAATATAAATTTTGCAGGTTAATGCCATTAAGTGGGTTCTACAATACCAAGTGATCACCTTTTACACTTCTTACTTGTGCATATAAGAAGTACTGAGCAATAAGCCAGAAAATAATCCATGCTTCAGTGAAGAGGTGCTTCTTCTTCAAGAAGTGAATCGTATGTTGTTTAATTTTGCATTTCAGATTATTGGAAGCCTTAGGAGTGTTGTATGCAGCCCATCGCATTTTGAATATTTTCATTAGATACGCTTATTTCGGTGGTAAGTATTGCTACCTTTTAACACGCGCATTGACGGGGGTCTGAGTCACCTTTGCATTGACGGGGGGCGGATACCCCCCCTAAGATCTCGAGAACCACGGTAGGTAGCGAAAAACGGTAAACGGCGTTGGGCTGCCCATCCACTTCTCCATCGAAAACATTTGAATCATTTTTTTGTCAGGTCACATTTAAGGTCACGAGAGGTCAAAACATGCTGTCATAGGGATAACATGTAAATTCAGTTTTTCGGTCATTACATCTGAACAAGTAAAGATAGAGCAAAATGACTTAAACTATATGAATATTCTCAGCAAGCCGAATCGAATAATATATAATTTGACCTTGCAAGGTCAAATCAAGGATTTGACCTGACCTGAGGTCAGGTCAGGGTCAAATTATATAAAATGCATATCATTAGAACTGCAAAGCCCAGACGAGTCTAATGCAGCTAAAATAAATGCTCTATCACCATCCGTTACTGAGTTATTCCGTAAAAACAATTTTCCCATGTATTTTCAATGGAGAGGTCATGCCTCATGCCTGACCTTAGGTCATCGATATCAAAAATACCGGAACATATTTTAGGGAACTCGGTGGGGCAATTATGTGATATGAGTTTCAATCGGATAAGTTCACCCTGCTCCGACTTATGCTATCTTAAACTTTTTTTTAGGTCGGGTCACTTGACCTGTACTGGTGACCTGAACTGAGATGACCTAACCTTAAAATTTTCACAGAAGTTGTAAAAATGATGAGGGAAAAGGTATGCCAAATACGGCGGCGCTACGCGCCGCCGCTTTTCTGCTATCTCTGAAAAACCCGAGGGGGCGGGTACCCGCCCCCTCAGTCAATGCGCGTGTTAAAAGACTTCAGGAAATCTGAAATATTCTCATGTTTGAAAGTCGAATTAATAGGGAGTGAAGCATGGAGTATAAGTAGGCCGAGCAGTGTTGGCAGCAGCATTGTTATTATGAGTTTTAAAGTGATGTTAACAATGACCATTATCTGTCAAATTATTATTTTATTTTAGACCTAAATTAATATATATATTTTTTGTTAAATACATTTTGTCCAAGTTGTTCCCAGGTCGGTTGTTGGAGTCGGAGTCTCACTTAAGTCATCAATGGACTTGTCACGGAGACCCCGACCCCACCACCCGAATGAGTAACTCCCACAATGAAGGGTTGATTTAGAAGCCAAAGTTTAACGTCCCACAAAGCACAGGGACGGATTGAAGGAATAGACACAATAATAGGAGCTTTCGACGCCAAGTCATCTTCAGCTATGACACATTTTTTAGCACACAAATTAAAAAAGACTATTACACGCTTAGGAGCAACCACCTCTTCCTGAAGAAATATATGGAACGGTTAACAGTACAAAAAAGACACGCATTCACACACAGTATACATATCAATCCTAGACATTTCTTTTTCTATTTTCCTTCCTAAAAATTTATATATATATATATATACACTTAAACATATATTATGCATCACAAGACACATTCGATTTTTTAAGCTGACTTGTGGGTGTCATAGCTGAGGATGACTTGACGTCGAAAGCTCCTATTATTGTGTATTCTGTCAATATTAATTTAGATCTAAAATAAAATAATAATTTTGCAGATAATGGTCGTTGTTAACATCACTTTAAAACTAATGAAGCATGAGAGTTTGATTAAGAAGAATAGGTGAAAATAATTGAGCAAATGTTTCCCAACAGCTCATTTCGGTTCTAGGCTCACTGCAACGTTAGACAGGCATCCGCAAAAGAAAGGTTCCATGGGGAGATTCGATATTTCTGCACATTTTGCGGTTGGACACAGCATACCTGTTCCTGTCGCTCGCTGAATGTTTATATTGAATGGTGGGGCATTTCTGGTGTGGGCAGTACCTGTTTCACAACCAAGGCAAATGTATCCTGGACTGAGGAAACATGGCGTTTTGAAGTATCTTGAACCATTAACAACTCTAGGCGTTCGGTAGAACAAGCAGTCACACAAAGGCAACTTGTGTATGTATGTACAATTATCTCGTGTGTGTGTGTTTACGGTTATGAAGATGCCTAAGCGCTTTACAAGGAAATGCTGCTTTAGTCACTTCTACACAGCTGAAGTGCAATAACTTTTGCCGCCAGCCCACCACAAGCTTCCAACTGTAAGAATGATACCAAATGTTGTCAGCCGTACGAATGGTACCAAGTTTTCCAACCGTACGAATATTGGCAATTTTTGTTACCGTACGAATAGTTTACAAATTACCCACGCGAATGGTATCAAATCAGCTGTACGAATGGTATCAAGCTTTCTCAACCTTAAGGTTTGTTGAATATTTGTCAAACGTAGGACTGGTGTCAAACTTTTTTCAACCATATGAGTGGTATTAAACTTTGGCAACCACAGGAATGCTGTCGAGCATTGTTAACCGTGTGAATGGTATCAGACTTTGTCAACCACACGAATTCTGTCAAACCCTGTCAATCGTAGGACCGGTATCAAACTTTGTCAATCTTGCAAAAGGTGTCGAACTTTGTCAGCCGTAGGTTGTCAACCGTACGAATAGTATTCAACTCCGTCAATCGTAGGACTGATATCAATTTTGTTTCGACCATACGAATGGTGTCAAACTTTGTAAACCATACAAATGGTGTCGAGCTTTGTCTACCTTAAGACTGTTATCAAACTTTGTCAACCATGCGAATGGTGTCGAGCTTTGTCAACCGTGCGAATGGTGTCGAGCTTTGTCAACCGTGCGAATGGTGTCAAACTTTGTCAACCACATCAAACGTTGGTATCAAACGTTGACAACTGTCCGGGCCGTGTAGATTTTGTCTACCGAACGAATGATGCAAATATTGTCACTGTACGAATGATGATTTCGTCAATAATTGGGAATATTGTCACTGTACGAATGGTGTCGAACTTTGCTTACGCTGGCCCCTGCGCAGTCTGTGTGACCCGTTCTGACCCAGTCTTTCACCGACAGGCCTCTAAAGCGTGGTGCGCGCTCATGTGGACCCTCGCAGCGCCGACTTGGTGTACCCATTGGTGTCTCCAGCCTAATACACTGCGCCAGAGTGCCTCGTTTTCGCTGTCCGTGATGTTCCAAGTTCGGTGACTTTATGACACACTTTGTGGCTCACTTGGCAAAGACAGCCACCATAAGATTCGGTGGGGTGGCTTACGCTTTTAGCTCGGGCCATCGTTCTGCGGCTTAGTGCCAGACAAGGGATCCTGAATACCAATTGGCTGGCGACGAAACGGCAGTGAGCGGCTTCCGGGGTTATGAGAGCTTCTGAAACGTCGATAAAAATCTACTATCAGCATAGATTTTATTATTTCGCAGGAGAATACGGAACTATAGGAATTCCCTCTGTTGGAAACTAGTTTTCAAACCATAAAACTCGTACTAATGAACTCGAGGACGCGGGAGCCAATCTGTGTTTCCGGCATTTTTAAGACGCGCATTGACGGGGTTCTGAGCCACCTTCGCTTTGACGGGAGGGTGGGCACCCCCAAGATATAAAAAAGCACGCTAGATAGCAAGGAAACAGTTAACACATAAAATAGTCCATCCAATTCTCTATGGAAAGCATTTGAACCATTTTCTGCCAGGTCACATTTAACCCTATTTCCGTCAGGCTCCCGGCTACCCCTATTTCCGGCAGGGGGCAATATCGGCCCCCTAAGATCTCGTAATCTAACCGGCCGATTTTGAAAATTCAAAGTGCTATAGATTCCCCTGACGCTCAACTTTATTTTGAAAAAAGAAAATTTCAAAATTTTGATTTTTAAGGAGAAAGTCGTGCAAAATATACAATTTTTGTGTATTTCTTAGATTTTCCATAACCCTTGTCTCTGTTGTACGATTTTCACAAAACTAGTTCAGATTTACAAATAATTGACCCAAAATTGTCATATACTCGAGTTACGCAAAAATTCGAAATTCAATGGCAGTTCCAGGACCAGGACTATGAGGGGAAATATATACAACCTAAAAAGTTTTTGTTACGCGGATTAGAAGCCGTGATATACTGCTTGGCATCTTTGACACATAAATAAATGAAAAAGTGAAAAACTCATCAGGGCGGATGCAGTAAGGTAAAACAGTGGGGTAAAATACATCCCAACAATATGCGAGTGGTATGCATGAGTATATTAGTCCCTCGACTAGTTGAAATTTATTTCTGATAATTTTTACCCTCCCATGGCAGCTCTGGGAAAGGGGGTGACATAGGCGGATCAAGGACTCTCGTCGTGGGGCGGGTGGGGGTGATTGGAAACACATTTTTAATATACAACGATATTGAGTCGCGGCGGTGATACTGGCTGGGAATATGCATTTTGAAAATGTGTAGTGACTGGACACGCCTCTGGTAATCTAGAATTTGGTTATAACTATTTTGAATTTTCATATACCCAATTGTATTCGCCCTGGCACGGCTGTAAGCAGTCTTCTCACTTACTAACGTTTAGTCCTTCTTGATAACATTCCCCCATTTTGAACTGCTGTAACCGCCCCTGATGAATACAAATAGTGACAATTGTGAATGCACTATCATCTCACATAAAAATGATATAATAAAACCATATAACTGGTATCAGGATCAGCAGAGACGGCTTCCTTTTACAAAGAACCCATCGCATACGATAATACTTGGTTTGTGGATAGAACCTCCCCAAAACCCAGCCATAGCTCCGCCCCTGGTAAATATATAATATTGACAATTTCAGAAAACCTGTCTGTACTAGTTTTAGGAAAAGTCAGGAAGTTTCAAAGTTCTATCGCAAGCCGTTTTGGAGATATTCTTGAAAACCTTAGGGGGGCAATATTAGCCCCTGCCGGAAATAGGGTTAATGTCACTAGAAGTGAAGGGATACCATGTAGATGAAAGTTTTCTCTCACTACATCTGAACTAGCAAAGATAGAGCAAAACAGTTTACACTTGTGGAATCCTGGCAGCAAGCGAATCGAGTGATATATAATATGACCTTGCCAAGCTAAATCAGGTCAAATATATAATTTGACCTGACGTGAGGTCAGGTCAAGGTCAAATGAGGTAAAATTCATATCATTGAAACTAAAGGGATAAGGAAAAGCTAATGACGCTAAAATAAAGGCTCTACAACCTTCTAGTACTAGCTTATTCACTTTAAAACATGTTCCCTATGTATTTCCAACAAAGAGGCCATGGCTCGTACCTGACTTTAGGTTATCGATACACAAAATACTGAAATATGTTTTGTAGAACTCGGTGGACCCCTTAGGTGATAGGAGTTTCAATTGGATAGGTTTACCCTGTTCTAACTTATACTTCCTTAAAAAATTGAGGTGAAGTTACTTGACCTGCACTGGTGACCTGACTTGAAATGACCCAACCTTCAAATTGTGCCTTAACCTTCGCCCTGGTGGGAGTCTTTTTAGACTCACCTCGGGTTTTTCCAAAGTGACCAAAAAAAACACCGGCGCGCAGCACCGCCAAACTTGGTCTAGCTGTTTTGTCATCATTTTTACACCTTCCCTGAAAATTTTAGCTCAAGGTCATATCAGGTCAGGTCGCCAGGCCAGGTGAAGTGACCTCACCTCAAAAAAATGCTTAGGACTGCATAACTAAAAGGCGGGTTAATTGATCAAGTTGAAACCCATACCACATATTGGGCCCACCAGGAGCTACAACATATGTTCCGGGATTTTTCATATTGGTGACCTAAGGTCATGTGCAGAGCATAACCTCCCCATTGTAAATACATGGGGAAAATAACGAAATGAGTTTTTCTCAGTAACTATCGATGGAATCAACTTCAAACATCGGTTACGGCTTGCTCTTACCTCATTTCTAAAGTGGATGTAAAATAATTTGGCTTGTGACCTTTGAAAGGTCATCTTAGGTCAAATAAGCATTTTTTAGTGTTTTACTCTATAAATTTTGAATAAACAAAGATAGAACATTTAGAACTATTTTACTGATAGAACTGATAGAACTATTTTATCACCCAAGTGTTTGTATAGTCACTGCAAGTCAAACGATATACATCATGACTATAACAGGTCAAGTTGGGTCAGACCGTTGACCTGGGTCAGTTCAAATTTCCAAATTTGACCTGGCATGGCAATATCATATATCATTCGATTTGTATTGACGAGACGATTGCAATGGTGCATCAACTATGGCTGTGTCTTGCTTGGTTTGGAATTTATTGGCGAAAAAGGAAACGCCCTTATGCATGGGTGGCTATGGACATTAGGGTGTAGTGAATCTGAAAAATTGTCTCAGTTAAAAACTGTACCCTGTTTTTTTCTTGTGACCTTTCTGAACAGGGCTATGCCCATTTTATGTAGATAAAATTGGGGTTAAGGTCCTGCTTTTTTAATTCAAAATAGGCATTCACGAGTGCTGAAAGTGGGCATGCAAATGCGTCATTTAGGTGATGTTACACAGCATATCTCAGAGACGTGAGTTATTTTCGATGCTCCAAAACCTACCGGGGTTGAACATTGGAGTTACCAAGAAGAAGATGAAACAAAATTACCATTCAGGGCAGTGGCGGATACAAGGGGGCGGGCTAGGGGCTGAAGCCCCCCCCGAATGTCCGAATGTCTATAGTTAAAACAGAGCCGGAGGCTATTCCGGGGTAATAGCAGAAGCACTCCCCCAAAATAAGGTTCTGGATCCGCCACTGATTCGGGGTAATTCTGGTCAGTTCCTTCTTTATCCTAATAATCGTTTTGCTCCTGTATTGCTTGGCTCCCTCTGCCTTTTCAAATGAGATGCTTCTTGTCTGCACTACATATTTCATGTCTACACTACATACGAAAGGTATATTTGGATAGGCTTTCAGAGTTAAATGACATTTAGGACTTTCAGATAGTACTGATCTTTCATTCAACATCATGGGAACACTTCAGGTTTTCTTTGGCCCAGAGGGGCAGGTTTTCCTTGCACAGCGTTGTTCCCATATCATTAGCTAACGTTAATATGATTTTTATAGATTTTTAACTCAAAAAAGTATTTGGACCTTCAAATGAAAGGGAACGTTGCGTTTGCTCACATGGGTCTTGACCACAAATGGCGACTACTGCAAGAGCAAGCAAGCATTTGTTGATAGAAGTAATTGGCATGGCGGAGGATCTACCACAAGCTGACCTTCGTACTGACAGGGGCGTCCTCAGACAGGCTCTGAAAAAACCGGATTGAAACACGCAAAGCACAGGAGCTGCATTACCATGAGAAGTCGCGCACATTATTGGACGAATGGTGAAGGATATTTGACTGGCGGTAAGCAAATGCATGGAGCTAGCCATTATGAAAGATCTAGGAGTCGCAAATAGGGCGGTGGGGCGTCGGCAATACCTTGAGGACGCCTGTGGCGGGAGAGTTAAGGAAATTTAGAAAAAGGCAGTATGGCCAGAACAGGCAACCCAAAGCAAAGTTGGAAGTTAGTCTGGACAAGCTGTCCGACATAGGTCTAAATGTCATTGCCCGATTCGTTCATGTGCTGACTGTGGTTGCTCATCGAGCTGCAAGCAAGCAATGTTATCTACAGCTGCCCAAGAGCGCTAGAGCCTGAGAGGAAAAGCAAGCAGAACGCAGCAAAATGGAAGCTCAAAGAGAGTAAACTCTGCGAGTGAATATGATGTCTCTGAAGATTCAGATCGCCCATATATATCCTCTCAGGTCACCTCAGCTTTGCTCACCTCCGAATCGGAGAGGAATGGGAAACGGTCAGATCAGGGACAACTTCCCACTCGCTGTGAGGACTGCCATTCGCCATGGAGTATCCCAAAAAGCGCTGGTCAGCATGCTCTCTCATATATGGGGATAAATGGGCGATCTGAATCTTCAGAGACATCATATTCCCTCGCAGAGTTACACTCTCTTTGTGCTTCCATTCTGCTGCGTTCTGCTTGTTTTTCCTCTCGGGCTCTAGCGCTCGCCTGCGTATTGCTCTTCTCCTCTGCTTGCCGTTGCATCCTCTTTTCTAATATGGCTGAAGTTGCTTTGTCTTTTCCTCCAATCAGGAGCTTTCCACATTCTCCCTTCTTTGTTCGCCGGTCCCGGATGAATCCCAACTCCATCACCGGGATTTTCCTTTCTCTTGGATAGCTGCAGGTAACGTTGCTTACTTGCAGCTCGATGAGCAACCACAGTCAGCACATTAACGAATCGGACACTGACGTATAGGCATATGTCGGATAGCTTGTTCAGACTACCTTTCAACTTTGCGTTGAATTGTTTATTCTGGCCATTCTGCCTTCAAGTTTCCTTAATTTTCCCGCCACAGGCAACATCCTCAAGCTGTTGGCAAAGCCTCATCACCCTGTTTGCGACTCCGAGATCTTTCACGATGGCTCGTTTCATGCACTCGCCTACCGTCAGCCAAACCTCCATCACCATTCGTTCAATGATGGGCGCGACTTCCCATGCTAATGCAGCTCCTGTGCTTTGCGTGTTTAAATTCCGTATTAACAGAGCTTGTCTGAGGACGCCTCTGTTAGTGGGAAGACAGGTTGCGGTAAATCCTCCGCCGTGCCAATTACTTCCATTAACGACAAATGCTTGCATGCTCTTGCAGTAGTCGCCATTTGTGGTCAAGACTCATGTAAGCAAAAGCAACGTTCTTTTTCATTTGAAGGGAACAACGACTTCTTTTCAGTTAAACATCTGTGAGAGGATTCATATCAACGTTAGCAATTGATATGGTAAAAATGCTGTGCAAGGAAAAACTGCCCCTCTGGGACAAAGAAAAGCTGAAGCGTTCCCCATGATTTTAAATAAAAGATCAGCATTATCTGAAAGTCCTCAATGCCATTGAACGCTGAAAGCCTATCCAAATATACCTTTCGTTTGAAGTGTGATATGAAATATGTAGTGCAAACATGAAGCATCTCATTTGTAAAGGCAGAGGGAGCCAAGAAATACAGGAATAAAATGATTATTAGGATAAAGAAGGAACTAACCAGAATTGCCCCGAATCAGTGGCGGATCCAGAACCTCATTTCGGGAGAGGGCTACTGCTATTATCTCGGAACAGTCTCCGGCTTTGTATTAACTGTAGGCATTTTGTCATTTGGGGGGCTTCAGCCCCTAGCCTCTCCCCCTTGTATCCGCCACTGCCCTGAATGATAATTTTGTTTCATCTTCTACTTAGTAACTCCAATGTTCAACCCCGGTAGGTGTTGGAGCATCGAAAATAACTCACGTCTCTGAGATATGCTGTGTAACATTGCCTAAATGACGCATTTGCGTGCCCACTTTTAGCACTCTTGCATGCCTATTTTGAATGAAAAAAGCAAGACCTTAATCCCAGTTTTATCTATATAAAATGGGCATAGCAATGTTCAAGAAGGCCTGACACAACAAAAAAACAGGGTACAGTTTTGATCTGAAACAATTTTTTCAGATTCACTACACCCTAATGGACATTCCTAAGAACATTCCCAATATTCAGTGACCTGTAGCTCCCTAGGCTTTGACCTGACACGAACATGAATGGCAGCTTAATGAAAGAGCAACTCAAAAGCTTTCAAATGGTGTTAAAACATGTTTCTAGCTATCATAGTTCCTGAAATATATGGTTTTTTTAATACACCTCATATTAGCGATTTTGACCTCTTTTGACCTCTGGTGACCTTTATATTTACCTTACGAGAAAAATGACCGAAGTATTTTCGATATCATTTTCAAAGAGCTTTTGATTGCCGTTTTGCGCTTTTTTTCTAGCTCTCTCAGTTTTTGAGATCGTGGGGGGTCATTTTAGCCCCCCACCAGGGCGAAGGCAGCTCCTACCCGCCACCGGGGCAAGGGTTAAATTGTAAAAATAGTCAGAGAAAAGGTATGCCAAGTACGGCGGCCCTACGCTTCGCTGTTTTTATTCTATCTCCCAAAATCCCGGGGGGCGGGTACCCACCCCTAAATGGGCGTGTTAACCTCCCCCACCGGCCATCTGCCCCTAGTTTTTGGATAGCAGAAAACGACGAGGCGCAGCACCGCGTTAGGCTCTACCTCTCACTGCATATTTTCCCAATCCTAATTTTACCCGGGTCCAGGTGGTCGACGAGGTCACCAGGTCTCACTTCCTTTAAGCTCTGTAGAGCTACATTTAAGTCGATCATTTGAAACTTCCTACACTTCTGACCCCTCCTCTCAGGTGTATATCCGGGATTTTTGATTTCGTGCCCTGAGGTCAGGTCACGAGGCGACCTCTCCCATTGAAAGCATGGGAAAGTATTTCATGATATAAAAGCCACAAAATGATTGCAAATACTCGACTGTCAAAACGTTTTTGGACAACCTTTCACGATCCCAGGTCATATTTGCCCTTTGTTTTCAGGTATCGGTCAGGTCAAAACAGTATTTTGACAATAACTTTTCACCTAATTGAGCTAGAGCGGTGAAATAAACACCATCGTGTTTGTTTGTCACTGGCTTTCATTTGATATACGGTATTTTGACCTTCGTGACCTCAGGTCATATTAGGTCACGAGGTGACCTCTGGCGGTCAACCACTGGGGTTTTAGTTCCACATAGCGGAAAAGTACTGGATTTTCTATAAATGTACTTTACCGGCCTATAGCTCTAATGACATAGAGTTATGCCCATTTGTTAATCATTGCATATTTGAGTAAATAGCATCTTGACCTAATTTGACCTCTAGGTCAACCATTGACCTGAGCACTAAAACATGGAATATTTCTTACTAATTCACGGTTTATGATTTATTTGCTAACCCTTTTTCAGTTGAGGGCCATTGCCCGGGTTAAGTCTATTATAAGAATCTGGTAATGGAATAGCGATGACTTCGCTAGTTGTGCTCAGGGCTTGCGTCAGCTTTTTTCACTTTCCCTGGGAAATCTTGGAATGAGTTGAACATATAGATAAATGATTTGACAAAAGTGTAAACATTAGGGTGGCTCACTTTCCATGAAGTTTGAATTTAAATGCTGGTAAGCTGATCCCTTTGATTGGTTCATTCTGAGTCCATTGCAACCAAAATCAGTCGAAGATGATAATGTTTGTTTAGGGGTCATGCATTATTTCATTATTCCATGGTTTTCTCATGTATTTCCAATGGAGAGGTCATGGCTCGTACCTGACCTTAGGTCATCGATGTAAAAAATACTGGAACATATTTTAGAGAACTCGGTGGGCCCATTATGTGATATGAGTTTCAATCGGATAAACTCACCCTGTTCCGACTTATGCGGTCTTAACCTTTTTAAGTCAGGTCACCTGACCTGTAATGGTGACCTGACCTGAGATGACCTAGCCTTAAAATGTTGACCAAAGTTGTAAAAATGATGAGAAAAGTGGCATGCCAAGTACGGCGGCGCGTCTGCCGCCGTTTTTATGCTGTCTCCGAAAAGCCCGAGGGAGGACGGGTACCTGCCCCCTGTCAATGCGCGTGTTAATGGTTCCCGAGTTATAATGGATTTCCTAAATGGGTCAAAATTTGCCCCATTTTGGCCGTCTTTGACGTCACGGGTCAACGGATATTATTCAAACTGGGCTTGAGAGTAGTAGGTGATAGGTGCTTCCAGCGGCTTTTAATTTTGTTCCGTATCTCCTCCGGTTCCCGAGATCGTTAAGGGGACCATTGGGACCCCCAAGGTGGCGGTTGGTGTGAAAAGAGCCAAGTGGAGCCGGGTTAACAAGTGCAGTGGAGAGGGGTCGGGTGTCAACGCACAGGGGAGGGGGTACGGTCATGATGTGTCTTTCCTCTAAGATCGCAGAATAAGATCGCAGAAACCGTGAGGGCTAGAAAATCCGCTGAGGGGTTTTAGGGGGCATGTGCTTTGCATAATATAAATTTTCGATGGCCTAGGTAAATATCTACATGGTCATACGAATTTGTTATCTTAATATATTGGCTCTCCCGGAGACCTATTCAAAAATGGCGTGATTATGCGGAAAGAGGCGGAAATACACTGATAACGGACTGAGTTTATAGAGAGAAGGCCCTGAACAATGTCCTCTGAAATTCTGAGGGCAAGGTCATTTAAGGTCACTGACGTATGATGTAACAACATGACATATTCCTGATAATGTATAACATAGCTGGCACTAAAGTAGCCTTTGGGCGGGAAAAAGGGAAAAGAGGAAAAGACCATGACATTGAATAGCCATATCTATAAAACATGACATGTGTCATAATAAGTAATTCCTTCTGACCAAAACACTGAGACCTTGAAAATACTTGTCTCATCTTGAATCGTGGCTTTCAACCTCGCCCTTAACACGCGCATTGACGGGGTTCTGAGCCACCTTCGCTTTGACGGGGGGTGGGCACCCACCCACCCCCCTAAGATAAGATCTCGAGAACCACGTTAGGCAGCAAAAAACGGTAAACGGTGTTGGGTAGTTCATCCACTTCTCCATCGAAAATATTTGAACCATTTTTTGTCAGGTCACATTTAAGGTCAATAGAGTTCAAAACATACCGTAATAGGGATAACAGGTAAATGAAGGTTTTCGGTCATTACATCTGAAGAAGTAAAGATAAAGCAAAACGATTCGAACAATATGAATCCTCGCAGCAAGTAAATCGAATGATATATAATATGACCTTTCTAGATAAAATCAAGGATTTGACCTGACCTGAGGTCAGAACAAGGTCAAATTAGACAAAATGCAAACCATTAGAACTGCAAAGACAAGACAAATATAATGCAGTTAAAATAAACGCTCTATAGCTATCCGTTAATAAGTTGTTCACTGAAAACCATTTTTCCCATGTATTTCCAATGGAGAGGTCATGGCTCATACCGGACCTTAGGTCATTGATATCAAAAATACCGGAATGTATTTTAGAGAACTCGGTGGGCCCATCATGTGATATGAGTTTCAATCGGATAAGTTCACCCTGTTCTCACTTATGCTATCTTAAACTTTTTTAGGTCAGGTCACTTGACCTGTGATGGTGACCTGACTTGAGATGACTTAACTTTTGAATTTTGAAAAAAAAGTCGTAAGAATTATGAGAGAAAAGTATGCCAAGTACGGCGGCGCTACGCGCCGCCGTTTTCATGCCATTTCCGAAAACCCCGAGGGGGTGGGTACCCGCCCCCGTCAATGCGGGTGGTAACCTTCTTGTGAGGTGAATTTGGTGTATAATTCCGGTTATATGGCGTTATTGCGTCAGCATTCGATCTACAGTGCAGGTGAACTGGCGCTAACGCGCGATTGTGACGGTCTTAAAATATAGGATTGACTGAAAGCCTGTAAGTAAAAAAATATTGACTCATTTGAAAAATGGTTTGACCAATAGTAGCGTTTTCCGTCTACGAATGGTCTCGGCCACCTCGGAAAAAGGTGGTGGGGAAGGGGGTGGTAATTTAGAACGCCCACCTCTAATAATAATTTTTGGGGCTTATCGACGCACCAACTGCCAGGGTCATATGGCGTCGCCAACTCTTTCCCTGTTGGAAGGGTTTCTCGGGAGCCAGCTTGCTCCTTGTTCGGAGCCGCCGGGCCTTGAACCCGGGTCGGCTGCGTGGAAGCCAGCTACGCTGACCACTCCACTACCGCGCCCCCACGCCCACCTCTGCTGCGCGTGTTAATGCGCTTAAATATTAGACAGGCTTCCATATAACCCGTGTTTTCATGGCTTTTACTCCTTTTGAGAACTGTTACCATAACTGCTCTGGATAGTACTTTGCACGGGCTAGATCGAGTTGCGAAATTGTCACATTGTAACATTTTTCTAATTTCATAATAGCATGGAATAGTCGGAGCACAGGTAGAGCCTCGGGTCGCGGTCATGAGGAGGCATACTGCTGACTGTCTCGGCTGTTGGAGATGGCACCAGTCTCACCCAGGTGCTCCCTGCCCCGTGCCTCCGCCGAGAGACTAGTGACGTGAGAAGTCTACCCTGCTTTCATAGATATCATGCATTGCGGGGCTCGTCTCGGGTGCCGTTGTAACACTGGAAACCATGCTCGGTAATCCCAGGACAGATCGACCAAGCATGTTCACCACCATCCCTTCGAATTCGCTCAAACTGTGTATGCCAGCTTGCCCATGGGCCCCATTGTGTCCGGCAGGGTTTTTGGTCCGAGGTCAAATAGGTCACGAGAGAGAGGTGGCGGAAATTTCTAGGTCAGACATGAAGTTGACACACATTCTTATTTGTATTGCCATGAAGAATTCAATAATCCTCAGAAAAAAGAGATCGGGTAGAAACATAAATGTAAGCATAAGATATCAGAGGTAAAATACTATGAAGATTACAAATGGAAGTAATACAATACACCTCCGCACACTCCACTGCATTGAGCTTCTACAGAGGTGTTTAAAATTGCAATGCCGCCACATACTTGTTTTACGTGACAGCGATAGGTACTAAAATCATCCGCGAAAGAAACCTCCTTCTACGGCTCGGGTAGTCAGAAATTCATTTGCCAATTTAGGTAACTGACAGAACTTCGCTGTATAGTGTTCACTCGTCCTCGTGGGACGTGCAGTAAGTTTTGGCTGCGGGTCGATCGGGTAGGCACGTGAAGAAAAAAATTTTGGATCAAATCTGGAGCGTTTGGGACCTATTCGGAAATGCCCTAATTATGCAAAAAACACGAATACACCAAAAGCGGACTAAAATCATAGAGAGAAGGTACCACACAATGTTCTCTGCAATTTGAGGGCAAGTTTTTTCAAGGGCAATGACCTATACCGTAATAATGTGACATATTCACAATAATTTACCATTCAACTGACACTATAGCAGCCCTGGGGCGGAATTTGAGGCTTTGGCCTTGAAAAAGACCTTTGACTTTGACCTTTGACCTTGATATTGACCTTGAGTAGCCGTTATTATGAAGTAAAAGCATAACATATCTAATACTGCATAATGCCACCTGACCGGAATACTGGGGTCAATGACTTCGACTTTTGACCTTGATCTTGACCTTCATGTGAGTTGATCTTGACGTATAAAATGATTGTACGATGTTATAACGTCACCACTCGGTCTACAGTGCAGACGAACTGGTGCAACCGCGCGATTCCGACGATCTCAAAATATAGGTCTGACTTTGAAAGCCAATAAGTTTTCATCAGTCAAAAACTTATAGACAGATTTTCAACCAAATTTCACCAATCGACGCGCTTATAAATTATCTAAACTTGGCGTAAGTAACAATTTCCGGCGACAAACAGTCTTCGGCCACCTTAGAAAAATAGGTGGGGTTTGCACTTTAAGACCCTCTCCTCAGCATGTGTTATAGACACAAGTGATTAAAAAACCTTTTGGTGACCTCTGGTGACCTTGATGTTGACCTGGTCTCGAAGTGGATGCCAGCCAGCTGATCTTTTCTTCTCAGGAGCTTTTGAGTGATGTTTAGAAACTTGATCTAGTACTTCTATAAGTCGAGTCTAATTTTATCAGTCTCATTTTAGAACATAATCGCCTTACATGGGTTTGAAAATGACGTCATAACTCGTTGACCTGTCTGACCTAATGACAATTTCTGGTCGCAAGTTTTCAAATGGATCACCCTGGAGCTGTGAAAAATGAAGCGTCTCTCGTTTAAATCGATTCTGAATCATTCGCCAGAAAATGGGGAAAAGGGTCCGATTACACCCACAGGTGTTGAAGGGTTAAAGTTAGATTTCAGAAGTACGTAAAAGCTTACAAAAAGCTGACATAGAAGACGAACCAGCAGATGAAGGTAGTTAAAACAAGTATAGAATGAAAGCTAAATAGCCTCCCTTGAACATGCCAGAATTTTAATTTCATCACAAAACGTGGTTGAATATTTAGAAGTGAATTTGTCTAGTTCTTTGGCATGCTTCACAAACTGAAGATACTTTAACCCGCTGCGCGACAACCTCTAGAAATCATTTGATTTCACTATTTTGGTTTCAATGAACTCAGAATGAGCCAAATGACGGGAAAAGTTACCCCACCTATGAATTTCCAACCTTCATGAGAAGTGTGCCAGCCTAGTGGATATGGAAACACTTTACCTCTCGTGAACAAAATGTGATACTATTTGAATCATGTTTCCTAGATTTCCAATCGCACTTAAAAGTTGTCATTCTGCTGAATGCAGGCCTCGGGCTGATGCTATGCCTCCGCTCAGTCCTGTAGCCAGTGATGGATATTGTCTTTGGGGACGCAGCGCAGTGTTGAACTGTTTCGGCTTAGTCCTGACATGTCGCCAACGCATAACCAGAGCACCATGTGTCACTGAGATCCGCAGCCTGGTATAAATTCCACACTGCTCGTAGCGATCTATCCGCAGCTTCAGCCGCTGTCTTGTGATGCAATCCCCGGAGCTTAAAGTGGATATGTTTCCCGATCAGTTTTCAGAAGCATTTCTGCTCTAACATAAATGTTTCCTTTCAGGAGCAGGCTTTGACATAAGCCATATGAAACACGAACGACGATGCACTTCACCAACACATTTACGTAGATTCACGCAGGCTTCTCGTGGTGACCAAAATATAGCCTAAATGGTGCTGGATCCACGTCTTCTAAATTTCAACGATGCCAAAGGCTTACGTCGAAGCCCGGGCTCAGAAAGAAAGTACTGCTTGTCAGAGCCCAGCAGAAGCCCTTCTGAAGCGATGCAGTTAGTTCGTGGTGATTATACTATACCACTGAACCACTTGTATGCCACCTACACGTGTCTAACCAAGAAATTGCCATCACCACTCTGTCGAATCCACCCTGAAATTTCCAGCTTTTTCACCCTCACTACCTATAGAGCATCCGACGCGTCGACGATTTTGGCGCCGACTGCCTGCCCTATTTTGGATGCCTCCACTTCAGCGAACTCGGCCGCCGGCTAGCCTGTGCCGACTCTGCCGCCGTCTCGCCTGTACCGTGAAACAGCATTGTATAATGGAACAGATAATCAATCCGATTGCAATCCAAGCATGGCTGGGAGTTGCTGAAAATAACACTTTAGGTAAATTTCCTAGTGCATACTTTACAAATGTTTCACTTTTATTGATAAATTTCTGCTGATTTCCTCGCAATGAAGCGATCGTACCTATACTAATCAGCGGCCGCCATCTGGAGGAAGCTGTGTGCCTGCGGGGCTCAGAGGTGAACGGGGTCACGCTGGCCTTAGATAACGCCGCTGGTGAGCGGTCGCGGGGAGGATCATGAAACATACACGTGTGGTGGTGCAGATGTTGTGGTGGTTCATGTGCCTGCTGTTGGACTGAGGGAAGGGACAGGTGTATGTGTGTACGAGACGTTCCGTGTAGGTGGGTGGATATATGCGCGAAATACTAGTATAGTATGCGGTGTCGATAGCACTGGTAAACCATGAGTTCGTTAAATGAATTGGGTTTATGAATATCCTTGGTCGGCATACTCGCTGGTCCTTATTTTGAATCCAAAATAGTTTTTGACGCCAAGGGATATGTTGGAATTTTTCAAAGCTTCCTATTTTTGGCCTGAAAATAGTTTTTTTATTTTTAACATTAGGGGCATTCCAGGACAAAACGACCAAAAATATTTCAATTTGACACCACCATGTCTAGAAAAAATCTGAAACTTTGTCTCCGGGGTAGTTTTGGGCCAGAAACACGCCTGTGAGAATCTTAGCCCCCTCCGACCAACGGTGACCGAGTTATAGCCCGAGGCATTTTCGGGAGGTCACGTTGTAGACTCATCTTTGATGCTTCATAACTCAACAACCCATCACCTGATTAACAAGTTTTTTATATCATTGAACTCGTCTTGAATTATAGTTTATTTTGAAAAAAGAAAATGTTAAAATTTGAAAATTTTGGACTTTTAATTTGTTTGACCTTTTCCTTTTGACCTAGCTTGACCTTTTCCCAGTTGAAATTGCCCTTTTAGACACCTCAACAATGTTTCATTATAAAATATCTTTCGATAGCAAAAATAAAAAAAATGCGTTCTTGCTATAAGTTCCGAATATTTAGTACCTAAGGTAGGTATGTACACGGTTTTTGACCATTGCGGTAGTACAGCCTTATGTTTAACGCCGCAAATATAGCGATTGCTTTTGTAATCGGTCGCTGGAAATCATACTCCATTGTCTTTACGAAATTTTAATCGTACAAGTATCCGAATTTATGACAATTAACACGCGCCCACCCGAGGGGGTGGGCAACCGGCCTCCTCAGGTCTCTACAGGTAGTAAAAAAATACCTTCACGCAGCGCCACCGTACTCCATCTACCTCTAACACAACATTTTGCGACTTCTGGAAAAATAATTTAGGTCAACTGGGAGGTGGTAGGTACCGTAAATGCTGAAGGCCAGCAGGCAACTCAGTGGTGAGGGGGTGACCTGAGGTAGACGGTCGTCGTATGCCTTGTGGGACTTTCAACTTTGTTTCCTTGATTAACACTTTATCGTGGGAGTTGCTCGTTTGGGTGGTGGGGTCAGGGTCTCCGTAAAAAGTCCCTTGATGACTCTAGTGAGACACCTACTCCTAAAACTGCCTCCTTGCCGCCCCGGTAGCTCAGTTAGTAGAGCGTTGGGCTCCGGCCCGCGGCTCAGAAGCATGCAGTGGCAGTGCATGTCCAGGCTTGGGATCGGTTCCGCTGAGATGCTCCGGCGCTCAATAGCTTACCCGACGTACAGGTCGGCTGGCAACTGACTGGTGAGAGGGTGACCTGAGCGGGGCGGCCGTCCCTGTGCTGTGTGGGACGTTAAACGTTGGCTTCTAAAATCAACCCTTCATTGTGGGAGTTTCTCGTTCGGATGGTGGGGTCGGGGTCTCCGTGACAAGTCCATTGATGACTTTAGTGAGACCCCGACTCCAACAATCGAACTGAGAACAACTTGTACAAAATGTATAAAAAAACTGAACTGGCAACAACTTGGGCGATATTTATAAACAGAAAAACTTCAGCCATTAAAAGTGATAAAAAGGGATTCCTTGTTTCGAGGGAGACGAGGGCAAATGAACTTATTAATAATGAACCTTTCAGCCTTAAACGAAATTTTACAAAGATGTCGCGACTTTATCAATAATTGAAACAAGTATAACTTATCCTATGAGCACCACTAACTCACACAATTACATCGTTCCCGGAGATGGAAAATAGTATCGATGCAACCTGATCCAGTGCAGCACAGCATATGTTTGAGAGGATTCATGCAATGTAAACAAACGTGTCTGAAAGGCTTTCATTCCCAAAAAGTAATTTGAATCTGCTCATATATTCGACAAAATGTCCTGAAATTGTAACGCATTCGACTTGGTCGCTTGAACAGGTTGCCTCATGATATTTTTACAAGGTGATCATTTCATAGCTGACACGGATCCGAGAATCCCAGATAAATAATGACACAGTGCACTGGGAGTGATGCCGCTAAATAGCCAGTTTTAATCATTACCGAATATGTTACATACAATCGTTTGGTCGTGTCGCCTTTGAGGTTGCTCAAGGTCACAGTATTTCTTACGGGAACTAAGTGGAAACCTAAATTTTGTGGCATAATAGGTGACAGAGAAGAGCAGTAGAAAGAAAAGTTCAGCACCATTGGAACACTCTTGTTGAGCCCAAACGGATTATATATCTTATAATATTGCCTAGTCAAATGTCAAAATTAACCTGCTTTGACCTAGGGCCAGGTTTAGGTCTGTATGGTAAAAAGAATATTAATCAAACTGCAGTGGCAAGTCAGACACGACAATGTAAAAATACAACCTCCATCGCAATTCTCGACAATTCTCAATTCTCGCAAGTTATCAAAATTTACCAATCGCCCCATGCATTTCTAATGGAAAGATCATGACCTTTGCCCTGCTCCCGGTTATCGATATAGAAATCCTGCTACGAAAAATTATCTTGCTAGGCGATCTTACTATGTAATGCGATTCTAACCACGATAGGCTAAATTTGATATGATTTATGCACCTCCCAAAGTTTGAGGTTAGGTCTCTTGACCTGGGTTGGCGGTCTGACCTGGTATGACCCAGACCTAAAATTTTGCCAGAAGCTGCAAAAATTTCGAGTTAGAGGTACATGAAGTACGGTGGCGCTGCGCGAAGGTGTTTTTTTTACTACCTGTGGAAACCTGAGGAGGCCGGTTGCCCACCCCCTCGGGTGGGCGCGTGTTAATTGTCATAAATTCGGATACTTGTACGATTAAAATTTCGTAAAGACAATGGAGTATGATTTCCAGCGACCGATTACAAAAGCAATCGCTATATTTGCGGCGTTAAACATAAGGCTGTACTACCGCAATGGTCAAAAACCGTGTACATACCTACCTTAGGTGCTAAATATTCGGAACTTATAGCAAGAACGCATTTTTTTTATTTTTGCTATCGAAAGATATTTTATGAAGAAACATTTTTGAGGTGTCTAAAAGGGCAATTTCAACTGGGAAAAGGTCAAGCTAGGTCAAAAAGGAAAAGGTCAAACAAATTAAAAGTCCAAAATTTTCAAATTTAAACATTTTCTTTTTTCAAAATAAACTATAATTCAAGACGAGTTCAATGATATACAAAACTTGTTAATCAGGTGATGGGTTGTTGAGTTATGAGGCATCAAAGATGAGTCTACAACGTGACCTCCCGAAAGTGCCTCGGGCTATAACTCGGTCACCGTTGGTCGGAGGGGGCTGAGATTCTCACAGGCGTGTTTCTGGCCCAAAACTACCCCGGAGACAAAGTTTCAGATTTTTTCTAGACATGGTGGTGTCAAGCCTTGGTCGATCTGTCCTGGAATGCCCCATTAATCTTGTGCACTTGCATAATGTCATGTCCAGACAAGTTATTAGAACTAATATTTTCATTTTTACAAATTATTGGTGGTTAGTCACGTTCGCGTTATTGCACCAAGATATTAAACATTCAGCTTTCGAATGATGCATAATTTGACGGCAGAGAGGTAGTAAATGACGACACAAGTCAGATAAAAACTTCAAAACAGAGAATTCTAGCGACAGGGTATGTTCAGTGTTCGGAAGTTCGCTTTGAAATCATTATTAAACGGTACAGCTCTGCTAAAACGGGGACCGAGCAGTCTCGAATAGCGTTGAATTGTTGCTCGAAACCTAATGAGCAGTGTTATGACGGTGAAGAAGGCTATAAATAGTATCTAATCCCTCGCAAATCGCTGTGCAAATGTTTCATCATCGTTGCCAAGGATGTGTCATAACCTCGCAGCGTTGTTGCGATCGTTAGCAGAGACCTATTGGAGCGTATTTGTACAAAGTTACGTCCGGTGGTGTAGCCGCAGACTGTCCACGGTCAGTCATCTGCTATGATCGGCTATCAGCTATCACTACTCAAGCAGTGATGGCTAGCAGCAATCTAAGCAGCGATAGTTATCATCGGCTACCATCTGCTATTATCTGCTATCATCAGCTATCGCTATTTAAGCAGTGATGGCTAGGCTAGAAGAGCTAAACATAACTAAGAGTAGGAGTGGGAAAGAATGTGGAGAATGAATGTATAGGTGCAACCCATCCACATTGTTGTAGCCAGGATTCGGCCAAGGGAGGGTATGGCGACTTTTAAGGGAACCGTAGAAACTGGGTCCATCCCCTACGATTTTGCTACAGTATTTTGGCCTTAAATTTTATCTACCTTAATTCTGTTGCACCTCCATTTGAGTGTTTGTTTTTATCTTATTCCTAGTTTTGTTTTGTCAGTCAAACCAAAAGTTTACCAATTTAGCCCCCGAATATGAAAGCTGGCCCATATATGGCACTGCGGCTACAATGGCAGCTATCCGTAGGACACTTTCCAAATAAAATGAATATTGTTGAGTGTATGATATGCCTGTACTTCAGCGTTCTCCGGTAATGAGACAGACCAGACCACAACCAGACCACAATATTTGACCCTGCAGTTACTGAAAGTCACTGGTTTTGAGCACGCAGCATTACAGTATCCGCCTATTGGAAATGGCTAGCTATGATCTGTGAAGTGCCGAAGTCAGGAACTCTATAAGCAGGACATTTTCAAAGAAACGGAAAACACAGCATCATATGAATGGATTTAGGAGCGCTCCAGACGTTATTTACAACACCTATTTTGCGGAGGTATGTTGCTGAACTATTTGTATTCATGCTCTTGCTGTCTGTGCTATGTTGTATAAAGGAGCAAACTACCTAGGCAATAGGAACCCAAAATAAAATTGTTTTGATTCACTCTGTTATTCGTTATTTAACAGCTTAGCATGTTATTTATTTCTATAACTTCTTCTTCCCTTTGCGTTATTTTTTCTGGTTCATCAGATTTTGTACAATAATAACTGAGGTGAATATTTCAAATATTCAGGTGTTTCTTTGGCTTGGGTTTATAAATTTAGAATCAGCTGGACTGACAAAGTCTACGTTATATTTATTCTTGCGGATAATTAAAGCTAGATTAATGTTTACCCTTCCCTAGTACGTCAGACGGCGCCGAAAGAAGCAATTGAAGAACCCTGGAAAGCAGCATTTTCCTCGAGATCTGCACCTATTATGGGGTGCTCTGACTATGACCTGTCGAAATTAATTGTAAACCCTTGAAATTTAAAGTACAAAAATTGATGGACATTTTAACATTGCTCCGATGATTCATGCTCTGACACCCCCAAAGATATATAAATCCACTCCTGTGTGCTGATTGTATGTTAGATCAGTAATTCCTAAAAACATTGCCAGTTTTATCGATTATTTGCATTATTCGAGCCCCTCCCCTCATGCCCTTTCTCCCACTGATAATTTCTTTTTTTGGTCCGGTAAAAGACCCCTAAACTGATTAAAAAGTGTACACTCCTGGTGGGAAAATGCAGGGCAAAACAACCAAACCCCTTTTGGTATGGCAATAGATTAAATAAATTGGTATGTTGCAACGTTCTTACACAACACCAGAATTTCGACGCATGTGTCTCGGGTGTAATATATGATTGCAATGACCCCGCCATATAAGTCATCGGCAGCAATGACTTGTGGAAATAGTTAAAACCACAGGCAGGCGAAGCTGTCGCTTGTTGACATCCAGAAGTTTGTGGAGTTAATCGCAAGCTCAGACCCACAAAACTCTCTCGAATTGAGTTAGTGCTTCCAGCCCGTTCCATTGAGAGACCCAGCTGATAAACGCCGGCTCTTAGGTCTGAAGTGCAGCAGCAATTTTCAGGGTGGCTGCTCTTGGGCTTCCCATTTCTTACAATTGAGGTCAGAGACCAGTAGATTATCTCAGAACATAACCCATTTATATTCTGTAACATCATGCTTTAGTACCTTTGGATCTGGTGCTGAAGCGGTGTAAAAATCCGTAGTTTAATTTATCATAATTATTTGTTTTTTTGTATTATTTATAACTGCATTCATTATTTATATCAGGATTTACTTATATTATAAATCCATATGTGATCTATTTTGCTGAGCTTTAGTGTCCCACATTTTCTACGCGTATGATGTGCTGCTGTTCACTGTCACTTCAATCGCACTCGTGAGCCTAAAGTCGGACGGTGAACTCAGTGGCGGCGGATTCGAATCTGTTTGTGGAAACGAATTGACTGACGCGTTGCACGTGGGGGACGGACGGCTCCGTTGAAGCCCGCGGGAGCGGCAGGTCTGCTCTCCATGCAGCGCAGACAGGGTCTTACTCTGTCGTGTCAACGGGTACAGCTCAGACAGATGGGCAATTCCGACACGGAGCGACCAGCCATGTTCCCCATCACCGCTTCAAATTTGCTCCAACAGTGTGTGTGAGCCTAACCATGAGTCCGATTGTCTTTGATATAATTTTTTCCGAGATGAGATAGGTCTCGAGGTAAAGGTCCGGAAATAGCAAAGTTAGATGTGAAGTCATGGCACATTTTGAATTTTACATCGATGACAAATTAAACAAACATAAAAAGCTATATAAAATTAGAAAGCAAATGAGCAGAATTATTCAGAAAAACTGTAATCATTGAGCCAAAGTCAAATTTCACCTGGACGATTTCTTGAACTCTTCTTGAGCTGGATGATTAAAAAGTTTTATTTTGTTTTTTCGTGTAAAGCCTTCTTAGTGTTCTTCTTAGCTTTACTATTGTACCAATTGGTTTTGTTTCTACTATTTCTTTCTTGGGTTTATGAGGTCATGAAGTAGGTCATGTAGTTGGTGTCTTGGTATCTAGTTAGTGACCACTCCGGGTTATGATTGATATGAGCATATTTTTCAAGCTCGTTGGTTTTTAATGCATTTCCTGACCATGTTTCTATATTATCGTTTCCTGAGAAGCTTTCAATACCATGATCGTATTAAATGACCAGACATGACATCAAGCAAAGCACTGATGAAATAGCAGAAGATATGGGTGTCCTCGCTTTCCACGTGGCTGACCTGGGTTCAAGACCCGGCAGATTGCTGAGCAAGGACCAAAAAGTATATGGGCGTTAATTAAAAGTTAGCACAATCTAATCATCAATAGAGGTATCATTAAAACAGAGAAAATAGCACACATGTGGCCAAAACGTGAGAACATAGCCAATAGAGAACATAGCCAAATAGAGAACATAGCCAAAACGTGGGATGATTCTAATTAGTTATTGTTGAAAACATACCAGATACTATTGTTAGGGCATCTATGAACTTCATGCGTAATGCAATCAATGCTGCTTTAACTCTTCTGATCTTCGTGTAAATGCGTCAGCCAGCGCTGCTTCAAAGTTGTTTATGGCGTGGCAAAGGCACACAGATTCGACCACGATTTTTCATTTTTGTTTTGACAAATAAGACTGATTAAAAAGAGTTAATGCACAAGCCAGAGTCTTACCTCAACCCAGGTCCTGGTTCACCAGTCTCATGACGTAGACAAAATAAATTACTTGTTATGTGCGGTATGGCATCTGTCGGTTAACCTCCTAAGTGGAGGAGGTGGCACTGCGGTCGCACTCATAGCCATATGCGTAATGACTTTGTCTCAACCCTCAGCTAATCAGTTTTCTGCAAACGGAACACAGTTGTATTGCTGAAGCACAATCACAGTGTTAAAAAGGCTTGACAGATTCGGTACCTGCACAGGAAGCTGTAATGGTCTGATATTTTTCCGAGGATTTCACAATTGTTGGTGCGGGACTCAGTGTGGTCTTGTTGGAATAAAGAGCGGTCTTCACGGTATGCATGTACATACATCCCTTTGTGCATTACGCTGACAAGGGTCACCGAAACTCCTGTTTCATTTTTCGGTATCTACTGCCCATTATTGAAGCCGTGGCGGTTTCCCAGTCCGCCTTAGTTCCACATCAAAGAGCAGCCTTTTTAGTGTCAAAAAGCTCCGCTACTTTTCAGGTGTTTGAGGGGGCAGTAAAAATAGGGATTAAATTACTAATATTTGCCATCACCGTACCAACCTTCGGGGTGACTGTGAATGGTATTATTTTGGCATGCCATATGGGAAGGATACCTACCTGTGATGGTACTGGATGAACCTTGAACACGTATGCCGTGCAAGCTCCCAAAGACCTCTAAAGATCCAAATTTTTATGAAATCAGATTTTTGCACACTGTAAAACACTCCTAAGAGACAAAATATATTTTTCTTTGATTCAAAAAGACAAAATTGACCTTATGGCTTAGGATCATGAGAAACGTTTTGGTAACGGAAAACTAGTAGAGGGTATAATATCCTTCCATCGGAATGAAAGTGCCCATGGGGGGCATCAGTGCTCCTTCCTTTCGAATCATTTCAGCAGCGAAATACTCGTTTCACCTAACCATTGACTGGATTTTATAAAGTGAGAGTGATCTGACGGTGTTTATTGTAAGAGAATATGTAAAATGGCAGATGTATTAAACGTGAAAAGAAAAATACAGGTTGATGTACAGGGTGGCCCAAAAAACAGTCATCACCAAAAGTCAAATAACGTCCGAAGTTTTGTTTAGATCAAAACCAAACTTCATTCACATTATGAAGAGGCTATGTGCTCAATATCCACCAGCTTTCAAGCCTCTGGTTTAACACGCGCATTGACAGGGTCTGAGCCACCTTCGCTTTGACGAGGGGGGCGGGTACCCACCCCCCCCACTCCTAAGATCTCGAGAACCACGGTAGGTAGCGAAAAACGCTAAACGGCATTGGGTAGCCCATCCACTTCTCCATCGAAAATAATTGAACCATTTTTTTCAGGTCACATTCAAGGTCACAAGAGGTCAAAACATGTCGTAATAGGGATAACAGGTAAATCAAGTTTTTCGGTCATTTCATCTGAACAAGTAAAGATAGAGCAAAACGATTTAAACGATATGAATCCTCGTAGCAAGCCGAATCGAATGATATATAATTTGACCTTGCCAGGTCAAATCAAGGATTTGACCTGACCTGAGGTCAAGTCACGGTCAAATTATATAAAATGCATATCATTAGAACCGCAAAGCCAAGGCGAGTCTAATGCATCTAAAATAAACGCTCTATGTCTAACCGTGACTGAGTTATTAAGTAAAAACAATTTTCCCATGTATTTCCAATGGAGAGGTCATGCCTCGTACCTGACTTTAGGTCATCGATATAAAAAATACCGGAACATATTTCAGAGAACTCGGTGGGCCATTTATGTTATATGCGTTTCAATCGGATAAGTTCCCCCTGCTCCGATTTATGCTATCTTAAACTTTTTTGAGGTCAGGTCACTTGACCTGTACTGGTGACCTGACCTGAGATGACCTAACCTTAAAACTTTCACAGAAGTTGTAAAAATGATGATGGAAAAGGTATGCCAAGTACGGCTGCGCTACGCGCCGCCATTTTACTGCTATCTTCGAAAAACCCGAGGGAGGGCGGTACCCGCCCCTCGTCAATGCGCGTGCTAAAAGCTTTGATTTTTACTAGCGCTTCAAAATGTGCTCCAAGTGAGCCCCCCGCCGCTGCAGGCACACTTAGATCTGGCAAGTCCGTGACAATCAACACCAATCGGTATGCCCAGGTGCTCAGCGAGTTCTAGACAGCACTTGGTCGCTGGAGAGGGGTGGTCAGGGCTCTCCAGTGGTTCCAACAGGATGGCGCCACCCCCACACCACAAACGAATCACTGGCATAGCTATGGCAGCGTTTCCCTAACCGACTGGTCACCGCATTCACCGGGCCTGAAAGCCCAGATTTTTATATGTGGGGGTATCTGAGGGACAGGATGTATGAAGAAAACCCACAGACCATTCCTGCCCTAAAGGCAGCCATCACAGCAGCCATAAGAGCGATCCCGAAGGAGGAATGCGGGCGGGTTATCGAGAAATTCGGCGGCCGGATCTAAGTATGCCTGTAGCAGCGGGGGCTTATTTGGAGCACATGTTGAAGCGCCAGTAAAAAATCCGAGTTTTGAAGCCAGAGGCTTGAAAGCTGGTGCATGTTGAGCGTATAGTCTTTTTATGATGTGGGTGAAGTTTGGTTATGATCGAAATAAAATTTTGGACGTTATTTTACTTTTGGTGATGACTGTTTTTTTGGGGTGGGGGTCACCCGCAGGAGAGTATGTGCTCTGTGGATAACACGATGCAAGCTCTAGTATGATGTATTGCTGCTGATAATGATGATCACTTGAATTTCTACGGTTTTCAGAATTCGGGATCAATTAAGTTTCCGAACACCAACTCAAATATGTTTTTAACATACTGTGAGCTTCATTTTCGCTTTTTCCTTTTCGTTTTCGTGCTACTTGGCTAAGTTAAGTGACAGGGCATTACCAGCATTTGCTTCTTTCTCTTTATTGAGGTCATTTTGGGCCAAAATGTAAGACCAAGGCCTGTTTAATACTGTCTGAGTTAAATCCAGTATTTCCCGGGCCTCAATCATCTAAACGAATGCATTCAGCAAACAACAGTGTACTAACGATGTTTGCGGTCTAGCCAAAACCCAAGACAAGCTAAGTAATATACCAAGGTCAAGGCTGTTCATATCGATCTTGCTTGCAAGTTTCTTACTTTTAACTACACTCAGAAGCTCACGAGCTTTAGAATATACACATATCGACCATGAATCGGAGTTGTCACCAGCATGCTACAGAAATTCCAAGGACATGACCTTCGTCGTGACCCCGTTAACCCCGTAAATAGTTTTGAATACCAAAATAAATTAGTGCAGGCCTTTAGCTTGTGCCCTAGGAAGATTTTACATAAAAAAGAAAATCAATAATATGCAAAGTTGAAAGGCCATCGGGTCTCGATTCGACCTGAGGTCAACAATTATATTTTTCCCGAACAGTTCAATGCACAAGCTTTCGAAAATTAGCTTTCTGAAGGTTATCCAGTTCGTCGTGGCTATAAAAATCAAAATGTCACACCTTCTTGTCTGACCTCCAAATTTCCACGGCCTGTATGTCGTGACCTATTTGACCTCGTAGAAAAAACTGTCACACATAGAGGTGCCGATAAGCAAGTAAGCATGCACAATTTTATCGAAATCGAAGATGTTATGGTCAACATTTTTGCAAGAAGTGGACAATCCGTCCTGATATTTGGGGCGCGGTAGTCGAGTGGTCAGCGCAGCTGGCTTCCACGCAGCCGACCCGGGTTCAAGGTCCGGCAGATTCTCTGAACAAGGAGCAAGCTGGCTCCCGAGAAACCCTTCCAACAGGGAATGAGTTGGCGACGCCATATGACCCTGGCAGTTGGTGTCCCAAGTCCCAAAAATTATTATTCTCCCTCCTGGAATTGACCAGATACCATTTCAAGGTCAGCTTCACCCCAGGCCTACCACGCACCAACTACACTGGCCCACTGGCGGTGCTGCTTTTTAACCAGTGAGAAGGGACAGAGACCCCCTGTAACACGCGCCCCGCAGGGGTCCCTGGCATGACGCGACCCACTGGGGGGCGAATTTTGCCCCCTCCATATCTCTTTCCCCACGAAAGCTAAAGGAAAATTACGGGAGGCGTTCGAAAGCTCTTGACAAGAAGAAGAGATTTTATACGAGGAATGTCTATGTCAAGTCAATATTGAGGTCAGCATAGGTCAAAGAAAACTCTATATGCTTACAACAGAGCAGTGTACGTTTATGCTTCTAGATCTGCCCTCAGGGGAGATAGAGCAAATCTTTCTGCATCATTGTATTCCTCTTATCGCGGCAAATCGAAAAATGTATAATATGACCTTGTTAGGTCAAATGGTGAAAACGACCTGACCTCGAGCTAGGCCAGGGTCACAGTGTGACCTGGTATGGTCATGTTGCATATTAATCGACTCCCCGTGACAATATAAGCACAATGCAAGCAAAATGGGAGCTTTATCTTGATTCAGTGAGAAGTTATTGGCAAAACAATCACGTTATGCTCCTCATACTCATACTCATTTATTTCTTCTTTAACAGAACATCATTACATGTGCAACCCAAATTGGTGCAAAAGCGCCGAAGCGCTTAGATTGTGGCACCGCTCGGGTGTCATAGCTGCAGTCACAATCAATGGCTTTTTATTAGGCGTTCTGTGCATAGCACCTTTGCCCGCCTCTAAAGGAGTGTGTGGGAGAATTTTAGAATTTTGTGTGAGGGCAAGCTACGTTAGTCTGTTAAAGCAATGGGAGTTATTTCAAGTAATGGGTTGCAAGATGTTTTAGCTTGCAAATGGACGGTCGTGGCAATGGCATAGCCATGCCAAGGGAGGTCTTTTAATAAGTTTAGACCCGCAGAGTGCGAAGGTTATTTCTGTGGTTGAAGACCTTAAATTTAGAGTTTGAAATTTAGAATTTGGAATTTAGAATTTGGAATTTAGAATTTTGTGTGTCAGCTATTGATGTCCGCTTGTATACGTTACTCGAAAACCTCCGTTAACTCAATAATTTCGTATTTTAGAAAGTGCGCTAAACACCTGGCCAGGGTGCCGCGAATTTACCCTGCAACCCGGAGGTGAAGTTGCAGCTCCCCTCTCCGGCTGGGCAGCCGCCGCGCAGAGAAAGAAGTGTGAGAGGATAGTTAGATTGTTAGTAAGAGTAAAGGTGTGGTTAGTATAGACCCGCAGTGAAAGGCATCACTGCGGTGAAGAAATCTAACCTATCTAACCTAACCTGATTTCAAAGTTAGCCTAACATAACCTATCCTTAGCCTACAATGAACCATTTAAAGGTTACAAAACTATTGTTTAAATTTCGCAGTGGATCATCTATGATTGGAAAATAGGCAAGTCCTACTTTGGGGGTGCACCATGCACCCTCATCATATATACTGGGAGGGGTGATTTATAGAAACTTCTCTAGCCCAGAGTCCTTTAGAAATGTAAAGACTTTTTCGAGTAGCTCAGGATGGTCGTTTCCGAGCAGAGTTTTTAGGTCTACAGGGATGTTTTGGATTCGGCAGTAATCTAGTATGGGTTGCCGATGGGTATTGTGCTGAGGACAATCGATGAGAATGTGATAGGGATTCTCCTTTGTGTCGCAGGTACCACAGGTACCCGCGTTCCAATAGGCATTTAATTTTGTGTGTCCATTTCTGAGTCTGGTTAGAATAACCTCGCGCCGGCGACTCTTTTGGTTTGAACTGGGCCAGTAGCCGATGTTAGGCTTGATATAGAATAGGTGGGCGCTGTGGTTTGTGGTCCAGTTATGTTGAATTTGCTTCCGGATGGTGTCCTGGAGGAGAGCTTTGCTATCGTCTCCAGACCACGTTAAGGGTGCGATCTCTCTAAGTTCTAGGGACTTTTTTGCCTGCTCATCGGCCTTCTCATTTCCTTGAATTTTGCAGTGGCCCGGGATCCAAAGAAAAGAGACATCAGGGGTATCATCGATACCTTTCTGAATATCCGCTATAACATGGTGGCTGGGGTTGACTACGTTACTGACGGCCTGCAGGACAGATTTAGAGTCTGAACAGATGACGGCTGAGTTGATATTTTGGGTTCTGATTATGGCTAATGCATTTAGGATGGCAACAGCCTCGGCCGTGAAGATGGAGCAGTTGTCCGGAAGTCTTTTCTGAAGGCAAATATTTTGCCCCCAGATGCCGAGGCCTACTTTTTCGCCTATTTTGGAGCCGTCTGTAAATATAAAGGTCTTGTCCGCGTTACAAGATCGGAACTCTAGGAATTTTTGGGAGACTTCTTCCTCTGAGAAGTCCGTTTTACGGGAAGTGAAAAGAAATTCCACTTTGGGCTCTTTTCGAGTCCAGAAGCGGGAGAGTGGGGGTTTGCCTATTGTCGCTGGCAGTGCAAGATTTAGGCTTTCCAGGGTTTTCGCTACTCTGTGCTTAAATGGGGGCCACTTCTGTAGAGTGGCTTTATTTGCTCGTCTGGGATGGGCAAAACATTGTTTTGCCGGGTGATTTTCGGTGGATTGAACCTTGATGTAGTAAGAAATAAGCTGGGCGTCGCGTCTTGTCTGTAGTGGGCACAGCCCGCTATCAGTTAGCAGGCTGGTGATAGGGGATTCTCCGAGCGCGCCTGTGGCTGCCCGGATACTGGCGTTTTGGACTCGCTCTAGCTTTAATTTATTGGTCTTGTTCGTCGAGTCAAAAACGAACGAATTATATTCGAGAATGGACCGAATCAGGGACTTGTAGAGCATAAGCAGGGTCTTTCGATCCCCGCCATACTCTGTGCCGCCGAGCATGCGGAGAATGTTGACTCGCTTTTGACAGCTAGAGACGACTTTGGTGATGTGCTCATTGAAACTCAATCGGGAATCTAGGGTGACGCCCAAGAATTTGAAGCTATTGGTGCATTCAATAGGTTTACCCGAGATTTGGAGCCGTGGAGGGTCGTGTCTGGAATGCGCTCTGGCAAAGACAACGACTGATGATTTTTCCGCCGAGAGAGATAGACCCATTAAACTACACCAATTATTGATGTCGTTTAGACTATCCTGCAACTGCGTAGTTGTGTGTTGGAATTCTGGTTCATTATACCGCCTGGTATCGATTGCTGCAATCACGGTAGCGCCGCCGTATGTCTCACCGCCCACGCCTGCCCCCGCACGGGCCACGCACTACGCCGGGCCAACTGGACGGACGGCCGCGCACGACTGCCAGTTGCCAGTTCAGGCAAACCTCCGGCTGCTGCTTATAAAGCGGAAAACCTCCCGAGCTACTGCGCGCTCATTGCCCGGGTGAAGAGAAAAGCCAGAAAGAATAACGTCGATTTTAAGCTTACGGTGTAGGTTTTCAAATGGTCTGTGAATTATTGAGCTAATGCTGTTCATCATAATTTGTCTCTGTATAATAAACTTTAGACATTGTAGAAAAAATGTACCGTTACCTCCCAGCTATAACTGCAGTCGCAGCAAGGTGATTCAGCGATTCGGACTTGCGACAAATGACCGTTTAATTTGGACATGCCTACTCTTAGCCGAGCTAAAAGACAATTCTCGATTTTGGAGCCGAAATTGAAGTACCTACTTAGGTGGATCGTATTTTTGTGGTGCTTTTCTAGTTGTTGCTTTAACGTGTTGTGAGACTGTAATTCTGAAAGGTATATAGTGTGATGTTCTAAATGATATTTCCGTCCTGCTTCTGGCGTTTCGAAGTGAACGGTAAACTTTATTTGCCCGTATGTCTGGTAGGATTCTTTGGATATAGTTGGGGGTTATACCATGAGTAAGTCGGTGGAAAAACTTCAATTTGTGCTGCTCACGCCTAATTTTCAATGGGGACCACCCAAGCTCGTGTCTTAGATTGTCTGTAGAAGTTCTTTGTAGAGTCGATGTCACTAGTCTGGCAGCCCGGTTCTGAAGTCGCTCGAGTCGCTGTGCGTCGTCCACTGTCAGGCGTCCGTCGTATATTATGTCGGCATAGTCAAAGTGGGGCAGCACGTATATCTTGTAAATTTGAGCAAGGACTTCTCTGGGTAGGTATGGGGCTATCGGGTATCCTGTGACCTGACATGACCTTTGAGAGGTCAGATGGTCAAAAACTCAACTTTAAGGTCGAGATGATGGTAAGAATAGTCGGCTTGAGGATTTTCAGTTGTATCTGTCTAGTATTTACTGAAAACGAGCCCATTCTATTTTTCACCATAGACTTATAATGGGGTGACCAAAAATTCACCCCACCTTAGGTCAAAAATATATAAATTCTGAGATAGTAGATTTGTAGACCCTTATGACTTCATCATATTGTGAAAGTTTCAAACTGATCGGTTGACAGATGTTCCTTAGGCACTGCTTCAAACTCGTACCTAATTTTGGGTTTTGAGGTCAGGTCACTTGACCTTAAATAGCTCCTTGACCTGACATGACTTGACCTAAAAAATTTGGCCGGATGCGCCAAATTGATCAGGGATAAGGTACTGTCAGTTTCGATGTTCTGCCTCTCTTCGTTTGTGCGTTATCTGGGGAAAACCGGGGCGGGGCGTGTGGTAAGGAACCCCTTCCAAAAATCCCAACCCGCATCAGCTATCGCATGCACAGCACATGTGTCTGAGTCAGAAGACTACAACCCCACTGCTTTACACCTGACCTAACTGAACCGAGGGCCCCTTTTATCCCAGTGACACGTTGTTTTGTTAGCTGGACATAAAAAGCTCACTAGTGGGTCCTCTATTACTTCACAAAGGTCTGTTACCAAAGGTCTCCATTCTTGAGTAGAAAAGGCCCAATATATAAGGGTTGCACTGGATTTTGAACAAGGTCGGATTGTCCCGAATTAGGTGACACCTTTGAACTCCGACAGGATAAGAGTGGTAAAAAAGAGACTCTCACCGTGAAACATAGCAAGTTTCAGCTCCGAAAGTAAATCTGGCGCAATTTTCCGGATTTGCATTTGAAAGATCTGCCGTTAGTTTATGCGCAGAAAAAATTAATGTAAATACATGTCCTTGCAATTCATATCTGTAACAGAAAAGTTGTTGACACCACATGTTATAAAAAGGAATATTTCAAAGCACTATAAAATGTTGTGTTTTGTTGACATCACAGTTCACTGACACAAAACAGGAGTAGACTTCTCCCAAGAGGGAGCAAAGAAAGCATTATCCACCTGCACCACAAACTCTAGAGGTTCACTACAGAACAAGCGGGTTAATGTGGCCACGCACAGCACCCATGTAATGGACGGCTGTAATAAAGATTCTTCCAGACGACGGGAAAGCCTAGGGATAGTCATTTGAACTCATATTCTGCGCTTACTGGTATTTTCTTGATGTTTGCGACTGCGGGTTGGTGATTGAGTTTGCATTGGAGATCTCTGTGGCGGCTGTTGTGAAAATCTAATTTTCTGACAATCTAAAAAATGGTGACATGTTACTTCAATTTTCTACGTTCCACTGATTTCTTTTCATTACATTCGATTCACACATCGCTTCGTTCTGGCTTGAAAGAGGCAAGGGACGGTCTGCTGATTCTTAAACGTTGTTTGAATGCTAAGCGAGTGAACTGAGCTAAAATACAAATGACTTTTAGGCGAGCATCACTAGAACATGGGTTCCAATAACGTACAGTGCCGTTTCTTCACAACATCGATGAGGCTTTTTACCGGCCTAGGCGTGTTACAACACTTTGCCTTATTCTGGGTAATGAATACATATGTCTTGGCTCACCATCTATTGGAAAAACAAACGTTTTGTCCTGTGCCTATGGAACTATTTTTCAGATAAAGTGATCATTGGCATTCAAGCCAGACTTTCCCGCATTACTGGTCTCTCAAAGACCAGCTTTGGTGTGTGTGTGTATCGCCTCATTCATGTCCGGATGTATGAATGTACATTCATTTTTAGATCTCATCGGCCAGAATAGCCTATTCAGAGCAGCGTCACCTGATCAGTGCTAGTTTGACCTTGATTCGAGTCACGTCGCGGCCGTGTCAGCTGTGAAATCGGAAATTTCGGCAGCGTAGCTGTCAGAGCCTGCTCCCAGGCTGAATTGAGGAAGACAAATATATGCACGAGCATGTGCTACTGTTTGATAAACAAAAGCATACTATGGAACATCGCAAACTGTAAATCACGGGTCGCCTTCACTGGATTCGCTGCTTGGAGAGCATCCAACCGTGGACTTCACGGCTATTGCCGCTTTCTTAAAGAGTGTCTCATTTAATGTCATTTACCCACCATCCTAGGACGTAATCACCTGTCTTTTCACTCTTTGACTAGTTGAGGCACGTGCGGTGTATTTACATTTTACCCTTGACACACCTTAAGCCCCTGAGATGTTGAAACTCTTTATATATATATATATATATATATATATATATATATATATATATATATATATATATATATTGTCTAGCGTTATGGGCGCCACATGACCTTTGCTGTCGGCGCGCCCTAAAACACCAATGATGATGATGATGCAAACTGTAAATACTACTGTTCACCGATTATCAGTGTCAATTACTGACTATCAGTCACTTCCTGATGTTTAAAATGGTTTACTTAACCAATGAAACGGTATTGATCAGATATCCTACCCACACCTCCTTCCTGTTTGTAGTGTTTGAACACTACCCCTTTTGTAGGTCCAGGGTGGTCAGAAATGGCAGCGTGCAATATATTCATCCTCTAAATGCCTCTTACTTTTATGTTGTTCCCCCTGCAACTCTCCCCGGGGCTTTAAACCCAGTCAAATCACTAGGCTAAGTCGAGTAATACCATTTTGAAAAGACGTAAGTCTGCATCAATACTAAAAAGATCACAGGAATGCTAAAGTTGCAATTTTAACGAAATAACGCGAGACTCATCATGTCATGAGCGCTTCATTGGCAGCAATTTAGCTCTGCAATCCCAGACTCACTATATCGAAAAGTGATTGGTGAGAACACTCTAAGTTCACTGGTAAGAATTTCCCTGAAAAAATTGTATCATTGATGACTACTCCGATCAATCTTGAGATTATAATGTCAGGAGTTTGTAACATTTTTCCAAGGTCCAGGGCAACATTTCAGGGTCACTGAAGCAGCTCAAGATGATTTAGACAATCGTTTTCTACCGTGTAGAGACAATGCTTCAGGCTGACATAATTTCGTTTGTATTGTCCTTAGGGGCAGATTTAAATAAACTATTGAATCATCGGGTTATGTTTATTGTTATGATACCCAATTTCAGCCTTTATCTTCGTTTGCTCAAAGGTTTTAGCCAAAAACAGTTTCGAAAACCGCGATGACCTTTGGTGACCTCTAGTGACATTGGTAATGGTCTGACCTCAAAATGGATACCAGTGTGAAAATTTTTCATTTCAAGAGCTTTCAAATGATATTTACATACTTGATTCAGCTCTTCTAGAAACCGACCTAGGCCCCGATTTTGTCAGGATTATTTTAGAAGAACAGAATTGCTTTACAAGGGTTTAGACATCACAGTGGCGTAGTGGTTAGTACGCTTACTTTCCACGCTTCCGACCGTGGAATAGTGAGCTGACTCCGTGTGACTCAGTGCGCAGTGTAAAATCTCTCGCGAATCTGGCTTAACATCGTGCGCCTGACTAGCCCCTTCCATGTGCTAGAATTCATCCATGCTACGTATCAACCCCTTGTACTTGCCCAGCAGCGGTTTATGACCCCCGGGTCGCACCTGGTAGCGTCGAACATAGTCATCGCCGGTCAGATCCCTGAACTTATCACCTGTGCGTTGCCTAGATTAGCTGATCCACTGCACTGCATCTCCACACCAACCGCTGTATCTCGGTGGCGGCGACAGTGCACAGCCTGGAGACGCCGGCTGTGCACTCCAGAGAGAAACTGGCTGCGGGCAGCGGCGCATTTTCCGCTTACGCCGATCCCCTGCCTCTGGAGTGTGACAGTCGCATCAGCTCCCGACGCGCCGCTGCCTCGTACTGCAAGAACATGGTGATCGTGGAGTTCTAGGCTAATGATTTTAGCCAACATTAGAAACCAGCTGGTCCCAAAAAAAACATAGAAAATGTTATCAAAAGTGCTCCCTTTTGGCAACCTTGTGTAACCTCATGTGGCAGTAGCAGCAATAAGGTTGTACTCCACTCTGAAAAGAAGCATATATCTCCTTAATCCTTAATCATAACTCCCCTTCCGAGCAGACATGATTAACTAACGCTTCCCGCCTCGGGCACGTTATTGCATCTGCAGCCGACGGTTCCTCCGGCTCAGCTCAGGCTTATGAAGCGCTGCGGCTGGCGGAGTTTCAGGGGCTGTACCGTCGGCGGCCGGCGCCTCATCTGGAGACGGCCGCTGCAGGCTATGATTTAATGGTGGGAGGGCAGCCACGATCGACTGACGCGCGCCACTGCGCCCCAACCTTAAATAGCAAAGACGTCAACGCCACTGAAGGCTCCAACACCAGGCTCACGACGGCAGGGTCGGGTCTTGCTCAAACTTTCGTTCCGAGATCCCAGATCTTGCGCTACAGCCACTCTCTTTCCACGTTTTGTCAGCCACAAGGACGGATCAAGGGGGATAAAGGAGCAGGAGCAGTCGGACCCCTCCTTAAGGTCCGCGCAGCCGCCTCCTATGAATACCGGGCGCCCATGTCGGGCGCCGAAGGCGAACTAAAATTGCGAGAATTACGCTGTACAAGCACCTTGAAAGAAATTTTAGAAAGTGACCTTGGCAGGACCGCCCTTTTTCTGGTGTCTTCCATTGGTTGTCACCCGAGCACTGCCATCTGAAGTCTTCCATTCTACTATTTGACCGGCCCTATTCCGACAACGGTATCTCCATGCACAAATGCTAACACTACTTTCCAGTAAGACTTTTGAAACTCCCATGGCTTAGGAAATACTAAAATTACGTTAGTAGAGTGACCCTCTGAATTCCCAAACAGTACCTTCCAGGGGTATGGGCTGCCCCTAGGTTTTACACCCACCCCCTCCCCAATCTTTACTTACCGAAACCCTAGGCCTTCACTCATGAGTGGACTAGCACTACGCTGGCATAATTCCCTAGTATGACCAATCAGGTCCGCTGCTGACGCAATGTTGAGGTAGGGTCGCACAGTCACTGGCTAATCGTGGCATCACAGGTCTAACGCCTAGGATTAGGGGCCGGATCTATTTCATGAAAAACAACTTGTTTACCCCCTGCTACCCAACAAACTACTTGTCCCTTTTTATGCGCGCACGACAGTTGCCCTGGCCGGTTGGGCAGGGACACAAAAAACCTGCACTAATTGCCTCGATACGGCTGATTTGGGCCATCCAGTGCTCTCAGGCTGTTATATGTGTATGTGGAGGGAGGGGGAATACAAGGGCATATGCTTAAATTATCTTATAATGGAGTGCATAAGGAGATGGGAATGTAGTAGGAGAGCCAGTGACCGAAAAAAAGTTCCAGGATTATGCAAACGTCCTCTGTGTCACTAAGTTTGAACCATAGGCCGATTGAGGGGGTGGAGGGGAGCAAAGGGAGCACTCTCCCTCACGACCCTCGGCGCCCCTTGAAATAGTCACAGTGCCCGCTGAAGGGTCAATGGCGCGCCCTAAAATTTCACTTTCTATCCCCCTCGTGGGATGCGAGTATCGGTGCACCGGGAAAGGATTGGCAGCCATTTGACAGGTTTTACCGCCCAAAATTGGCGCCCCTGCTCCGGATAGTGCCTCATTTTGCATCCAGTCCCACGAAAGAGAGTTTGGAGGCAAAGGAGGAACAGAACATTATTGCTGACAAGCAGATAATATGTAACCTGGCAAAGCTCAAACAGCGAGGTGGATCATTCACCAGTCCTGAGGCTGTTGATGAATATTGCCCAGGACGATATCACTGAAGATGCGTTTCCCGCCGCGATCGGTTCTCCGGCCACCTTGGAAAAATAGATGGTGGGGAAATTTTAGGAGCTCCTCCCCCCTCCACTACACGTGTGAATTTTTTTCTTCTGAGTGATCAACATATCTAGGTTTGGAGTAAAGGTGTGAATTTACCTATATCTCTTTGGGTGTACCCGGGCACTCCCACGGAAACATCGAATGAATGTTGGAATCCTTTCAAATATTCTTGTTGTTCACTTTCATGACCTTAAATCTATGTATTTTACGCAGTACAGCAGGTCTGTGGAAAGGCTGAAATACGTTTTTAGTTATGCAGTCCCTTTTGATAGGGTGTTCTTTTAGTTTGTTTAGATTTTGGAGACCCCAATCAATTTCGAAAACAAGCGGCCCTGGATTGAAATAAGTGGCATTATGTTCTTCAGGGTATATCCTGTCAAATTCAGGTACACATCGGGCTGTGAGGGCGTTTTCATTTCAAAATAAACATTCAGAAGTATGATTTCTTTGGCAAAATTGGATTTTGGGATATTTAAGGTGTCATCAATTTTGCAGTTCCAGACTTTGTTTTACCTCCACTCACGAAAGCTCCTAGGCAATAAGGTTATGCGCCATGAACTGAAAATATAGCATGAATGGAGTCTTATGAAATCGTTAAAATAATATTTCGAAAATAGCATATCTTGGAATATGCTAAACTGATGAAATATTTCACAAATTAGGTAACTAAGCGTACAACCCCCTGAGTAAAACGCCCCCTTTGATATTTCCTACCGGGCATGTAGTGGAAGCGTATTTGTTTAAGTTCCTGATAATATGCCAGCTGTCTGCAAAGAATACCCTGAATTCTCCAGTAGAGTTCCGCTTATGTTTTAAAATCACGGTCTATTGCTAAGCCGACGATATGAAACGATAAAGTACATTGATGGTAAAACTTTGTCCCGCCTCCTGTCAACGTAATGCAAAACAAATAGTTATTTTGTGCTTATAACGATGTAATCTGAGTAACTAGATCATCCGTATTCAAACCTTGCTGAATAATACTTGTCTTAATGCAACCTTTTCGATTACCTAAAAGTAAAAACACTGGTACCGAAAGGCAAAGTCCAAAATAGTTTGAACAAAGTTTTCTGAGCGCTATTGGAAAAATAATATCTGAGCCCATTTGGATGTGAAATGAAAGCAGATTCTAGCTTTTCCTCTGATTGCTTTTATGCGTTTTCACGCTTGTTGTGAAAAGGACACAATATTTATGCACGGTCCAAAACAATCTATTAACGCATGTTAAGGTCGGCTAAGAAATATTTTTCTATTTCTTGCTGGATCTAACTGAAGAATCAACACGGGCAAGATGGCAGAGAACGCACCCTGTGCCTTTGCCTTGCCGCGGCTGCGTGCTCCGCATGCAGGGATGATGAGGTGGCCGCCCTGTCAGGTAAACCTCACCGTGCCAGCAGGCTGAGGAAGAGGCGCTGACGCCGCACCCTGCTGGCCGGCGCGGAGAGGCGCCGCCGGGCATGGGTGGCGCCGAGTCAGCACGCCGGCCGCCGCCGCCGCCGCCCGAGCATTGATCGGCAGAGAACGCAACACCCAGCTCCCCAGTCGGCCGTGGGAAACAGTTGAGATGACACTGAAATGCTTATTGAACTTCAGCGACTGAAATTCTCGCGGGACCTTATTGGCGGCCAAGGGTAAGGCGGAGAAAACTGCCCAAATATTCTGCCTAATTACACTTGTTCTGAACAAATTCGGACAGATGAACCAGTAGCCTTGCGTAATCAAGTACCCTGCGATTATATGCGAGTTAACATCAATACAAGTAGCGTGCCAGCGTGCAGTGCTCTGCCGTGCCAATCGAACATATTTGGTCAAATCACGCATGGTTTCATCGCTCACGTACCTAGTACGTAGCTGCAATGCTCTTTTGAGTCATCGCACAATTGTTGTATCGACAATAAGCGCCATTCCTTTTTAAGCTATTGATGAGGCTGCGGCAAGCCTAGCCCAGGACTAGCACCTGAGTAGATTGCTTGCTCTCCCTGCGGTGCCGATCAGGATGATTGCTCGAGTACTCAGGAAGGCTTTCTCGACAAAAAACGGCCGCTGAGCGCTGGGAGACTCGAATGAAAAGTGGCTGGTATAGTGAGATATCAAATACTGTCAGTAAACTACTGCGTTCTGAAATCCTCATGTGGCTTCTTACAAATTCTGTTCATGTTTTTAGTTACAAAATGTTATTTCCATAATTTACTTCAATTTTTACTTTTATATATTTATCCGTCTATCTGCGACATTCCATCTAGATCAGATGGTGCCAAGATGAATCGGCTGTCAGTAATCTTAGTAATATTATTGTTAAGCTGTGGAAGAAGTCAACTGTAGCTGAGTCTACCACTTGCATGCCTTTTGAGAGCTGTTATCAGATGCCAGAGCTATTGTGACCGCAAGAGCTATCGATGAGATCCACTCCACCAAGTGATCTCCAAATCCACTTCTGATAGTCGACACCAGTGTCTGAGGCTACTGTCCAATTTTTTAGAGTCCCAAATAGGTTAACACGCGCACAGGAGTGGCACCTATTAAAGCGTCCTCCACATATTTTTCCAAGGTGGCCAGAGAACCATTCGTAGCCGGACAATGCTACTTTGGCTACCTTTGCGAAAATTATGAGCACGTCGATTGGTAAATGTATTTTGGAAGTCGGTCATTTTTTACCTATAGGCTTTCAAAGTCAGAACTATATTTTGAGACCGCCGCAATCGCGAGGTCGCACCAGTTCACCTGCACTGTAGACTGAATGGTGACATAATAACTCCATATAATCGGGATTTTCTTTCAAGGTCACTTCACATGAAGAGCAAGGTCAAGGTCAAATGTCACAGGTAAAAAAAACATTTTCAAAGTCATTCATGTCAGTGTTCCGATCACATCACATTACTTAGCATGACGTATGTTAACACGCGCATTGACGGGGGTCTGAGCCAGCTTCGCTTTGACGGGGGGCGGGTAACCACCCCCCCTCCTAAGATCTCAAGAACCACACTAGGTAGCGAAAAACGGTAAACGGCGTTGGGTAGCCCATCCACATCCCCATCGAAAGCATCTGAACCATTTTTTCAGGCCACATTTAAGGTCACTAGAGGTCAAAACATGCCATCATAAGGATTACATGTAAATGAAGGTTTTCTCTCATTGCATCTGAACAAGTAAAGATGGAGCAAACTATATAGACCATTGGAATCCTCGCAGCAAGCCGAATCAAATTATGTATAATAGGACCTTGCTAGGTTAAATCAGGTCAAATATCGAATTTGACCTGACCTGAGGTCAGGTCAAGGTCAGGTTAGGTCAAAATTCATATGATTAGAACCGCAAAGGCAAAGAAAATATAGCGAAGCTAAAAAACACTTTATCACCATCCATTATTAAGTTTTTTTAATTTTTGCTCCCACCCGGACATTTTTGTTGCCTCACGCGACACAACTTGTCCGGCAGCGGGCTTCGCTTCGCCCTTGCGGGGTCGTCCGCACGCCCTGTCCACGCCCCACTGACCGGCTGGGCTTCCATTCTCGACCCGGCGGAACAGGACTGCTCCGGTACGCGGCAGGCCGTGCCTGGGGTGCCACCGGACCGGTGGATCTATTTAAGGCGATGCCCGTGTCCAAGGGCGCTGTTGGTGGGAGTCCCGTCAGGCGGGCACTCCCGTGCTGCCATCTCCTGGGGGGGCGGTCAAACGCTGCCGGTGCTTTGATCCGGACCCCCACTGACCGGCGCCCCTTGATTATTAAGTTATTTATTAAAACCACTTTCCCCGTCTATTTCCAATGGAGAGGTCATACCTCGTAACTGACCTTAGGTCATCGATATCACAAATACCGGAGCATATCTTAGGGAACTCGGTGGGCCCATTGTGTGATATGAGTTTCAATCTGATAAGTTCACCCCGTTCCAACTTATGCTATCTTAATTTTTTTAGGTCAGGTCACTTGATCTGTATTGGTGACCCTAACCTGTCATGACCTAGCCTTAACATTTTGACAAAAGTGGTAAAAAGATTAGAAAAAAGTATGCCAAGCACGGCGGCGCTACGCGCCGCCGTTTTTATTCTTTCTCCAAAATAACCCGAGGGGAGGCGGGTACCCGCCCCCGTCAATGCACGTGTTAAGGTTCCACAATGCAAGGTCAAAGGCACAGTGCAACGTCAAAGGTATTTGGGAAGTTTAATTCCCAAATACCTTTAGTTTAAAGTTTAATTCCCATCCCCTTATTTCCCGTCCAAAATTTGTTTTAGTGCCAGTTATGTCATACATTTGTGGGAATCTGTCATACTTTTGCGTCATAGGTCAGTGACATTGAATGATCTTGACCTCAAACTTTCAAAGAATATCGTGTAGGGCCATTGCACTATAAACTTAGTCCACTTTCAGATATCTCCACCGTTTTGCCTAATCACGGAATTTCCCAATCAATCTCCAGCACGACCCAGATTTGAACTTTGCAGCCTCGTTCGACCTTGAAGATATTGACCTAGGTCAAAGAGACTTGGCTATTACGTAGGTCACCATCGCCCAGACACACCTCGAAACGGGCGTTTTTTCTTGATTTCTTAGGTCTCAGGGGGAGAACTTTCGGAATCCCTCTACTGTACGTTGATGTCAGACCCCTCTCCACTGCGCATGTTAAGTGGGCTACGGCAAACCCTCCTCAGCAGCGGTAAACAGTTTTGAATTATTTAAATTCACAGCAAAAAAACAGTAGTACCGGGACTTTCAAGGCATTGTACAACTCAGTTATGCCGTACAGTCTCTCTCATTAGTAGAGTTTCTAAAAAGTATCGTTCTATCGTCCAATTTAGGTGGTTCGAGCGTCCCATGCCCAGTCATCATCATCATCCTCATCATCACCATCACCATCATCATCATCAGCATCAAGTTCTTATTTCAATTTTACTTACAGACAGGGAAGGAAGACATGAGAAAAGCAAGATATGAGGCAAAAGAAAGGCATTTCAGAGGCATACACTGCAGAACAAAAGGAAGTAGGCGAGTATGCTATCCGGTTAGAGCAAATAATAACGTAGGTAGATGGAACAAAACATAAAACCGACAGCAAAGAAGCAGCAACAATGGAACGAAATTAAAAACGGAAAACAAGAACGATACATAACTGAAGAGACTGCCTGGACAAACAAAACGAGATGATCGTAACAGAACGAATTGAACGGGTAGATAATGCCAAAACACATCTAAAAAGCAAATAAAATGTAGTGAAAAACAAAAGAACAGAAAACAAACAAACACAAATTAACAATGTTAAGTCATAAGTATGGTGATGATGATTAGATTTTGAGGGCACTGCAGCTGCAGAGGCTATATGTGCCCGTTTTAAGTCATAAGTAGAAGGCTCACATATGTTGAAAACATTAAATCTAAGAAAACACTTATTTATAAAAAGTAAGAAAGAACAAACAGAAGAAATAAGGACAAGCACTCGAGCAGCATGAGGAACAGGTCAAACTTCAAAGCATTTAATCAGAACATGTAATCTATAAGAAGAAATTATTAGACGAATGGATTCAAAACAAAAACCCAAAACAAAGACACAGCAGGACAGACAAAACAGAAAAGGGAGAGAGGCAAAACAAGAAAATACCCCAAATATACTTAAAGAAAACTAAGGACAGACACCTAAATAATGTGCAAATAAACAGTAATGTATATGGTTGGCCAAGGCGGACGCCGTGGTCGGTCTTCAGCTCACAGTTGAAAACGCCAACACCTTGACCATCCTGTCGCTGGGGGCCGACGGTCCCACTGTCCGTCCGACAGACCATCCGTCCCTCCGGGCGAGAGGACCATAATCATGGTCACTCTTGGATACCCTTAAGTCTCAATGATGGTAACTAAGTGGGTGACACCAAACTACCTAGATTGGACGACGGAACGATAAATGGGAGGAACGATACTTATCAGAGAGCCTGTACGTCCGTGCATGTCTGCGTCATTAAGGTCACCTGCTGACTTTGCACTAATCATTTGGAGTTCTGAACGCCTATGGCGCTGTAATTGCAAGCTGGTTCCAATTCAGACTTAATTGCATTAATTTAGCGCGGCGACCTGTACCGCAGTTCCGTTCGTTTGCACTCCATATATTTTCGGCAGCAGAGACCAGAGATCAGTGCATTAGACACCAATTACGCGCTGGGTAGCTTGCAACAGCCAGCACAGTCCCTAAGAGTTAAAATATTGCCAACAATTTAGCAGCCGACTCGTCTGGTTTGGGTGCTAAGAGCTCAACGCACTGCCAATGATGATACGATTAAAATGTTCGGGAGACTCAGCATCTGGAATTGGAGTGACAATTTTCCCAAGTTGCGTCATAATTGTAATTCCTTGTCCTCAATACTTAGCTTAGGCTGTTTTCCAGAAAATTCTAACGTTTTGTATGTCCTCCCTGAACCTCAACAGTTATGAAGACGCTTGCAGAGGTGAGTAAGTATGCTGGCTGTCACAAACTCAATGGACGTATGCCTCCTCTGTACACAGAGCTGGAAATAATAATTGCATACTCGAATACTTTTCAATATGCTGAATGTCCTCTACCTGTCCCTTACTTTTTGCAGCAGACAAGGTTCTAGCACCAAACCATTACAGCATGAAAGTAGTAAGCTGAGTTTTCATTTATAGATCATGTTTTTGTTTTTGGAAGGAAAATTCCCAATTATGGGTCATTTTTTCCAGTATTGGGGTCATAACTATTATTGGCAACTCTGACTGCAGTTTCCCAATGACATGCATTTCTTTTTGAAGAAGTTTCCATTTTGGAAGAAGTGTTTCAATTATGGTACTTTTCCACATGATTACATGTAGCAATTATCATGAAATTAGTCATTATTGGGAACATACCTATTAATGGGAGCGTACATGTACACAAAATTGGGAACCCTAACCACAGCTTCCCCCACTAAACTTCTATCTCACATATCAACAAGGGAATCTACCTAAAATGTGTTGGTAAAGTGGACCTTAGGTAGCATTTTTATAAACACATCAAATGCTTAAAATTTGCATCCCACTCACGATCATCACCTGCCTGGTCATTCCTTTTGCAGTAAAAACCTGGGCAACTAGCCTGCATAGATGTAAAATTATGTCTCTTGCCCTAATAGGTACAGAGGTATTGGATTCACATACCAAAGAAGATCCGATGTAGTCAAAATACTGCTTTAACTCCATGCAGTTCAGGTCTGTGCGTTGCTTACCACCACTGGTAGTAAGCACACACGCCAACCAGCGTTTTTCAAAGTCTATTTTTTCTGAGATTTGCTGTGTTTTCTGAGATAAGAAGGGGTCTTCGGCCCCCTCAGTGCACGTTAGTTCGGCCCCTTCCAGTGTGGGTGTTAACACTTTGTGGAGAACTGCATTAGCACACATTTGCTATCTGTACAATATTGATATGATAATTTGATCATGAAAACTACCTGAATCACTGTTGTTGCCAGCCTGTTGCTGGCGCCAACTCTCCCAACTTCCTCCAGCTCCAAATCTATCTAACCAATTTGGGGCACAAATAAACTAAGGCACAAGCAGGCTAAGGAATGAAAAACAAACTTGATATGGGAAGTGCATCAGTCTTCAATAGCCTATTCATCTTAGATTAGCCATGGGCAGCAATATTTATTCTAGCTAGTTTTAGCCTGCACTTATCTTAAATATACCTAATGAATATGCCCTCAAAATAAGTGTCTACTTGTTTGTCGCTGTTGCGCGTTTAAGTAAATTGCTGCCCAGCTATGTTTATTTTTTCACTACTTAGTACTTTTATTAGTAGCTTTTAGGCGTACTTAATACTAAATTCGAAGAAATAGGGGCCAATAAATCGAAGACACTCAAACTGTAATATGATTTAACCTGAAAAATGGACAGAAAAGTACTTAATAAAGTATCTGCGTTATCGTTAATGCCTTAAATATGCCTACAATCGTGTATTTTCGAAAAATTGACTGTCACATTTCCGGTATCTAGGCGACAACTTTCTGCAAACTACTAACAATAGCCCATTGGGCTGCATGTTAAATCTGGCAATGTGACAGGTTTGCGGGTTTTCGCAGGGGGTCCCTGTTTTAGTAGAAACTGAACACGTCCAATATTGTATTACTAATGGTACGCTGTGTTGAAGAACGAGCTGCTAAGTTGAATTTCCTACATGCTTCATTCTATTTCAAAATATGGGGTTTGTCTTGAGCCAACGTCAGGATCGCAATTTTGTCACAATTATGCCTCAATTTTTGTAAATGTGTCAACTCCGGTGCCAGTTGGGTCCTCTGGACGCTTGTTGCAAAACACCTCATACAAGTTTCGAAGACTAGATAGAAACGTCCATTTTCACCGAATACACACTCCTCAAAATTCATTTATGCAGCCTCAGACACATATTTTTAAAGCAAAAGTATCAATGTCTTTTCAGCTATCCCGGAAGAAAATGGTGATGAGCGAGAAATCATAGCTAAAAGTGTTGTACACATGTAGGACTAGAAAATCAAATTTACATCGATGCGGCTGTGATAGCACAAAGCAGACCTATTAAAAATGATATTTTAGTGCATTCCCTGTATGTGCTATCAGCACCAAACTTAGTTTAGAATGAAATGGATATGCTTACAAATTTTTTATAGCACTCTGAACACAAGTTCTAAGCCTTGTTTTATATTAACTGGCATGTATAGCCTTTGGAATGTTTTTGAGGCATAACAAAACATGTGCAAGATGCTTCCTGAAAGAGTGGGGAGCAGCTAAAGATCAATATAAGGCATTATTTTAGATTTCATCTTGTTCTATCACATCGTATGTCTGCCCGGCCCCATATCATCCCTAAAAGCTTATAAATAAGCGGTCCCGCCACACCCCATCCCGAATTCCCGCTGATAGATTACAAACAAATCGTACGGATGAGGCATTTCGCTATGCTTGCTTACTACAGGTTCATGGGAGAGAGAGGGACAATTTACGGCAACGCAGGGGGCACCAGATAAAAAAACGAGAACGTCGGTGCTGAACTGGGGACATGCACCGCTTTCAGCTCCCCTTCAGATTCTTATACAATTGCAGCAGATTTTCTTTAATCTCTGTCTTGTGCAATTGTTTTACCCAGCATCGCCTCGAGCCTTTGGCTGATCGGACCACATTTACAATCTCGGGAACCGAGAGTGATGCGAAAAAAATTGAAACGGCACTGGAACCGCCTTACCGTCGTCTGCTCTGGACCTAAGTTTGGACCATATTCGTTGACCCGTGACGTCACAGGAGTCCAAAGCGAATTAAATTAGGCCAAAACATGCAGTGGTAGTGCATGTACGGCTTTGGGATTGGTTCCTCTGAGACGCTCCGACGCTCAATATTTACCCCACGTAAGTCGGCTTGAGAGGGTGACCTGAGCTGGGCGGCCGTTTCTGCGCTTTGTGGGACGCTAAACTTTGACTTCTAAATTGACCCTTCATTGTGTGAGTTGCTCGTTTCGAAGGTGGGGGTCTGAGTCTTTGTGACAAATCCATTGATGACTTTAGTAACCGAACTCGCAACCACTTGGACAAAATTTATATACAAAACATGTGCCATGGCCACCTAAATCAATATAAGTACGGTCAAGTATTGACTTTTCAAGGTAATCTTCCATATTATTCGAATCCTTGAGTGATGCTCATTACTATGACACCAATTTAAGACTGTTTGTTCAAAAGTTATAGATTCGACTATTTCGAAAACCATGAACTTTGGTGACCTCTGGTCACCTTGTATCGACTTGACCTAAAAACTGATGACAGCATGCATATCTTTTCGTTTGAAAAGCTTTCGATTCATGTAAGCCCTCGGCCCAGTGGGGGCATATTTGAACACCCCCTCGGATTTTTCCGGCGGCACGAGAAAACGGCGGTGCGAAGCGCCGCCGTACTTGGCACACCTTATTCTTGATCAATTATGCAACTTCTTTAGCGACCGCACTGGAGAGGGGTCTGGTAGTAACGCGCAGTGGAGGCGGGCCTGGTAGGCCCCCCTAAAATCTCGATAACTAAGAGGCGTAGAAAAACGCCAGTTGGGGTGAGTTCGGGTGGGTGGGGGCTATGAAGATCTACATCTAAGAAAATTTTCATTGACCTAGGTCATTATCAAACGAGGTCAAACGAGGTCATAAAGGTCAAATATTTGCCGTGCTGGGGACCTATTGGAAAATACCGTGATTGTGAGAGAAAACGACGGCAATTATCTAAATTCGAATCAGGTTCATAAAGGTGAGGTCACAAAGCATCTTCCGTACTGTTTCAGTGTCAAGGTCACTGAAGGTCATTGACCAATGAGGTCACAATATGGTATACTACCTATAATATACGCTATTATTAGCACTATGGCAATTGCTTGGGGGAAATGAGGATTGGCCTTTACTCATGACCTTTGACCTTGATCTTTGACCTTGAATTGAAGGTATCTTAACTATGACGTCATAACATAATATACGTCAGACCGGGTAACGCCATTTGACCGGAAGCACTGAGGTCAATGACATTAAAAGTTTTGATATGACCTTGACCTGTGACTTTTGACCTTGACTTTGGCATTCATGTGATGTGGCGTTGACATATCATCCCGGTCATATGACGTTATGATGTCACCACTCGGTATCTAATGCAAGCGAACTGGTCCGACCGCCCGAATATAGCGATCTCAAAATACAGATCTGACTTTGAAAGCCTATATGTCAAACAATTTTGAACTAATTTTAGAAATTACTTCACCAATCGACACGCAGTTAAATTATCCCAAATATGGATAGGTAGCGTATTTTGGCTACAAGCGGTTCATCGGCCACCTTGGAAAATTAGTGGAGGGGCCTCCGGACCCCCTTCGTCTTACCTCCGAGGCCCCCTCCAGTGCGCGTTTGAAGGTTGGGTCATCTCAGGTCAGGTCACCAGTGCAGATCAAGTGAACTCACCTCCAAAAATTTTAAGATGACATAAGTGACAAAATTGAGAATCTATCGAATTGAAACTTATGCCACATAATGGGCGCATCGTAGTTTCATATCGATGACCTAGCGTCAGGTACCGATGTACCGATTGCATTTTTGTAATCTATTGATCAGCTACATCTAACTTGGGATTATTTTTCTTAAAAGGCTACTCTTTCCATTTCATCTTGTCTCCATTTTTATGCTAATTGAAGACCTGACTGAATAAAAAGTCCAGTTGTTCTGTGACCATAAGCAAGCCTAACGTTCCGTTAAAGAATTTAAATTTGGATACTGTCTCTCCGCTACCTCTCCATTGGAAATGGATGGGGGAAACACTATCGCACCCACAAACCCCCAAGTGGTGTTTTTCTAACCCTTTTGGTTTCCGGGATCTCAGAGGGGTCACTTTTATGACCCCTCCACTGTCCGTTGACGCCAGACCCCTTTCCACTGCGCGTGTTAAGGCATTTGCGTTTTTGAATCTATTGATCGGCTACACCTAACTTGGGATTATTCTGCTCAAAAAGCTATTTTTCCACTTTATCTTGTCTCCATTTTTATGCTAATTGAAGACCTGACTAAATGAAAAATCAAGTTTGTCTGTGACCATAAGCAAGCCTAACGTTCCGTTAAAGAATTAATTTTGGTTACTGCCAAGATATATCACTCAACACATTCTGCATTGGCCGAGCGTATCATCCATTTGTGTAGCGTTGTGACCTTTCAGAGGAACAGCGGCTCTTTGTGAATGTCACAGCAGTGCGCGGCGTCGATCCACTATTTCTGGCCAACCGATCACTCACAGGCCTCTATTTTTAATCCATGATATATTTCTGCTCTTTGTTTCCGTTTCTCGCTCGGGGACCTGTTCGAATCAGGGATAATCGGTTTTTTGTAGTCTAACCAAGACAATATTCAGACGCTCTCCTAGTCAGTGCTTCAAAATACTAGCCTTCCCCACTTCAGAAATTGTGGTGACGACATGAACAAAACAGGAATATCCAGACTGAAATATCGTTACTGCTCACATTTTACTGCGTGTACATACATAAGGCTGATTGAGCTTCTTATGCTCATTCAGTTTAAAGGGAATGTGGCACCTTTATAAAGTGATTTTAACTGAGATAGTCAAGTTGAAAAGCATGCCAGAAAACCCGGTATTCAATTTATCTTTTGTCTTGGAACTCAAAATTTCCGTAGAGAAAAGCTAAAACCTACCTGAAATGTGCCCCAAAATTTATCCCAGCATTCCGGCCCCAGTTGTCAGCTGTTTGCGTGACGACATGACTGACGTCCAGATGAGTAGTCAGCCAATTGAAGCCCTTGAACTCTATTGAATATGGTCGTAGTTGCCAGATAATGACGTCATCCACAGGTTTATTTCTTACCCTAGAGAATCATTTTAAGAATCAGAATATTGAGCTTATTGTACATTTTTCAGAGAAATCATGGACGTTTCAGTGATTTTCTGCTACAAATACCCCTTATTACACTAAATCCGGGGGTTCGACCAATGTGCCACCTTCCCTTTAAAGGGAAGGTGGCACCTTGGTCGAATCCAGGAATTTAGTGCAATTAGGGGTACTTTTAGCCGAAAACATGGAAGTGTCCATGATTTCTCTGAAAAATGTACAATAGGCTCAATATTTTTCTTTATAAAATGTTTCTCTAGGGAAAGAAACAAATATCTGCCTGTTAATATCGTGATCTGGCAACCACTACCATATTCAATACGCTTCAAGGGCTTCGATTGGCTCATACTCACCGTGACGTCAGCATATGTCGTCACGCCAACAGCGATGACAGCTGTGGCCTGCTGCTAAGGGTACATGGGGGGGTACACTTCAGGTAGGTTTTAGTTTTTTTCTACGGAAATATCGAGTTCCAAGACAAATGATATATTGAGTACCGTGTTTTCCGACTTGCTTTACAACTTGGCTATCTGAGTTAAAATCACGCTATGAGGGAGCCGCATTCCCTTTAATAGAGATGTACAGTTTATTTGGTGCCGATATATTCACATTAAAATAGGAGTCTATGTCGTCCATCATACATACAGTTCAATGCGCAATGAAGAAATGGCAGTAAAGATTAAACAAACCAGCAGAGACGGGTGTGTTTTACACTATTTGAGTCCGCTGCTCCGCTACTTGCAGACTCTCCAAATAGTAGCGGGGTAACGGTAGCTTTTCTATAACCATACAGTAGCTAAGTAGCGATAGCGGACCTAAAAGAATAAAAGCCACTACGGCTACCGACAGCTTGTTAGCAGCCACCCCGTTGGGATTCCGATCTGCCATTGCCCAAGTAGGGGGGGTGTTCGAATGCCCACTTTATCTCGGCTCTTATGCGGATAGGAAAAAGCATGTATGTACGGTGGTAGATAGCTTATGAGAAATAATCACGAAACTGTATTTATGAACATACTAAGTCAAATTGTGGAGATTGCATGACCTCAAACCAGGTCATAGTCACATGTTGACCCAGTAGGGTCATATTCCACATCAATTAACTCCCAATGGCAAGAATGACAAGCGTAACAGCGTCCAAATGGAAGCTCTATCTTCATTCTGTGCAAAGTTGCAAAAACCACAGCCTGTCCAGGTGACCAAAAATGAGCTCTCAGAGGTCAGAGGCTGAAAACTCATTTTGATGGCCAAGAACGTGATAAGGTTGCATGTTATGAGGAATTCAAGTTCAATGGATCCTGTGCTTAATGAAGAAAGTCCTTCCTTTTCGCCATAAATTCATAACGGTTTGACTAAAAAATTGAGCCTTTCTTAGGGCAACAGCAGGAAAAATTCCGAGAAAACATATTTTCAGACCCGAAATGAACTCCTGATCTTTGGAAAGCTTAGGTCAGGTGCGTGAAATTGATCAGTGATAGGTGCTGGAAGCTAATTTCTGCGCCTGTTCGTTTTTAGTGTCAATAAGGGCAAACCAGGAGAGGAGGGACCGAATTTCACCCCCCCCCATCACCGAGGGATGCACTTGAATGTCCTTTTGCTTATATGTTTCGTTCAACCCACGCTATACTTGCACTTGGCTCGGGCCAGATATATCCTGAGAAGGCTGCTGTGCCCTGAAGCCCAAATAACTAACTGCACTTACATTGCATGGACCAGCTTCCTGTGGTATAATTTGATCCTGGCTTCCCCATTTCAGTCTTCCATCTGGTCTGGGTTCCAAAAACCCTGTAAGCCATGACCAGGGTCCCGTTTCATAAATGGTGCGGGAATGTGACGTATTTTACACCGCACTCGTCTGCAAGTCACGCCGTATCCAGAATCACATTTCATGAAGAGCAGCGACTTCCACACAAAGGAGCACAGAAAGGGAATTTAACGTGAATAATGCTTAATTCAATGTTAAAATTTCCTTCCTGGAAATATCAGATTGCTCCCATTTGAAGATTTAAGAGTCAATAAGCGTTTTTAAGCTTATTATTTGTAAGACAATACCTAATTGATTGACCACAGCTCCTGTTCAACCAGTTATTTACCTTCCCATGAGTTGTTTAAGATGTTACTTTAACTTTTAAGCTGATACCTTCCCTGAGACTTATACCTTTCGGGGACATCCTTTATGAAACAGGACTGTGAATATTCTACGCTTCATTCCAGTGCAGCGTAATTGACACCAGCGTAACTTTGCATGTAGTTGTGTTTTACACTACATTTCTTTGAAGCAGGATTGTGCTGTATTATTCACTTTCGTGCGCAGTACTGTCTCTTTCACGCTCCTAGCATAAGTTACACTTTTTATGATATTGGGCCCAGGGCTGAAAGAACAGAAAAGCGGAAACGCGAGAAATGCTAAGTAGCGGCCTCTAAATAAAGAAAAACGTCGAGGTTGTTTTACCCCAACCAACGCAGTACTAGACAGACACTGTGTGACGTGGATCGACGGCAATGCAGAAGATGCTTCCCGTCGTCTAGGTCCCACAGAGGCTTCCGTCTTACAGCACCCTGTGCGCCAACAAAAATGCGTCATGACGATTTAGCAAACTAAAAAGGTAATATTTGCATCTGCATATTTCTGACATGTGGCACTACTCGAAACGAAAATCCCATGCTTGACGCAAGCTAGTTGCTCATTTCAGTTGTTCCATTTCGATAAAACATATGCCCATTCAGCCGAGTACCTGCCAGCTCCGATTGTTTTAAATATGCCCTGGCTTAAATAGATGATATCTGTTTTCCTGTATCTGTGCTGTTGACTGTCACTCTTGTGTCAGCAGCAGGTCCCTATTCAGAATTTGGTCGTCCTCTCCGGATGGCACCACCCCTTGGGCAACACTATATTTGTTAGTTCCTGGTAAGACTCCTGAAACACCCACACCTTATAGCGCCAAATTATTATTGGAGACACCGCTCGTAAACCCAAAAGGTGACCCACATGGTGGACAACAGTGTTTGCAATTGCATGTTCCTATGTATGTAATAAGTGCATGTATGTATGTACATACAATCCACCGAACGTGCCAGCTCGGTTGGCAACGTGTGATCCCGAGGGTCTGTGTTCGATCCTCGGTAGTGGCATGTTAGAGCTGTAAATTCAGGTAGTACTACAAGCTTTGCTCATAGCCCTTTGGAACTCCGAATTTGTTCTCGATCACCTAAAACCACACATTGCATCCGTGGATCACTCTTAAAATTGGTTAAGATTCCAAAAAATGGATGGCTCTCCGTATTGAAAGACCACTACTCCGGTCAATTGACGGGCAGCCAGATATTTTATTGTGCCATGAAAATTGACCCATATCACGGACACTTGCACCGCATATAGCTTCAACATGTGAATAGCCACCAACACCTCGAATTTCAAGTCAAAGCCCAAAATACAAGCACGCCCGGTTGTAGAAATCGCAAGGAGGTAAATCGGGGGTTTTCTTCTATATCGGGGCCCTTATTTTCTCTCCCGTGTGATTCTCGAGGGTCTTCTGCTGCTCACGGTAACGTATATAGCAGAAAGTTACATATGGGCTACGTCTTATAAACTTTTCCTTGAATGCCAAAGTTTTTGAGCTTCAGCAAAATCACTTGGTGATGAGTTTTGGCCAGCTTCCGGCGCGGTGAGCTATTTATGAAGCCCGGCGGCCCGACACGAGCCATTTCGGCAATAAACCACGCCGGCTGTGATGCATGGAGAAGCGAGAGAGTGAGCCCGGGCGGCGGCGCGCGGTGACGGCTCCGCAAAGCACCGCATAGCATTAGCATAAATACTGGAGGGCGCGACCTCTGCAGATCTGATGAGCAGCTCCGACAAGAAGAGAAGGGGAGCAAGGAGGCCGAGCTTGGCTCGTTAGATGGCAAGATAACAGATAATCGTGTTCTGACTATAGGACCATAGTTAACTGATAGTATACCTCCTGCTATATCTTTTTTTAAGTTATTTGAAAGAAAACGATCAAAGAGGATGTTGAATAACCTAGTAGTCAGAAGCAGTTTAAAAAGCACCAGAAATCAACATAATTATATTTTCTTCCTCACAAGATAATTCTAGGTACAATGACAATGACATATTTGTCCAGCGTGTATCGTGGCTGGGTAGAACTCTAACAAACATTGATGCACCTTGTTCTAAAATTTTACAGGCTAGGTTGAAAATCAAGTTCGAACACATTTTGCACATGAATTACGGAGATAACTGGACTAATTCACAAAAGATACCATTATTTTACAAGGAAATGTTCAAGTGGCTACGAGAAGCCTTACCTATCAAAGAGCCCCAAAACGGCAAGGAAGTGCGAAGACAGTGTCTTTGGAATAATTCAGCAATACGCGTAGGAGGCCAACCCCTGTTCTGCCGTAGGGTATATGAAACTGGTTTGAATTTGATAGACGATTTATTTGACAATCAGGGGCTTTATATGAGTTTCGAGCAATTTAAAGAACGTTATCCAGCGACAAGAGTTGATCCTTTGACCTATTACGCCTGGAACCGAGAAATACCACGGGTATGGAAAAGGATGATAAGAGGAACAGTGGCATTGGAACCAGAAGAACGGGTAATGGGATATGTCATTAATATGGAAGGGGAGGATATTAATTTCAAACATTTAAAACCCAAAAGTATTTCCATTAAGTGGCTGGAAAACCTTACCCCCAACGCTCAAAGAAAATGGCAAACTGAAGGAATTGATTCTGGTGAAGATTGGCGAAAAATATATACAGGGTGTTTCATAAAGAATTATATTTTTGAATTGATCATAATGCGGTTATAAATAAGTTGCTGTGGTATGATTTACATATTAATCGAAAGATGATTTTGGGTCATTTACGATTATTCGTATTTTGATAGCTGTTTTGATATTTTTGCTAGTAAAAAGTAATCTTAAAAATGACTTGAAAAATACTGTCTATCTTGCCTTCATCGAAAATGTTCGTAGAAATCACGTGCGTATCACGTGACAAGTATCACGCCAATGGCACTGCAAACATGATATCGTCACTATGGTACGTCTCAGTCCACATGCACATTGCCTCTGGAAATTAATTCTAAAAACACACCTCTCAAGCTTAGGAAAGCTCGGGTCCAAGCAAGCAATCCCCAATTGGTCCATGTCCCTTGTTCTGCGGTGAACAGTGGGGTCTTTTGCGCTGTGTCCGCCGCATCCAGTCATTCATATGGAAGGTAAACCAATGAGCCATACGGAGCTTGAGCTAAAAACTTTTAACTTGTAACATTACTGAGACTTTTGCTTTTGATGTGCATGCTCATGTGCCATTTGTGTGTGCTGAAGCCTTTTTAGAGTGTTGCAAGTTCTGTTTTCTCAAATATAAGCGGGCATATATTATGTTTCTTGCACCATTTTCCGAGTACATTTAAGACGAGAGAAAACATGTGATGCAAATGAAACATATTTACATAAAAATGTCCTACAATTTACCATTAAAATGAGTGTTTTGTGAACGGATTTGAAGGATTTTTAGTACTTTACTGAACATTTTAAAATATCATTCTTTCTGAAACACCCTGTATAATGCCTTTCAAAATAACTAACTCGACAAAATTACAGTCTTTGCAATCTAGACAAACACATAGATATTTTCCTACTAGACGCTACTTGTGTATTAGGAACGTTTTAACTGATCCATTTTGTAGCAATTGTGGTGAAGTCGAAACAATGCAGCATCTCTTCTTGGAATGCAATGATATTCAAAACTTCTGGAATGCAATAGCTCTGAGAATAAATGAGAAACTTCCAGCTCCCAACAAGTTGGTAATCAACGTTACAATGTACTCTTTGGATCCCTGATGACCTTAGACATAGTGAATTTCATCGCATTAATTGGTAAATAATACATTGCAAATCAGTATTACAGCGGCGGCCAAATCAGAATCGATGCTTTTGTGAAAACTGTCCTTAAAAGTTTCAAAATGGAACAACACAGCGTTTATATTTATATTTATATTTATATTTGACATACACAGCATCTCCACTATCCTTGTGGCTATTCTGACGCCGGTCGTAATGAAGATGAGGGACATGAAAATGACAAATTAAGCAAAAACACACTGTAGGATAAGGATAAGGATAGGATGGTTGATGGGGAAGGACAAGGATTATCCACGGGGAGGGTCGCCACAGGCGCCGCGCTCAACCCATGGAGTGAGGTAGTGGGACTTGATGAAGGGATCCGGTGAAAAAAACATGGAAAACAACAAACAAACAAGGCGTGACGATGACGGTGATGAATTAGTCTCGTTATTTGTCGACTGGTCTCTCTTTTCATTCTTCGCTTTTGTCTTCGTGATTCTTCGTTTTCGTTTCTCAGGTCTTAAAAGATGATGATGTTGAATGTTCGGTTGATGCATATTCTTAGAGGCCACTCCACATGCAAATCGTGTAGGTGCTCTCAAACTACCGTTGTTCCAATATGTGTGCTCCTTGGGTATTTCTGTTTTCTTTTAAAATGTTGTCTTCAAGTTATACATCACTTTTTTCTGTGTTCCTGTATTAACCTTGCCTTCAAGTTGTATACATCTTGAATGTTGCATTAAAGTTTAGTCTAGAAATGATATAAACCGGTCAAGGCCTTCATCGTTAGCGAACCTTGGCAGCGGACAATATTTTCAGTTTCTGATCCGGATACTTCTTTTTCCAAGCGGCACTAAAAATCACGTGAATCGCAGCGAAAAATCAAGCGAAAAATTAAGCTGCGAAATAATAATGGACAACCAAAAGTCAGGAAAGATGTAATATTTTGTCTTGCTGTATCTCCTCCCACAAGTGTTTGACGCGTATGAAAATTAAATCATGATATAGTCGAGAAAAGTAACAATACACCATCGTAGTATCGACTCCGAGCTTAGGTTAAAACAGGATACATTTGTTACTTTCTTAAGCATCGAAAACACGTCTTCCCCCTGTGAGCGACCAACTCGAGTGGTTAATCAAAATCAGCCCCCTCCCAGCCCCCGTTCAAGTTGCCTGGCATTTTGCGGCGGTGACGTCATCGCCGCGATGCCGCAGGCGTTTTGCGGCTTGAAGTATCGGCAAACTGGGTATATTTGACGTGGTCAGTAAAGCTTGCAAATGACTGAAAGACGTCAAAAATGGCTTAGTTTACAAGTTTGATCATATTTCTAGCCAGTACAGAGTTTCTGCAGCCCTAAGACCGGCCTGCAGGAACTTCAGGGCTTTTTCTCACAGTGATGTTCCGTTGCTCTTAAGAGTCATTATCAGTGTAATAGCAATGTAATTTCATCCTTCACGTCATCGTTGCTAAGATGAAAATACGAAGTACGGGTTTTTCCAATGAAGGTTTTGTAGCAAGACGAACAAATTGTTTGAGGTATCGCGCGGTCCCGGGTCCAGGACTTATTTTGGGGAGGCTAGAAAAATCAAACCTCCCCCACTGCCAGTGGCGGATACAAGGGAACTAGGGCTCGAGCCCCCCCCATATGTTAATGTCTAGTAAATGCATAGGCCGATGCTGATGTGAGGCAATGGTGAGGAGGCTCGAACCCCCTTGCCCATACCCCAAAAGTCCTGTACCCGCCACTGTCCCCCGCCATAGCCTCCGAACAGCCTTTGCTTATACAGATATTATTAGACATCTCGGAGGGGTCCCCTCGAAATTTAGGAGGCTCGTGGGCCCCATATCCTCCTTACATCCGCCACGTACCATAAGCGGATCCAGGGAACAAAGCCCGGGCGGGTGTCCTTCGATGTGCCCTCGAGGTCACACCTGAAATGGTCACAGCGCCTCCTGAAAGGTCGATGGAGCCACCTGAAATGTCGTTTCCCACCCCTCCTTCCCTCCACAGGATGCGGAAAGCAGCGCCCGCCGATAGGATTTGGCGCCCACCTGATAGGTTTTTCCAGCCAAAAATGGGGCCCCCTGGTCCGAATGAAGTCCCCTGGTCTGGATGACATCCCCTCCCGGGAAGAATGCCCCCGACTGGTTATCCTGGATCCGCCTATGACTAGTGCCCTGTATATATAAACAGCCGAATTACAATAAGTTTGGGTAAAATTTAATCACATTTACGGGTTTCAGTGGGGTGAGTCAGATGCGTAGCCAGGGAATTTTTACGGGGGACAGAAGTGGTCCAGCAATGATGACGTAGGAGGGGGAAAAGTTGGCACTTGGCGGATGTAGGAGACAAGAAGGTACTTGGTCCTTCAATAGTCAATGGGGAGCACATTCCACGGTCCATACTGCTTTCGACGCCCATGACTGCAACTGTTAGAGCGATCGGCACGTGTTGCATTTAGGCCTTGAGCAGCGGCTATAATCGGGCTCTGAGTTGCGATATTTCCTACTATCGTTACTGTTTCCGCATTTGCCCAAACCCAATCATTTTACCCCGTATGTCGTTTCATTGGTTTTTATTCTCGCTCGGTCCTGTGTTTCTCTTTTACAGTAGTGCGGATCAGTAAAAACCGTAGAAGGATTGCCAGACTAGTATACTTTTTAGTATAACATACCAAATGCTACTAGGTTTGTCAACATATTTCACTTTGCAGACATTAAAGTGCAAAAAAGTGTATTCCATGGCTCTTTTCTTAAATTTTTGAACTTGATTTATCCACAAAGCTTAAATTTTAACCCTCAAAATAAGGAGATGTTTCCTTTCTTAGTAGATACCAAGAAAACAACCAAAATTTTTCTAGTAGAAAACTTGAACCAACCTGGGGTTCTAGGGCCTTGCCCCTCCAACATCAAGCGGAGATCACCGGATGTGACGTCACACCTCGTAGCACATATCATGGGAAAATTAAATGATTAAATATCCAAATTTTTGCAAAAAGAGGCCCAGAACCGACGATGAAATGCTTATTTATTGCATTTGAATAAGCTTGACTGCCATGTATTCTCACAAATTCGTAAGCGGACAGCGTAATTAGCAGCATTTTGACACATGGCCCAACGGTGAAGGAATACCTCCACGCCCGGGTGACGTCACTCGGGCGTGGAGGAATCCCTCTTGAACGTCCCTTTAAGTAAAGTTATCTTGAATTAAAATGGCGTTAATCAAAATGGGTTGATTTCCAAGTCCAGACAGAGATGGGCACCTTTTATTGGAGAACATGGAGAGCTTATTTTGTGAGCATTTGGAAGCAAATTTAGCAAACACCGACAAGCTGTAATGACTAATAAAGATAAAAGATGAGATTGTGAAAGAAGTGTTGTCTGCTTGATGGGTAGGGTTGGGATGGAAATGAGGACGGGGAATGCTCATTTGTGGTGACGATTGTGTCAAAGCTGCCAAGAAGCTAAGCAGTAAGGCATGTTTCAGACGTGTGGGTCCTGTTTTTTGTGCACAAGATGATGCAAAAACGTAAGACTGATGTGCTTTGTGCTGAGGCTGGCTTGTGAAGGAAGTGTTTTCGGCTTGCTGTTTGCTGACTGAAATAAATAATTCGGAAAAATGATATATTTGTCCATGGGCGTTGGAACGGAACAATTATTGAGAGGGCAGGGCCTCTTGGGCCAAAAAATACAAACAAATCAGGAGTCCAAACACCCAAGACTAGTTTTTTTCCGAGGTGAGTCTCCAATTTTCCTCTTTGTTGTTAGCTTGTGTCCAATAAAGATCAACACTTTGTGCTGCCTTTTTAATCGGAACATCGATGGGTGACTTTGTTTGCAGTGATACAACTGTAATTTTTTGTCATCATGGTATGCCTCTGTCAAGCCGGCCCAACGTTTTTAAACTTCACCGTGGTGGGCCGTATTGGGCACTTCGTAGGCATGGTACAAACTTTAGAATAAAACAAGGTTATTTAAAGGAATACAATGCAGTGTGAACAATCGTCATGCCATTCCCCGGGCCTTTCCAAGATTTACAGTTCCCAAATGTTAAGAAATACATTCCAGGGCACAAAATATACATTCAGCGAGCTCCATTGATATGTTGAAGATAACAGCTATGTTTTAATGGGTTGTCAATCGATAAATACGACGAAAACCGGCTGGAGCTGAACTGCCCGGAGTTGAGCTAGATTTCTAAATGAATAAATTACACACAAATTCAAGGACATTCATTTATGGTCTAAGTCCGCTTTCAGCGTATTTTCGGATATTTCCGCATAATCACTGCATTTTCTAATATGTGTCCAGCACGGCCCAGAACCTTTACGGCCATGTTTGACCCTGAAGATATCCTAGGTCAATGAAAATCTGTTATAATGTTTTCACTATGGTTATCACACACCCTCAAAAGGGTGTCTTACAACACTCATGGTTTCTGAGATCACAGGGAGGTATTTTAGAACCCCCTCACTTCACGTTCACCCCAGACCACACTCCACTGTGCGTGCTAACGCTGTCGTATTTAACAGTTTTCGGATTGTGGCGCTGCCAATGGTTTTTTTAAAACCCGTGCTAGTATGATGGCTGCATTACGGGTGTTCTTCTTAACAAAACATTCCATCGGCTATGATTTCTGGCCTTAAGCATGGAGTTTTATTCTTCGTGGTATAACGTCACGAAGGTAAAATGCACTAAAAATCGATGATTTTAAGTTCTGTATGATGTTGTGTGCCTGTTTACGATTTAACAAGGAGCAAAACAGTAGACGTGCTTCCCTCTTCTGGTATTTTATATGGTTGTATCTACTTTGGCAGCGCTCTCTTATCAGTCCTGACTCTCTATAACTCTTCAGACGTTTACGTTCCAGTTTTATGTTTGTACATTTCACTCCTCCTTCCCTTGTCTACCTTCGGCTCGGGCTCTACTCATCTTCATTCAACAGATAACCATTACGACACTTCTGACTTCAGCGAACTCGACCGCCGGCCAGCATGTGCTGGCTCTGCCACCGTCTCGCCTGTACTGAAGAGCAGCCTCGTATGGTGGAGTAAATAATCAATCCAATAGAGAGCAAAGTATGACTGGGAATGTTTGGAAAATATAATCTTAATACATCACCTGGCTCATGGCTGAAAGCTCCATCATTTTTATGGATAAGTTTCCGTTGAATTTCTCGCAATACAATTGAATGCGTCTTCACCAATCATCCACTGGCTGCCGCTTGCCTGCGGGCACAGAGGTCAGAGAGGTCACTCTGGGCACCGTTGACGCCGAGTTCAAGCTTCAGTGGGGAGGGGTCGCGTGGTGGATTATGAAACCTAGTGGAGAGGTTAGTAAGACGGACATAGTTGTGTAGAGGCTCTGTAAGTCACCTGCTTTTAATTTGACGATGATGAAATTTTGCCTGATGTTTCTTTGGACATTTAAGTGTCCGTACCTTAAAAATTTTGTGATAAGTGTTTATTCCTTGGAACAATAACATTTGTCGTAGAATGCTGCAAAAACCCATCTTGCTCCAATGGGTAGGAAGGGCCTTTCCATGTAGTATATCTTATGTAATGATTTTTTTCTACAAAAACCTAGCTGTGTGGAGTGCAAAAGATATTTGAAACATTTGGCGATGCATTGTTTCGATTAAATAAAACTGTGAAAGGCAGTTAATGTGGCTCATTTTGCGTAGAATAAAATTTTAGTTGGAGTTTTTATAAATTGTACATGTGTAATCCTTACACGAAGCTATAATGATCTATGAAACAGATGACTTTTAATAATGCAAAAAGAACAACAATCACGATTGTGATTTGTTAGGTGCTGTAGTTTTTATTCTATGCCAGCCTTGCCTCACCGCACCACATTTTTGAAGATGCCATGTTTAACAATCACCATATTCGAGTAATGGAAGATTTCTGTCCCACCATACATTTGAATGCTCTCTTGCAGCACATATTGTAAATCAAGTCTTGAAAACAGAACCAAAAACTGACAGAGCGCTGCAAGCAAAACTCTTTATAATTAGATAGAGAACCATGAATGATTTTTTTCGAGAAAAAAATTACCATAGAACAAAGCCTACACATGCATGTTTTTGACACATAAAACCATCATGTGACGTACTTATGTAAGTAATTATGCCTCGGTACCATTCTTGGTTTGGCCCACAGAACCTGTGCCCGTCTTACCTGCCATGTCCGTCTTGCCACCATCTCCCCTATAAATGGATGGTGTTGAGAATACAACATTTGCTCCGGGATTTTTGATATTGGTGACCTAAGGTCATGTGCAGAGCATGATCTCCCCATTGTAAATACATGGGGAAAATCACGAAATGAGCTTTTCTCAGTAAAGTATAGATGGAATCAACTTCAAACATTGGTTGCGACTTGCTCTTAGCCCATTTCTGAAGCTGATGCCAACAATTTTGACTTGTGACCTTTAAAAGGTCACCTTAGGTCAAATAAGGTTTTGTGTTTTTCTCTATAGATTTTTGAATGAACTAAGATGAGCTTTTATTTTGTAACCAAAGTGTTTGTATAGTCACTGGAAATCAAATGATATACATCAAGACTATACCAGGTCAAGTTGGGTCAGACCGTTGACCTGGGTCAGGTCAAATTCTTAAGTTTGACCTGGCATAGCAATATCATATACCATTCGATTTGTATTGACGAGAGGATTGCAATGGTGCATAAACTATGGCTGTATCTTGTTTGGTTTGGAAGCTATTAGCGAAAAGGTAGACGCCCTTATGCATGGGTGGCTATGGACATTCCCAAGAATATGCCCAATATTCAGTGACCTGTAGCTCCCTAGGCTTTGACCTGACACAAAAAAATGAATGCCACTACAATAAAAGCGCATCTCAAGAGCTTTCGAATGGTGTTAAAAAAGTTTCTAGCCGTCATAGTTTTCTGAGATATATGAGGTTTTCTTAGTACACCTCATATTAGCGATTTTGACCTATTTTGGCCTCTGGTGACCTTGATATTGACCTGACAAGAAAAATGACCGAAGTATTTTCGATATAATTTTCGAAGAGCTTTCGATTGCCGTTTTGCGCTTTTTTCTAGCTCTCTTAGTTTTTGAGATGGTGGAGGGTCTTTTTCTAGCCCCCCCTTCCACCAGGGCGAAGGTGGCTCGTACCCGCCATAGGGGCAAGGTTTAACATGCTAAAATAATTATTTGAGGCGATGGGATAAGTAGTTCTGACCGTATAAGCAAGGAGGGTCGACGGGAAATCACAGGGTGCACGAGGCAGTTAACTAAATAGGTATGTATATTTAACCCTCGCCTTGGTGGGGGGTGTTTGAACATCCCCTCCGGTTTTTTCGGTGGCACGAATAAACGGCGGCGCGAAGCGCCATTGTACTTGGCACACTTTATCCTTGATCAATTCCGCAACTTCTCTTGAAATCTTAACACGCGCATTGACGGGGGTCTGAGCCACCTTCGCTTTGACAGGGGTGGCAGGTACCCGCCCCCCCCAAGATCTCGAGAGCCACGGTAGGTAGCGAAAAACGGTAAACGGCGTTGGGTAGCCCACCCACTTTTCCATCTAAAATATTTGAGCCATTTTTTTCAGGTCACATTTGAGGTCACGAGAGGTCAAAACATGCCTTCATAGGGATAACATGTAAATTAGGTTTTTCGGTCATTTAATCTGAACAAGTAAAGATAGAGCAAAACGACTTGAACTATATGAATCCTCGCAGCAAGTCGAATCGAATGATATATAATTTGACCTTGCTAGGTCAAATCAAGGATTTGACCTGACCTGAGCTCAGGTCAGGGTCAAGTTATATAAAATGCATACTACTAGAACCGCAAAGTCAAGGCGAGTCTAATGCAGCTGAAATAAACGCTCTATCACCATCCGTTACTGAGTTATTCAGTAAAAACTATTTTTCCCATGTATTTCCAATGGGGAGGTCATGACCTACCTGTCCTTAGGTCATCGATATCAAAAATACCGGAACATATTGTAGAGAACTCGGTGGGCACATTATGTGATATGAGTTTCAACCGGATAAGTTCACCCTGCTCCGACTTATGATATCTTAAACTTTTTTGAGGTCATGTCACTTGACCTGTACTGGTGACCTGACCTGAGATGACCTAACCTTAATTTTTTTAAAAGTTGTAAAAAGGATGATGAATAAGGTATGGCAAGTACGGCGGCGCTACGCACCGCCGTTTTTCTATCTCCGAAAAACCCGAGGGGTGGGCGGGTACCCGCCCCCGTCAATACACGCATTGACGGGGGTCTGAGCCACCTTCGGATTGACGAGGGGGACGGGTATCCGCCCCCCTAAGATCTCGAGAACCACGGTAGGTAGCAAAAAACGGTAAACGGTGTTGGGTAGCCCATCCGCTTTTCCATCGAAAATATTTGAACCATTTTTTTGTCAGGTCACATTTAAGGTCACCAGAGGTCAAAAACATGCCGTCACATGCCGTCATAGGGATAACATGTAAATTAAGTTATTCGGCCATTACATCTCAACAAGTAAAGATAGAGTAAAACGACTTGAACTCTATGAATCCTCGCAGCAAGCCGAATCGAATGATATATGATTTGACCTTGCTAGGTCAAATCAAAGATTTGACCTGACCTGAGGTCAGGTCAGAGGTCAAATTATATAAAATGCATATCATTAAAACCGCAAAGCCAGGGCGAGTCTAATGAAGCTAAAATAAATGTTCTATCACCATCCGTAACTGAGTTATTCCGTAAAAAACATTTTTCCCATGTATTTCCAAAGGAGAGATCATGCCTCGTACCTGACCTTAGGTCATCGATATAAGAAATACCGGAACATATTTTAGAGAACTCGGTGAGCCCATTATGTGATATGAGTTTTAACTGGATAAGTTCACCCTGCTCCGACTTATGCTATCTTAAACTTTTTTTGAGGTCGGGTCACTTGACCTGTACTGGTGACCTGACCTGAGATGACCTATCCTAAAATTTTCACAGAAGTTGCAAAAATGATGAGGGAAAAGGTATACCAAGTACGGTGGCGCTGCGCGCCGCCGTTTTTCTGCTGTCTCCAAAAACCCGAGTGGGGGCGGGTACCCGCCCCCGTCAATGCGCGTGTTGAGGTTGGGTCATCTCAGGTCAAGTCATCAGTGCAGTTCAAGTGACCTCAACTTTAATGTGGCATAAGAAAGAAATGGGTGAATATGTCGGATTAAAACTTAGACGACATAATGGACGCCCGAGTTGTACAAAATAATTCTGGATTTGTCATATCCATGACCTAGAGCCAGGTAAGAATTACGATTTTTCCATTGGAAATGCATGGGGAAAACAGGAATTGGGCTTTATATGTGTAGATACAGCTGCAAGTCCCTTCATATTCTCCAAATCATAGTATCCCGGGTCCCTTTCCAGGTTCATGTTGCAATTGTTTACCTGTGACCTTTAAGAGGTCATCTGAGGCCAGGGGCGTAGCCAAGGGGGGCGGCAGGGACAGCCGCCCCTCCCTGAGGGGCCCGAAAGGCCCATGAGGACACGAGCCGCGCGAAGCGCGGCTCACCCGCACTATGCTATGTGGCAAAATTTGGCATTTTATACCAGACAGGGCCTCTTAAGCCCTCTTCAGCACTCTATTCTGTAACAAGCAGGGCCCTTTTTACCCATCAGGGCCCTTTTGGCGCTGTCGCAGGGGCCCTTTTTGGGGCTCCGCCCCTCCCTGAGCTAAATCCTGGCTGCGCCCCTGTCTGAGGCTACTTAAGCAAGCTTCAGACTCGGGTCAATAACTTGGCAGGAAATGGTGATAAAGCTTTTATTTTGATACCATTACGTTTGGATGTCTATTGAGGGTCTATTGATATGCATATATGCATATCAATCGACATCATAACAGAAATCATACACTGAGAGAAAAACGACACCTGATTCAGGTGATATCAGGTGATGCCGTAAAAATGTCCACCCTTTTAGGGTATCTGGAAGACCCCTCTTTGGGGAGTATTTTTCTCACTAAATTTGGGATCAGGGGTGTCAGATTCCTATCTTTGGAGTCCTGACTCTTGATTAGGGAGTCAAAAAGGGTCATTTGACACCCCTTAGGCAGTCACCAGACTGCCTAAGGGGTCTGGTGACTGCCCTCATTGACTGCGTAAGGTGTCATTTGACACCCAATAAAGGGTCATCAGACTCCCTAAAGGAGTCATGATACGTAAAAAGGGGTCAATTAGAACTTCTGAAGAGAGTCTAGGTGTCATTTGACGCCTCTATTTTGTCCTGATGACACCCTGTAGTGGTATCATGAGAAAAGTCGTGACCCCAAATATGGGTTCTTTTCTCTTCGAAAGGGTGTGATTTGTTTATATTTTTGGGGTCAATGCTTCAGCATATTCCGATTCTCCTACTTAAATCCAACCACAGGACTTGCCTGAGCGTTTCATGAAAACCACAGAAGAAAAAAGAACCATCGTATTACATCTCAAAAAAAGACACACAAACTCGCAAACGAACCCAACGGGGCCTAAAATCGTGAAAAAACGTTTGTTAGGAAAACCGGTAAAACCGGGCTTTTCGGGACGACAGTTGCACAGCTTGCCCTCCTCCTGGATCTGCCAGTGTCTGACTCGCAGGGTCTCCCAAACCCAGAAAAGTTAAACGCCGTTGAGCCACCGTCCCGATGCGCATTCTCACTAGTTGGCCGAAGGCAATCAATACATTTTCATATTTGTGGCGAATCCAGGGGGGAACAAAAATGCATTTGCCCCCTAAACGGGAAATCTCAGGACAAAACTAGGTTTCCCCAAAGCTGTCAGCCTCCTTTTGGGCCTTACTAATATTTATTTTTAAAGCAAGGTTCTGGTGCTTCAAATCTTAACTTCAGACAAAACCATTAAACTTCAGCGTAAACATTGGGCTTAAGGAGCAAAAAACAACATGTTTTGGTCATATGTTTCACCCCGTGACAACTTTTTAGCTTATTTTCTTTTGGGTTTACCCTCAAAACATACCGTCCAGTTAAATTACAGCAAAATGTTTAACCATGTGACGTTTTCTCCCTTTTCGACTCTGGCTTACGCCCCCCCCAACCTACCGGCTAGATCTGCCACTTTCAACGATCCCATACCACAGCACTTGAACACAAACCGACAGCAGGCCGAATTGGCACGACTTACCTCTCAAGTGATTTCTTATTGTATGATTTTTATGGAAGCCGAATATTTATATGCTTCCTAAAATGCCTTTATCACTTGGGTATGTCACCCACAATGCACCTTCTAAGTGACAGCACGAGTTCAGAGAATCCCACTGTATCCTTGCCCATTGCTCATCCGGGCTGTTCCTGAACTTGTTCACCGTTTCGCACTCGATAACGCAGGATAGAACTGTTCCATTCTGCCACGGCCCTGTAACCCAGGTGGTTCCGCCGAGCAATGGTATTTGCACGAGGATGGGCGACCTTGAACTGATGGCCACGTGTATTGGTGACTTGCAGCTCCTTGAACAGTAGCCCCTTTGACACTCTCGTGCAGTTTTGCATTTTCTCTCAGATAATAATCATGTTGCCGATTATTCACGGAGATCACAACGGAAAGGACACCGAACCGTGTGACCAATCAATTCAATATGGCTACCTCAACCAGGGCTGCCAGATGTGGCAAAATTTCGCCAATTTGGCGATTTCGGTCCACTGTTGGCGATTGGTTTTTCTTGTTTGGCGATTGGCGATAAAAACAGTAAAATTGGGCGATTTCGGGCCTATTTATCTAATTTGGCGATTGGTGATAAAAGCAGTCAAATTTGGCGATTTCGTACCTCAAGTAGCGATCGGTTTACTTTTGTGAATGGTTGGTGTCAAATTAGGCGATTTACGCCGACAAACGTATGGTGTATGTGAAACAGTACAGCTGTTTTTTAAGTTCAGTTAAAGGTACTGTCATTTTACTTTTTCTCATTGTACACCATAATAAGAGGTTCATCCTCCAGAACGTTAGAGGCTGGGGATGGGTTGCAATATGTTTCGTTCGGTTTTTTTTCTTCATATAACACGTGAGAGTTGAATATAAGAATAATAAACTTAGGGTAGCCCATGACCCGGGGCGTTTCTATAGAAATTTAGGAGTGAATGTTAACGGGGGAGGAGAGGGGGGAGGTAGAGTAGCCAGATTTAAGCACCGCAGCCCCGCAAGAAAAATCCCGCACAATACCGCGGCACCTACAGCGGGACTGAGGGCAGCTTGCGGTGCAATTTGCGGAACTTCAACAGCCTCGTGATATACCTATAGGTAAATGTCAAATCCAGACACAAAGTACGAGAACTCGATCAAAGTATACGCACATTGAGAGTGTAAATGATACACATTAAGTGAACCTGCTCTGAAAAGAAATAGTGGGCTGATTAACTACTGGTTTGATAAGCAATAGCTTTAAACCGCGCCCCACCGGGGGTCCAGCGCCACCTTCGCCCCACGGGGGCCATCGATGGCCCCCTCTAACTCCGAAAATATGGACGTTAGCGCAAATCTGCAAAGTGCAATAGAAAGCTCGCGTGAATTCAGTAAGAAATTACTTAATATATTTTACTGCTCAGGCCAATGGTTTGACCTCCAGAGGTCAAATTAGGTCAAGATCGGCTATTTTCACTCAAATATGCAATGCTTAAGCAAACTGGGCATAACTCTTATACCATTAGAGTTATTAAGGTCTGGTAAAGTACATTTGATAGGAAATTGTCAGTACTTTTTCCGCTATGTGAAACGTAAAGACCTTCCGCCAGTGGTTTGACCTCCAGAGGTCACCTCGTGACCTAAGATTACCTGAGGTCATGAAAGGTCATAAAGTAACCTTGCTGTATATCAAATGAAAGCCAGTGACAAGACAAACACGATGGTGTTTATTTCACCGCTCTAGCTTAATTAGGTCAAAAGTTATTGTCAAAATACTGTTTTTGACCCCTGGTGACCTTGGATGACCTTGGAGAGGTCAAAGGGCAAATATGGCCCCTGGAATCCGTGAAAGGGGGGTCCAAGAACGCTTTTCTGATCAAGCTGAGCATTTTCAATCGCTTTTGTGACTTTTAGATCATAAGACAGCTTTTCCCCATGCTTTTTCAATGGGAGAGGTAAACTCGTGACCTGACCTCAGGGCAGGAAATCGAAAAATCCCGGATATACACCTTGTAGACCCCGGAGGGGCCATACAGTGTAGGAAGTTTCAAATCGATCGACTTCGAAATGTAGCTCTTACAGAGCTCTAAAGTTGAAGTGAGGTGACCTTGGTTGACCTCGCCTGGTGACCTGACCCTGGGTGACCCGGGGTAAAAAATTTCAGGGATGGTATCAAAATGATGCAGTGAGAGGTAGAGCCCTCAACCGCGGTGCTGCGCTTCTTTGTTTTTCTGCTATCCCGGAAAAACCTTAGGGGGCCATCGATGGCCCCCGGTGGGGTGAGGGTTAATAGATCTTACAATATCACACAGCGTGTCATACTTTAACGTAACAAACAGTAGCGACACAGAATGACACAACACAGTGTGACAAGCAGTGTGTTATACCACAACCGATTGAACCTTCAAGAGCTCATTGATGAAACCTCAAACAATCTAAGGTTGAAAAATGCCAAGGAAAAGCGCATATATTTAACAAAGCAGTTCACATTATTGACAACAATGCAATAATATCAAACAAACAAGCAGGACCATAGACTTAAGACGCGCATTGACGGGAGGGCGGGTACCCACCCCCTTCGGGTTTTGTTCGGTGATAGCATAAAAACAGCGGCGCGTAGCGCCGCCGTACTCGGCATACCTTTTCCCTCATCATTTTTACAACTTTTGTCAAATTTTTAAGGTTAGGTCATCTCAGGTCAGGTTACCAGTACAAGTCAAGTGACCTGACCTCAAAAAAGTGTAAGATAGCATAATTCGGAACAGGGTAAACTTATCCGATTGAAACTCATATCACATAATGGCCCCACTGAGTTCTCTAAAATATGTTCCGGTATTTTTTATATCGATCACCAAAAGTCAGGTACGAGCCATGACCTCTCCATTGGAAATGCATGGGAAAAATGGTTTTAACTGAATAACTTAGTCATGAAGAGAGATAGAGCGTTTATTCTAACTGCATTAGATTTGCCTTGTCATTGCAGTTCTAAGATATGCTTTTTGCCCAATTTGATCATGACCTGACCACAATTCGGGTCAAATCCTTGATTTAACCTAGCAATGTCATTCTATATATCATTCGATTCGGCTTGCTGCGGGGATTCATATGGTTTAAATAGTTTTGCTCTATCTTTACTTGTTCAGATGAAATGGCCGAAAAACTTTATTTATATGTTTTCCCTATGACGGCATGTTTTGACCTCTAGTGACCTTAAATGTGATCTGAAAAAATCAAATATTTTCGATGGAGTAGTGGATGGGTCATCCAACGCCGTTTACCGTTTTTCGCTACCCAGAGCGGTCCTCGAGATCTTAGAGGGGGCGGGTACCCGCCCTCCCGTCAAGGCGAAGGTGGCTCAGATCCTCATCAATGCGCGTGTTAAATTTTTACAGTCAGATATAGTGAGTTCTTAAGGCAGGTTAAGTGTTTCAGCTTTAATAGTTTGCAAGGCATGATAACTTTGGTTTTTAAAATCTTACATAGAAAAAGCATAATTCGAATGGGGCAAATTTTGATGCAGTATTTAAAGCAGGTACGAATGCCTACATGCTTAAAAACCACGGAACCAAGGGAAGAGTAGATGAAGATAACACAGCATAGACATAAAATAGGGAACATTTTCTAGCCTTCACCTATTTATAAATGCATACCAGCTTTGGGATTTAATCGTCTTTTTATTTTTGAGAGGACACTTCTATGATTTGGTTAGGGGGAGAAACGAAGACATTTCTGGCGCAGAGGTTCCAAATAGTGAAATACAAAGCTGTTTCTTTGTATGAAGTCCTAAATATGTTCTAGATATTTTTATAAGCTGTTTAGAAATCATTTTGATCTTCTATTAAATTAAAATTAAAAAAAAATTGTGCTTTACAATGCCGGGGGTGGAGGTTAACTGATTGGAAAGAAAACGATTGAGCAAAAGGAAGGAACGCAAGGTGGTGGCAAGAAAGGCTCCCTTCCCCCAATGGGCCTCAAGACCGTTCGGCGGCATAGTCGGTTGTGGCTGCGTTGGATGGGTTGAAATTGGGTGTGGATTCGCTTTTTTATTCCTATTTTTCCGCCAGTGCCAGTGCAATGGTGCGTTCTAGGAAAAATTCAATGCTGAATAACAAGGCTTATGATATGCTCGTACATTTCTGGCTACCTCATTTAAAATAACTCCTGCTGCATGCTGGTACTAAGCGCACGAGGTGTTTTTCTCAGATCCTGTATTCCGGCTTACGATCGTAAGATTTCATCATTGGCGTTATCGTGGCGAATTTATATCTTAAATTGGCGAAATTTGGCGAAATGGTGAATCAAATTTGGCGAAAAATCCCATTTTTCATATGGCAGCCTTGACCCCAACGGCGGCGTGGTTTGCCTGTCAGTAAAAAAAGACAACGCACGTGCATGTAAAGGGAGTCCGACTCCGCATTTCGGAGATATTTGCCAACTTTTTAGGCGTCAGACGGTATGCATTAGGGAGTCAAGACCACAGAAGGGAGTCAGCTGACTCTTAGAAGAACTAGCCGTTGTTTTTAAGAGTCAATCGCTCCAAATGACTCCCATAAGGGTGGAGATGACTCCTTTGTAGAATCAGACAGTGCTTCTGAGGGTGTCTAAGCACGCTCAAAACAGGTGTCTGACACCCGAAAATAATCATTAATGGATTTGGGGTATCGGACACCTAGGAAGTGACACCATTTATTGGGGACTGACCCTTTTCTTTAAGACCAGCGACGCTCTAGGCTGGGGTCGACCACTAAAACTCGAGCTGCAGACTCCGCAGCAGAGAGTCACTGCGACATTGGGTGTCATGAAATTTCTCTCAGTGTAGGTTAGGTTAGGTTAGGTTAGGTTGGGTTAGGTTAGGTTAGGTTAGGTTAGGTTAGGTTAGGTTAGGTTAGTAGTAGTGGTAGTAGTAGTTTATTTTGTCTGAGATCCATTCAGCATGGTTTTTCACTCGACACGTCAAGTTGTTTAAAATGAAATCTAAAAGTGGGTACAAGACTCATCACACCGTCATTCACGCATTCGTAAGGAAATCTATCAACAAGCTCAGAGACATAAAAACAGTAAATTTTCCTAAAACAAATACCTGGAAAATAAAATAAAAGGCCTAGACGTAGCGAGACACTTAAAAACCTAACCATGGAATGACATGTGTTAGGAAGAATCGCTATCACCGTGACAATAAAATAGCTCTCACTGCGGCACGAAACGGCAGAGTCCCATTGATGTTCAGCTCGTTATACATCTGAACTCCTCTGTAGTTGAGTCTTCTCCGGCCTGCTTCAGTACTAATTCGCGGCAGGGTGAGATTTTGCGACCGGCGCGTGTCGTGCTCGTGGAGGACATTGGCAGCTGCTCCGATGGTTTCTGCCATGTACGCCGGCGTGCCGGTGGTTACAGCCGAGTGTAGCGCACAGACTGTGTGGTACTGGATTAGCTGATCAGCTCGCATCCAGCACAACTTACGAATAACATCTGTCACGTAATCACTGCGTCTACGGCCGCTCGTCACACGCGCGCAGAAGTTAATAACATTCTGTATGCGGCGGGTCTGGGTAGCACCACACGCACCATACACGGACAGACAGTACCGTACTATAGATAGCACTAAAGCCTGTACAATGCTTGACATAGAACGTCTCGGGATTACATATTGTGCGTGGCTCAAAGCTATTAATATACCCGTGCATCTACTGTAAACCGAATTGATATGTGCCTCAAAGCTAAGATGTCTGTCGATCATTACGCCCAAATTTTTGACGACTTTGGAATCGTTTATTGTTTTTCCGCAAAACTGAATGCTGATGCTGGGTAGCGTTCTGAGCATTGCTGGAGTTCCGAGGATGACCATCTGTGTCTTATTGGCATTTACCTTCATGCCATTGTGGCAAAACCACTGGAAAATTGATGAGAGTGCGCACTCCATCCGCTCAATAAGTCCCTGGATGTCACTTTTGTGTCCTGTGACGAGTACCTGGGTATCGTCGGCAAACTGCACTACAGTTACGTTGTCCTGCACATAAAGGCCGAGGTCGTTGGAAAAGAGCATGTATAGAATGCAGGACAAACTTCCCCCTGGAAAATTCCGAGCAGATTGTTTTTGGATTTCGAGTTGAGAACTGTTCCGTTTCTGTTTTCGGTGCGAATTTGAACTTATTGAGTGTATTCAGAGAGATAGTTTTTCAACCATTCATTTTCGATTCCGTAAATGGTGAGCTTTTCTAGCAGTTTGTCATAGGGCACAACGTCAAAGCATTTTGAGAGATCCAACAAGACCAAAATAGAAATTTCACCCCTATCCATTCCCCTGAGAACCTGGTCGGTCACTACATGTAGTGCCGTCTCTGCTGAACGTAGTTTTCGATAACCGTGCTGAGAATTTGCCAAAAGATGACTTGTTTCCAGATATTCTATTGTTTGTACCTGAAAATTACGTTCTACTAATTTCTTAATTGCCGGAAGAATGGAGATAGGTCGGGTTTGGGCCGGATCATCTGAAACTTTGCCTTTGGGAATTGGAGTGACCAAAGCATGTTTCCATGCTGAAGGAATTTGGCCGGTGGTGAGACTGGTGTTAACTAAATCGAGTAGTGAATGGCCGAGACTCGGAAAGGATTTTTGGAACATTGCAATGCTCAGCCTGTCATTTCCTATGGATGTGGAAGCTTTCATCGTCTGCACAGTCGCTTGCAAAGTCTGAAATTCAATGGGATGCACTTTGAATGAGCTGGTGGATACTCTCGGTAAGCGTACCGGAACAGCGGCAGTAGGAGATGGCACACTCGCCGCTGTGATGGGGCCTATCGACACATAATAGTCGTTCAACGCATCGGGTGTAACGTTCAGTGTCCCCTCCCCCTTGCGCCCTCTTACGTCCGATTACAGGTTTCAATATGTGCCAAAGTCAGTGCTTCCCGCCTGCGTTGATTTCACATTGGTAGTAAGCGTATGTGTCGGCACGGATCGCTGTTCTGCACTCTCTATTTATCTACTTGTATCTATCCCTGTCGTTACAGACTATTGCGATGCCACGGCGCTGTATCAGCTGATGTGTTTGAGCACTTAGTGGTGGCGTCATACATGTGCGGACTCTACTTTTGAAACTACGAACATGCGCGACTAGGTCAAGTTGTTGCAAAAATATTAAACGAAACATCTCCCACTTAGTGCCAATCTCGTGGCACTCGAACATCGGTGTCCAGTCGGTCATTTGTAGGTGCATGCTAAAAGAATCAGCATCTACCCTACCCAAACAGCGCCGCTGAACACGCACTATAGAAGCAGAGCGGGTTAGGTTCGGCTAGGTTAGGTTAGGTTAAGTTAGGTTAGTCAATATATATTGACTATGCTAGGTTGGGTCACCTTGACCTGACCTTAAGTCAGGTCATTTTTATGTTTTGGCCTAGTGTAGTCATATCATATATTGTCGCAATGAGTCGCAAAGATTCGCCGTAATGAGAGGAAGAGAATGGTGCCTCAAATTTATTCTAACTCTACTCTGTCAGTCACTTGAGTTCGGAAACACTTCTCTAATATGCCCCTTTCTTACCTGCCATGGCCTCAATATTGACCTGAGCCAAAATGTGGCCGATATAGTTTCTTCATGAATTTGTATGAGCCATCCAACAGCCTTTTTCACGTTTTTCGCTATCCGGGGCATTCCAGGACAGATCGACCAAGGCTTGACACCACCATGTCTAGAAAAAATCTGAAACTTTGTCTCCGGGGTAGTTTTGGGCCAGAAACACGCCTGTGAGAATCTCAGCCCCCTCCGACCAACGGTGACCGAGTTATAGCCCGAGGCACTTTCGGGAGGTCACGTTGTAGACTCATCTTTGATGCTTCATAACTCAACAACGCATCACCTGATTAGCAAGTTTTGTATATCATTGAACTCGTCTTGAATTATAGTTTATTTTGAAAAAGAAAATGTTAAAATTTGAAAATTTTGGACTTTTAATTTGTTTGACCTTTTCCTTTTTGACCTAGCTTGACCTTTTCCCAGTTGAAATTGCCCTTTTAGACACCTCAAAAATGTTTCTTCATAAAATATCTTTCGATAGCAAAAATAAAAAAATGCGTTCGTGCTATAAGTTCCGAATATTTAGCACCTAAGGTAGGTATGTACACGGTTTTTTACCATTGCGGTAGTACAGCCTTATGTTTAACGCCGCAAATATAGCGATTGCTTTTGTAATCGGTCGCTGGAAATCATACTCCATTGTCTTTACGAAATTTTAATCGTACAAGTATCCGAATTTATGACAATTAACACGCGCCCACCCGAGGGGGTGGCCAACCGGCCTCCTCAGGTTTTCACAGGTAGTAAAAAAACACCTTCGCGCAGCGCCACCGTACTTCATGTACCTCTAACTCGAAATTTTTGTAGCTTCTGGCAAAATTTTAGGTCTGGGTCATACCAGGTCAGACCGCCAACCCAGGTCAAGAGACCTAACCTCAAACTTTGGGACGTGCATAAATCATATCAAATTTAGCCTATCGTGGTTAGAATCGCATTACATAGTAAGATCGCCTAGCAAGATAATTTTTCGTAGCAGGATTTCTATATCGATAACCGGGAGCAGGGCAAAGGTCATGATCTTTCCATTAGAAATGCATGGGGCGATTGGTAAATTTTGATAACTTGCGAGAATTGAGAATTGTCGAGAATTGCGATGGAGGTTGTATTTTTACATTGTCGTGTCTGACTTGCCGCTGCAGTTTGATTAATATTCTTTTTACCATACAGACCTAAGCCTGGCCCTAGGTCAAAGCAGGTTAATTTTGACATTTGACTAGGCAATATTATAAGATACATAATCCGTTTGGGCTCAACAAGAGTGTTCCAATGGTGCTGAACTTTTCTTTCTACGGCTCTTCTCTGTCACCTATTATGCCACAAAATTTAGGTTTCCACTTAGTTCCCGTAAGAAATACTGTGACCTTGAGCAACCTCAAAGGCAACACGACCAAACGATTGTATGTAACATATTCGGTAATGATAAAAACTGGCTATTTAGCGGCATCACTCCCAGTGCACTGTGTCATTATTTATCTGGGATTCTCGGATCCGTGTCAGCTATGAAATGATCACCTTGTAAAAATATCATGAGGCAACCTGTTCAAGCGACCAAGTCGAATGCGTTACAATTTCAGGACATTTTGTCGAATATATGAGCAGATTCAAATTACTTTTTGGGAATGAAAGCCTTTCAGACACGTTTGTTTACATTGCATGAATCCTCTCAAACATATGCTGTGCTGCACTGGATCAGCTTGCATCGATACTATTTTCCATCTCCGGGAACGATGTAATTGTGTGAGTTAGTGGTGCTCATAGGATAAGTTATACTTGTTTCAATTATTGATAAGGTCGCGACATCTTTGTAAATTTTCGTTTAAGGCTGAAAGGTTCATTATTAATAAGTTCATTTGCCCTCGTCTCCCTCGAAACAAGGAATCCCTTTTTATCACTTTAATGGCTGCAGTTTTTCTGTTTATAAATATTGCCCAAGTTGTTGCCAGTTCAGTTTTTTTATACATTTTGTACAAGTTGTTCTCAGTTCGATTGTTGGAGTCGGGGTCTCACTAAAGTCATCAATGGACTTGTCACGGAGACCCCGACCCCACCATCCGAACGAGCAACTCCCACAATGAAGGGTTGATTTTAGAAGACAACGTTTAACGTCCCACACAGCACAGGGACGGCCACCCCGCTCAGGTCACCCTCTCACCAGTCAGTTGCCAGCCGACCTGTACGTCGGGTAAGCTATTGAGCGCCGGAGCGTCTCAGCGGAACCGATCCCAAGCCTGGACATGCACTGCCACTGCATGCTTCTGAGCCGCGGGCCGGAGCCCAACGCTCTACCAACTGAGCTACCGGGGCGGCAAGGAGGCGGTTTTAGGAGTAGGTGTCTCACTAGAGTCATCAAGGGACTTTTTACGGAGACCCTGACCCCACCACCCAAACGAGCAACTCCCACGATAAAGTGTTAATCAAGGAAACAAAGTTGAAAGTCCCACAAGGCATAACGACGACCGTCTACCTCAGGTCACCCCCTCACCACTGAGTTGCCTGCTGGCCTTCAGCATTTACGGTACCTACCACCTCCAAGTTGACCTAAATTATTTTTCCAGAAGTTGCAAAATGTTGTGTTAGAGGTAGATGGAGTACGGTGGCGCTGCGCGAAGGTATTTTTTACAACCTGTAGAGACCTGAGGAGGCCGGTTGCCCACCCCCTCGGGTGGGCGCGTGTTAATTGTCATAAATTCGGATACTTGTACGATTAAAATTTCGTAAAGACAATGGAGTATGATTTCCAGCGACCGATTACAAAAGCAATCGCTATATTTGCGGCGTTAAACATAAGGCTGTACTACCGCAATGGTCAAAAACCGTGTACATACCTACCTTAGGTGCTAAATATTCGGAACTTATAGCAAGAACGCATTTTTTTTTTTTTTGCTATCGAAAGATATTTTATGAAGAAACATTTTTGAGGTGTCTAAAAGGGCAATTTCAACTGGGAAAAGGTCAAGCTAGGTCAAAAAGGAAAAGGTCAAACAAATTAAAAGTCCAAAATTTTCAAATTTTAACATTTTCTTTTTCAAAATAAACTCTAATTCAAGACGAGTTCAATGATATACAAAACTTGTTAATCAGGTGATGCGTTGTTGAGTTATGAAGCATCAAAGATGAGTCTACAACGTGACCTCCCGAAAATGCCTCGGGCTATAACTCGGTCACCGTTGGTCGGAGGGGGCTAAGATTCGCACAGGCGTGTTTCTGGCCCAAAACTACCCCGGAGACAAAGTTTCAGATTTTTTCTAGACATGGTGGTGTCAAATTGAAATATTTTTGGTCGTTTTGTCCTGGAATGCCCCATCCCTTACAGGAGTCAAGTTCGAGAGGGCGTGTTTGAACACTCCCCCCACAAGAGCGAAGACTCTTGGAGGCCTACTGGGCGGGTAGTAATGACACAAACATCATTGTATTCCTTTAACATGGGCCATTCCTTTATCCCAACCTTTTGATGCCGCCACCAACCGGCCTTCAGGTAGCCAAAAGACACTGTGCACGACCGTCTAACCACGATTGTCAGACTTTCTGTTTTTAATGCCGAAGAATTGGTTTGTATGCCACAATATTTCGCTATGGGTCTCCCAGGTGACGTAGCGTTTACAGCCAGTTATTACTATTGGCACAAGTTTTCAATAGTTGTGTGCCATTGTTAGGTCAAGACGTTTAAGACTTAGCTCTCTAATTATACTTATCTACTTTGGTGGAACTGATGTAGTGAGTGACGTCACAAATCGTCAACTTGAAGGTTTTTTCGGGATTTATTTGCTAGTAATGTATAGTATAGTTTTCTGGTAATGTATATCGTTGAGATATCACGGGCTCAGGCCCAGTCACCCTGCCAGTGCCCATGCTTCCAGTGGTAGAAACCGTCTCGAAAAATTGTTAAAATTGATAATATGGTTTGAAAAGTTAACAAAATGGGAGGTAGCCCTATTGGGAAGATCAAATGGTGGTCATTATGTGTTTCTATTTTTATGAATGTTTAATCGATGCACGGTATGGTAATATCCGTTGATAAGAATCATCCAATAGATTCGAAATATCCGGTATGTAATCTTTTATATACATTACCAGAAACTAAATCCAGAATAAAACTTTGAGTTGATGCAATATTAGTTCTGGAGAAAAATTACGTTAAAGTCTTACGTCACAAATCGTGTCACGCATTGAAAGTTGTCAATCCTAGTAAAGGATATAGGTACTCCTTTGGTAGATATTTATTTTCAGGCCACAATTTCAGTAATGACCGAAACAACACAAAGTAGAGCAATTTCAGTGCGAGGATGGAGGAGGATGTTGATGAAACATCAAGCAACGTGAAATAAGCTAACCATTCCCGTGTCGCAGCTGGTAAAGGCGCCACGCTTGGGTGTGGAAGGCCCCTGGATCAAGGCTGACATGTGGCAGCCTTTTCCGCGGCCGCCTCCTACCCAGGAGATAGCGGTACACTGGGGAGTGCGCACCGCAGCAGTGGAATCAACGCCGTGCCAGCCGGTGTCCCTGTTTGTGGGTGCACGGGACTAATCGGCCTTTAATGTGATCCACCGGTCCGGTCTCTCGCCCGCGGCCCTCAAGTGAGGGCTCGGCCTGTGCCGGGCGCTGCGGCTTGGAGAGACAGGATCAGCCTATCGCCTGCCGAGTGTGATCCCGCTATATCCCGTAAATGTGTCGCCAAATGGAAACTTCCACCCTGTACATAGTGCGAGTGCGTTGTATGAATGATACTAGCAACTAACACAAAATATTTCCGGTAATGGATTGCAAAAATTATTTTTTTAAAAGTGAAATAAACTGCTCCTGACGGATAGTTTTGAACGGATACGTTTTTGGGAATGTTCAAAATTTCTTTGTGAAATTTTATTGCACGGCACATGTCCGCGGAAACGGTAGATGAGCAGTTCGAATCGTGATTGGATGGTGCTCGGACCTTAATGAGCGGTACTATACAGAGGTGTGAACTTACATCTATTTGGAGGTGTCCGGGCATCCGCAATGAAGTGCTGAGTTAGTTTTTAAATTAACTTAAATTTTATTTTTCACCACTTTCAGTATTCAAGGGAGTGTGTGATGGGTCAAACAAATATAATATTTCATATTGTGGTCATTTACTTTCTTTAAATTAGGGCACTCCAATGATTTTCAGAAATCCACACCTCTGTTCTAAGCTGTGAATGTATCGCATTATTGGGCTGGTCTTTTCGTTCTTTCTGGGTGTCTAAAACCCTTGGGCAGAGAGCGGCGTAGGAATGTTGTGCGTCCGTCCATGGAGGGCTCCGTTCTTTCGGCCCGAAATAACTCTCATCATTAACAGCAGAAAGTCGCGGAACATCCTGCCAGATATTTGGTATGTTTCCTATACTCTCTGCCGATCCCGCTTACTCCATTCTAAGAGTAAACTCCTTTTAAATCTTCTGCATCCAAATGTTGCGTTCCTCGTGAGTCCCGAAACATGAGCTCTGGCTTTCGATGTTCTCTCGCGCCGTATTGGGGATGTCTTTTGTGAGCCTGGACGAGGGTGGCAAAGCTTTCGAACCCCGTAAAAAGGAAACACCGAAGGCTTCGCTCCCCGTCTCGCGACTCTAAGCTCGGGAAATCCGTGTTATTTGTTTTCGCTGTTGGACACACTGATTCCGCTAATGCATAAGAAATTGAGGAGACTACCTGATTGGGGATTTCCAGTTTCTGATAGTTTCAAACATAGATTCCAAATATGTAATCCACAAAAACCTTGTTTGGAGCCGTTTTCTGCAATTTGAAGTTTCCATTTCGCTTTTCTGTATCTTGGCAAACATCCAGAGCCCATCCTTTTATATTTTATTGTATGAAACCTAATATCTTCCAAAAGACCTTTTCGAGGTGAATAATGCGATGTTGCCATTTAACAAACTCCGGGACGGTTGCAATGTCCGAAATACGAGCAATTATGATTGCACAAGTCTACGCTTTCATTCAGTAACGGGGAGGCAGCCATGCATCAGTCAGAGCACAAAGCCCTCACTGTGAAACCTTGAACTCTACAGGGCAATATGTGTAATTTTGACAGTCTACGAAGATAGTTGTACTCGATGTTCTGCTGGAAATTTTCCGACAATCTCCGAATGCACGTATCTTGATGAAAATTACTATTGGTTCAAGCCGTTATTTTTGGGCAATCTACTGGCCTCGGTTCAGAGATCCAGAGTCAGAGATTATACCCATTACCGGCTTAGTAACCGGGCGAACAAAACAGACTGTTGCAGACAAGGTGCGGATATTGTGCGATTTGGAGGGAGGCACGTCAATTCAAGGGTCGATACAGCTGCACACTTTGGACATGGCTAACGAGTAAAGGTGTGCCTCAGGAGTAAGGACACCGAACAAACGGAACAAATACAAAGGCCACAAATGTACAAATGATAATAGATTTTAAGATAGAAATAACCCTCGCAGAACAGCGATATATATATATATATATATATATATATATATATATATATATATATATATATATATATATGTATGTATATATACGGCCTGTTCAAAACTTCATACAAGCCCTTACATTAACGCTGCACATAAGACATCCGGCCTTCAAATGGAAGTGCGCTGCATGAAACGCCTCTGCTAAGTTGACACCTCGGCCACATTCATTCAAAGGCCCGACACCCGCCCCACACCAAATACTGATCAGCGATAGATCAGCTCGGCCGCGTCCGGCTAGCTGCGATCTCCAACATTGGATTCTTGGAACATATCGCGTCTGCAGTCAATTTGACGGAGCTGGATTGGCGAAAAAAATTATCGCTGTTAAAAAATGGCCAGATTTTCTAAGATGTGATTCAAAAGTATGCTGTTTTAAAATCTGGTCAAACATATATATCATTAAAAGCCACACAGATGCCATGTTTGGTGGTAATCTTTGCGTTTCTCTGGACAGAGCAAGGTCTCCGCGGGATCTGTCATTGGCTCCTGTGTCAAGACTATTGCAGCTTCTTCTTAACATGCAAAACGCTACGATGAAAATTGAGACAGCTGATAATATTCAAATATTTGGATTCTCAGTACTTTGGCGATTCAGAAAAAACATAGGTACATGATACTTTTTTGTCGGATATTTTGTAAGCTGCTAGGGTTAAAAGTGGTTTTGTATTATAACTGATGATTGCAAAAAGGCACCAAAAATGGATTTTGCGGGTTGTTTATTTGGAATATAAAAAGCAGTATTAGTAACAGGAAAAAACCAATTAGGTGGTCTCCCCAATTTCCAATACATTAGCTGAGGCAGCGTGTGGAGATAGTGTGGGCGGTGGTGGTAGAGGGTCCGGAGGTGAGATGCCTAAGCATTACATCACTGGAACTCGTGCCAGCCCCTTACTTCGAGTGCAGAACATTCAGAAACTTCCTGATCTTATTGAATCGGCACAGATACTCATTCTCCATAGTTTGAGAGCACATGCTTGGTCGGCCTTTGAACTGATCCACCAGTCCGATGGCGCGTCCCGAGGCCATGGGCTCACCCCGTGTCACCGGGGCTGCCTTCTGTTCCGCCGGACCCGAGGCATCGGAAAAACCTCGCCGCGTCCTACGGATATCTTATGTTCTATGTAGTAAATTATCTTCCTCTGTTTGCGTGACTACCTTGTTGGAGCAGCCTTAAATGAATGAACAAGAGCGTGTATCGGCACTGAAAAAAGATTAGGCAAACCTGAAAATGTAGTCCTATACAGCGGCTAGCTGTAATCAAATGCCTCAGTTCTGGGTGATCTGACATAAGCTACAGGCAAAAACAACTTTGCTCAGATTTTTGTCATCCTATTGACTTCCATTTGAAGTAAGATGGATCCATCCTACGATGATTTTGGTCAGGTTTGAAGCAGCAAGCGGGGACTGAAATCAGTCGATTTGGGAGACGCGACAGGCAGAAGCTGCTCGCCACTCGAGTATCAGGATGGATGAATGGCTGCAAACAAAGAGAAGGCCGCCGAGGAGGGCCTGATCGGTGCCAGACCTGCTTACAGCTCTGCAGAGCGCCCGGGCCCGGCTCAATACCTCCAGAGGTGCAGAGTGGTCCGCCCAGACCGCCACCTCCAAAAGATGGAACCATTTTTCTGTTTATTCTTACCTGCTATGCCCTGGAAAGAACCTTTTCCAGTATTTTCGGAAGTTGACTAGTGGACTGCAGCGCGGTCGCGTCGCTGTTCCACCTCTGAGCTCTTCCAGCGTTCTTGGGCGTCAGCCGCGCCAGCCGCTCATCCCCCGGCTAAAAGCTCCGTAATGACCCCCTTGAGACTCCTGCGGGGATTTACGGGCTATTTCCCGTGCGCCTCGTGCCGAGACTCGACAGTCAGCATCTGGCACATGCTCTAAGGCGTAGTTGGAAAACTCAGAGCTCGGTGGAAGAAGGTAATAAAGCAATTTCACTGTCACAGTGACGGATATTAAAAAATTTATCAGGCTTGAAGTATCGTGATCACTGAACTGGGTTTGGACACTTGTGAGGTTATTGAGCTTCAGTGCCACCTATATCTGAATCTTGAAGCCGTGAGCTCTGAAAATGCACTTGTTCTGTGTGAATGTTAGAGTAATTGCACTACATATCAGGAGCGAATATTGTGCTATTTTCTGGGGTGTTTTCCCGTCCACCACTATCTCTAAGTGACCAGCCAGATTTGGTACTTCCGCTTCAAGAGGCAACTGTGTTTCATCGTAATGTCTGAAATATTATGGCGAGTATTTAAAATCATGTGTCCCAATCCTTGTGTGAGTGAAGTGGCCCGAAGCTGGGGTTTACCCTCTCCACGATTATGAAAAAACTAATTCTTCGGATGAACATTTACATGTATGAGGCTGCCACTCCTCAAAGAGGGAAGTGCGAGCTACATTATTAGGACCGAAATACCTAACAGTAGATTTGAGTGTAATAACCGCAGGGAGGTAGACTTAAAATTCCCAGCGTTTTGCGCATACCGTACATGTATTTAAGATTTATGGTTGCTCTCCAAAGCTGCGTTTTTTTATAATGTTACGCATTTTGCGCAAGTTTTGACGTTTTCCTTTATCAAATCGGCGATATATTTGGCTTTGCTCATATCACCTTTTGGAAGAACCATTCCTAGGCGGATCCAGGACTGCAGTTTGAGGGGGACATGGTCGGGAAAGTGCCACTTTTGGGCGGAGAAGATATTAGCTGGGCCCCAAATTCTACTGCGAGGACGTCAATACTCGCATCTTAGGAAGTGTTCGGGTGGGGAGCTTCATTTCAGTGGGACACCATTAACCCTTGCCCCGGTGGGGGCTGTTTGAACACCCCCTCGGGTTTTTCCAGCGATACGAAAGAACAGCGGCGCGAAGCGCCGCCGTACTTAGCACACCTTATCCTTGATAAATTACGCAACTTTTCCCAAAATTTTAGGGTTTGTGCGTCTCAGGTCAGGTCACCAGTGCAGGTCAAGTGACCTCACTGCCAAAGATGTTTAAGGCGGCAAAATCAGAAACGGATGAATCTATCGGTTTAAAACTTACACCACATAATAAGCCCACCGTGTATTACAACATATATTCTGGTTTTATACTAGATGTATTCTGATATATTACCTATACATTCTGAATATATTTTATAACATATGTTCTGGTTTATACATAAATGATTTTAACTGAATAACTCAGTAATGACCAGACATAGAGCCTTCATTTTAACTGCATTAGCACGCGCCCGCTGAGGGGGCGAAATTCGCCCCTCCCCTCCTGGTTTTCCCAAAATAGCCCAAAAACGAAGAGACACAGAACAACGAAACTTATGGTACCTTATGCCTTATCAATTTTAGACATCTGACTTAATTTTTGAGTTCAAGGTCATGTCAGGCCAAGGAGCTATTCGGGGCCAAGTGACCCGACCTCAAAACCCAAAATCACGATATTGAAGCAGTGCCTAATAAACATCTGTCAATTGATAAGTTTCAAACTTTCACCATATGATAAGGTCATTAGGGTCTATAAATCTGCTATCTCGGAATTTCGAGACTGCTTCGATACTGCAAGGTAGGGTCCATTTTTGGTCACCCAATTATAAGGGAGAGGGTGGTAAGGCGGGCATAGTTGTGTTTGAGACTGTGTGTCTCACTCGCTTTTCATTCGGCAGTGATGAAATTTTGCTTCAAGCTTCAGTAAACTTTTATTTGTTCCTGCGCTTAAACATACTAGGATCCACACATATTCCTAGGAGCAGTAGCGTTTACCGTAGAATGCTGCAAAAGCTCGTCTTACCCCAATAGGCGGGGTAAGACGGGTTTTATGAAAGTAGTTTATCATATGCAAGAACTTTTTGACAAAAACCTTACCACGTTGAGCAAAAATGAGTTCTGAAACACTTTGCAATGCATTGTTTCGATTAAATAGTCGAGGGAAAATCATTTTGCTGAATTTCCATAAAATAATAATATTTCATTGGAATCTAACAATCAATCATTAAAAGTTCATCAGCCGGTTTGCAGCAGACTCTCAGACTCATTCCTTTCAACCATGCAAAAACGCAGTGATAAAGATTATTATTTGTATGGTGTGATAAAGTATTTCACTCCGTGCCCGTCTTGCCCCATGTTAACCCTCGCCCCACCGGGGGCATCGATGGCTCCCCCTAAGGTTTTTTCGGGATAGCAGAAAAACGACGAAACGCAGCACCGCGGTTGAGTGCTCTAGCTTTCACCTCATCATTTTCCCACCATCCCTGAAAATTTTTACCCCGGGTCACCCAAGATCAGGTCACCAGGCGAGGTCAACCAAGGTCACCACACTTCAACTTTGAAGCTCTATAAGAGATACAATTCTTAGTCGATCAATTTGAAATTTGCTACACTTCATGATCCTTCCAGGGTCTACAAGGTGTACATCCGGGATTTTTCGATTTCGTGACCTGAGGTCAGGTCACGAGGCGACCTCTCCTATTGGAAAAGCATGGGGAAAAACTGTCTCATGATATAAAAGCCACAAAAATTATTGAAAATACTCAGAGTGCTCAGAACAGCGTTTTTTGGACACCCTTTCACGGATCTCAAGGGTCATATTTTCCCATATTTTACCAGGGGTCAAAAACAGTATTTTGACAATACCTTTTGACCTAGTTAAGCTAGAGCGCTAAAACAAACCCCATCGTGTTTGTCTCGTCACTGGCTTTCATTTGATGTACAACAAGGTCAGTTTCTGACCTTCCATGACCTCAGGTCATATCAGGTCACGAGGTGACCTCTGGAGGTCAAACCACTGGCGGGAGGTCTTTACGTTCCAAACAGCGGAAAAAGATCTGGCAATTTCCTATCAAATGTAGGTACTTAACCAGATTTCAATAGCTCTAATGGCATAGGAGTTATGCCCAGTTTTCTTCAGCATTGCATATTTGAGTGAAGATAGCCTATCGTGACCTTTCTTGACCTCTGGAAGTCAAACCATTGACCTGAGCGCTTAAACATGCGAAATAATTTCTTACTGAATTCACGCGAGCTTTCTAATGCAGTTTGCAGATTTGCGCTAATCCCCATGTTTTTGGAGTTAGAGGGGGCATCGATGGCCCCTCGGTGGGGCGAAGGTGGCGTCGGACCCCCGGTAGGGCGCGGGTTAATATGTTAGAAAATTTCATTCTTGGGGGTCCCGTGCTGGGGTAATCTAAAACCTTAACCACAAAATGTATCTTAACGCTCTCCCGACACAGGTTTTGTATATTTGGCCTTTCAAACAGGACCAGACACTGTCAGAATGTTACACTCAAAATTGCTGACAATGGTAGGGTGAACCACTAATTTCGTTTTTCTAAAATTTTGGCAAAACAATAAAGGTTAGAACTTTGTGTTTTTGGCAAATGATAGGACATCCCAAGACGCATTAATGCAAGTAATGAGACATTTATACCATAACTAGTCTGGTCCACAGAGCCTGTGCCCGTCTTACCTACCATGCCTGTCTTACCACCCTCTCCCCTAGGTCTAAGGTGAAAAATAGAAAGGGCTTGTTTTCAGTAAAAACCGGATAGATAAACCTAAGAATTCTGAAACCGTGTATTCTTGCCACATTCTTGACCATAAAGCTAAATTTTTGACCATCTGACCTCTGAAAGGTCATATCAGGTCACGGGAGCATAGTGTAATTGTTTTGCCAATAACTTCTCACAGAATTGAGATAAAGCTCCCATTTTGCTTGCGTTGTGCTTATATCGTCACGGGGAGTCGATTGATATGCAACATGACCATACCAGGTCACTCTGTGACCCTGGCCTAGCTCGAGGTCAGGTCGTTTTCACCATTTGCCTAACAAGGTCATATTATACATCATTCAATTTGCCGCGATAAGAGGAATCCAACCATGCATAAAGACTTGCTCTAGCTCCCCTGAGGGTAGATCTAGAGACATAAACGTACACTGCTCTGTTGTAAGCCTATAGTACCTTCTTTGACCTATGCTGACCTCAATATTGACTTGACATAAAAATTCATCGATGAAATCTCTTCATCTTGTCAAGAGCTTTCGAAGACCGCCCGTAATTTTCCTTTAGCTTTCGTGGGGAACGAGATACAGAGGGGGCGAAATTCGCCCCCAGCGGGGCGCTTCATGCCAGGGACCCCTGTGGGGCGCGTGTTAAATTTGCCTTGTCATTGTAGTTCCAATGATATGCATTTTGACCAATTATCATTCGATTCGGTTTGCTGCGAAGATTCATGCAGTTCAAATCGTTTTGCTCTTTCTGTACTTGTTCAGATGTAATGGCCGAAAAATTTCATTTATATGTTATCGATATGACGGCATGTTTTGACCTCCAGTGACCTTAAATGTGACCTGACAAAAAATGGTTCAAATATTTTCGATGGAGAAGTGGATGGGCTATTCAACACTCTTTACCGTTTTTCGCTACCTAGCGCGGTTCTCGAGATCTTAGGGAGGTGGATACCCGCCCCCCTACCGTCAAGGCGAAGGTGACTCAGACCCACGTCAATGCGCGTGTTAAATCAAATAATCGCAACCAACATCCAGTGCAAAGAAGGCAGCACGATGTTGAAAGTCAACATCTTCTGTCAAAATCCCAAGACTATCCGACTAATTATGAAAAAATAATAAAAAAACAGCCTGACCACCAAGAAAACATCTGACGTGAAGAAGACCAACGTAGTTTACCAGTTTGAATGCCCGTATGGAGATTGCAAGCTTTGAGGAACCGGTACCTACAACAACATCACTACCACGCAGGCTCACCATGCACCTGCAGATGGGACCCCCAAAGACCACTGCAAACAACTTCACAATCGCAAAATCACCCGGAGGGACTTGGTCGACAACACCCGCACCATACGACAATCTACCGACCTGTGAAAACTCCCATTATGAAGCACTCATAATTATGATGATTCTGATTATAATCAGAGAGAAACAACCCGACCTCAACAAACAAAATAAAATATCTACATCATACCTCGACCTGTATTAAAGCTTCAAGCCAAATGATGCATTTGTATTATGCATCCTTTTAGAACGTCAAACGTTTTAGTGATTTTGTTTGATATGGGAAGTGTTCTCGGTTTCTACAATTGAAAGTTATCTCCAATGTAAAAACATGTTTTGGTTCTCGTGAATTTCAAACGACAATGGTCTGCATAAAACAGGAAGGGAGGGTGAAAGGAAGCTTATTTATATGTACTACTGATGAATAACGTTATTCGAACGCCTTAATTAATATATAACATAATTTTAAATGAAATTTGCTGACCTTATGTTCCAACTAACAGAGGGAACAAGAAAAGTGTTTAGAGAAAAAGAAAAGGCAGAGAAAAACTCGTAAAGGCTCGATTTGCGATTGAATTTAATAACTTTTGTATACATACATGTTTATATATATATATATATATATATATTAGGGTGTTTCATTGTTCCAAAATGCAATATTTTGACGCATATCGACGTTCCCCTGAAACCTCATCTGCTTACAAGCTTCTGTGCGAAATTTCCATGTATTTCGATAATATTTAGAGGTCGCGCACTTTTGCAGTTTTTTATTAAATGTATTCAAATGTACACATAAGCGTAGGATTGTCCAGAATATTGGGGAGGCCAAGGTGCATTTGGAAGTCTTTTCTTTCCAGTCAACGCCATAGGGTTAAGGGTTAAGAATGAAGAATATTTTTTGGGGGGCTATGGCCCCCTGCCCCCCTGTTCCTACGCCTATGAATGTACACATTTCCACACTGATACTGGCGCTAGTTTTCTTTTGCTTGGTTTTCTATTTCACATCTGAAATAGTCTTCAAATTAAATAAAACATTTATTACTGCACAAGACTAGCCTGAGCATAAAACCCGACCGATTTCGGGAGCATCCCGCACCCGTTTTAAAGGGAAATGAAGATAACACTATGACATAAACCTAACTAAGCGAAAAACACGAAGACAGGGTAAACTTTGAAAGAACAATCTTAGCTATGAACATGACGAATAATTTTAGAATTATTAGCTCTAAGCACGTGTTATTTTTCAATTCAATCTCTTGTTTGGCTGGCATTTTAAGAGGTCCAAAAATCCAGAGAAGATGGTAACTTTGCCGATATTTCTATCCATTTTGGGTTCCGTGGTGGTTTGGAGGTAAATTGCCTCTTTTATTTCCCGCTGCTTTTGTTTTGAGTCGAAAGTTAAAGTCGTTGTGGCGTCCCATTTGATATAATGATCCTTCTTGAATGAATGTTCCGCTGTGGCCTCCGCTGCTCTCTCGTCAATTGACTCTCGGATTAGTTTTTATCTAGATTTTCGGTGTTCGTCTTGTCGGACTTCCATCATCCTTTTGCTCTCTCAAATGTATATTTTTGGACAGTCATTACATTTCATCTTGTATACTGGGACTGGTTTTTCCGGTTGTCTATCCTGTTCTTTGGTTTGACCAGTAATTGTTTGATCGTTTGATGTGGCTTAAAATATGTTCTTACGTTGAATTTAGAACATATGCGTCGAATCTGTTGCGATACTCCTTCTACATATGGGAAGGATCATTATATCAAATGGGACGCCACAACGACTCTAACTTTCGACTCAAGACAAAAACAGCGGGAAAGGGAGATCACCCTCATCAAGAGGTTCAACGGATTCATCAAGGACGAGAAGCAGAAGCAGTACCTGCTCCGAGTGGTGGAACTCCATCGGAGGGCTCTACCCAAGCGCACCAAGAAAGAATGCGCCTTTTTTGAAGTGTAATGGTTTTTGGTGATAAAAGTGTGCGACCTCTAAATGTCCTTTTATTTTGCTTTTAAGAGTGTCAATCGATTCAGTTTTAAGTATAGAGCTGGGGGAAAGTCGATATGACTTCGTTCCAAACAAACAAAATTTTACTATAGTGGGCTGAAACACCCTATATATATATATATATATATATATATATATATATATATATATATATATTGGGGTTTCGATATCCCCCGGTGGGGCGGAGGTGGCGCTGGACCCCCAGTGGGGCACAGGTTAAACTTTTTGAGGTGAGGTCGCTGGGCCTGCACTGATGACCTGACATAAAATGATCCAATTTTAAAATTTTGCCTGAATCTGGAAACGTGACCGGTAAAAAGGGATACGAAGTACAGTGGCGCTACGCACCGCCATTTTCGTTCTATCACCAAAAACCCGAGGGGTTTGGCATCCACCCCCCCTCCCCGTTAATGCGCATGCTAAACTTTCTTTGGAAGTGAGGTCACTTGACCTGCACTGATGACCAGACCTTATAATTTTGAGAAAAGTTGTAGAAGCAATCAAGGATAAAGTACGTTAACCCTCGCCCCACCGGGAGCCATCAAAGCCCCCTAAAGTTTTTTCCGGGATAGCAGAAAAAACGAAGAGGCGCAGCACCGCGGTTGAGGGCTCTACCTCTCACTGCATCATATTGCCTCCATCCCTGAAATTTTTTACCCCGGGTCACCCAAGGTCAGGTCACCAGACGAGGTCAACCAAGGTCACCTCACTTCAACTTTAGAGTTCTGTAAGAGCTACATTTCTAAGTCGATCGATTTGAAACTTTTTACACTTTATGGCCCCTCCAGGGTCTACAAGGTGTATATCCGGGATTTTTCGATTTCGTGCCCTGAGGTCAGGTCACGAGGTGACCTCTCCCATTGCAAAAGCATGGGGAAAAGCTGTCTTATGATCTAAAAGTCACAAAAGCGATTGAAAATGCTCAGCCTGATCAGAAAAGCGTTCTTGGACACCCTTTCACGGAATCCAGGGGCCATATTTGCCCTTTGACCTCTCCAAGGTCATCCAAAGTCACCAGGGGTCAAAAACAGTATTTTGACAATAACTTTTGACCTGTATAAGCTAGAGCGCGAAACAAACACCATCGTGTTTGTCTTGTCATTGGCTTTCATTTGATATACAGCAAGATCACTTTCTGACCTTTCGTAACCTCAGGTCATATTAGGTCACGAGGTGACCTCTGGAGGTCAAACCACTGGCGGGAGGTCTTTACATTTTACATAGCGGAAAAGTACTGACAATTTTCTATCAAATGTATTTTACCAGACCTCAATAGCTCTGATGGCATAAGAGTTATGCCCAGTTTGCTTAAGCATTGCATATTTGAGTGAAAATAGCCGATCTTGACCTAATTTGACCTCTGGAGGTCAAACCATTGGCCTGAGCACTAAAACATGTTAAGTAATTTCTTACTGAATTCACGCGAGCTTTCTATTGCAGTTTGCAGATTTGCGCTAACACCCATATTTTCGGAGTTAGAGGGGGCCATCGATGGCCCCCGGTGGGGCGAAGGTGGCGCTGGACCCCTGGCGGGGCGCGGGTTAAGTAGGCACAGCGGCGTTTGGCGCCGCCGTTTTTTTTTTTTTTGCTGCCGGAACCCGATAATTGAGGTGTTCAAAGATCCCCACCCAGGGCATTTTTTAAGTAAAAGTCAGTGGGGGAAGGGCATTTCTTGTGCTGGCCAATATAATGTCTTCAGGGGATCAGGACCCCATTTTGAGGGGGTCTAATAAAACTAAGACGCGTTGATGTTTAAAAATGTTTCTCAATTTGTGTGTTTTTCCATGTTATTCCAGATTACAGATGCTACCCAGGGCTGCCAAGTTTGTTCCCGTGGAAAAGGTCAAACCGAGTTAGAAAAAGGGCCGAAGAGGGGCAAAATGATATTTTCACTAAAACAGCCAAATAAATACCACAAAAACCAGATTTGAGGCTAAAACAGCCCCTTGCGGTAGACATAAGCCCACAGAAAAACTACTTGTATCATTGTTTAAAACTAATTTTTGACAGTTTCATATCGACTTGACGCGATATTTTTTAAGCACACTAATGATTTAATAGGAAGCCGGGGCTGCCCTTCCAGTCCCGTGTGACCATCAAATGATTTTATCCACACAACCAGAACATTTATTAGCATCATTAATCATGTTGGCCGCACCATTCCCCGCTAACATTTAATGTTTTCTCTGTTTTCCAACTATGCATTTTTTTTTTGCTCTTGATTAGTGGCGGATCTAGGATATTGGTAAGTGTGTGGAGTGCGGAGCCTCAGAGGGCGCACATTTTCATCAACTTTTCACCCAATGGGTGCCTATAGTATCGCATCCTTTACGTCCGGTTTTCGGTGGCCATCATTTTTCTGGATCGTTTTTTAGCAAAGTTCTGTCCCTCCCTCCCACCACCATAACAGTTTGTCTGCTGCCTTGCTGCTTTTTCGGTGTCAGAATATCGTATTCAAGAGCAGAAGAGGTCAAAAAGAAATCATATTTATACAACGGACAAACCAGAAATAGCTTAGGTGCCAGCTGCTTTAAAAGGGGGCAAAAAAGGTCAGATTCCCCCTCCCGGAAAATTCTCCCCCACACTTTAGAGGCGGGCAAAGGTGCTTTGCACAGAACGCCTTATAAAAAGCCCTTAACTAACTAACTAGGTCAGATTCCAAGAAATGGCCGACTGAAAAAATCGCGGGGCCAAACACGACAAAAAAGACCCAATTCGAGATATTTGGCCACAAAATGGCCAACCTGGCAGCCCTGACGCTGCCACAATGTATTCCAAATGAAAAGGTTATGTTCTCATTTTTCTTGATGACTGTGGCAAGGTAAGCGAAGTCCTAAAGTATCGAACACAAGTGGTTTATAGGATAAATGGAGACAAGTTTTTACGTACGTACATATCTACTATGATGTGTGGGTGTTGCTGTCAAAATCATTTAGAGAATATAGTACAAAAACCAGTCAATGATTTTTTTAGGCTTACCGACGCACCAACTGTCAGGGTTATATGGCGTCGCCAACTCTTTCCCTGTTGGAAAGGTTTCGCGGTTCTATGATTCTGACGGAGGGCTGTGGCCGAATAAATCTCTCCCAAGTTTCAACATCGGGGAATCGATGAGAAAGGCCAGCTAACAACTTATCGACTTTACAGAACAAATTGATGCAGCGATCTCATTATAAATTTCACGTATGCTACAACACACAACAAGCGTCAGAAAAGAGGGACCAGGGGGCCTGCCCCCTCTCCGTCCACGTTTTGATCAGAAATTTTCTGATATCAGTCAAAATGGGAGAAAACCATAAATTTGTATAACCAGCCGCTGCGGAAGGCAACGAGGACCCCAAATTCGAAGAGTTTTTGGTACGAACGTGGTAAGGTTGTTGTCATCATCAGGTTAAAGTTTGGTTGGCCCCCCTCACTTTTGTTTCGGTGGTGACGTTTATGTATGCTACCAGGGGCGGACGCATACCCGAGTTTTGGGGGGCAAACCCATGTCTGCCTCTCCTCCTGGGGGAGGGGTGGGAGCAAATATTTTTTTGCTCTACAGACCTAGTGTAAACACCTTTTTCAGTGCTCGACAGACCCAGTATAAGCTACCTCTCCACGTACATGATCGCTCTCCGGGTGAGGGGGGTGGGAGCGAATATTTTTTGCTCTACAGACCTAGTGTAAACACTTTTTTATTTATCAGGCGTTTTGGGGGCCAAAAGATAGTTTGCCCCCCCCTCCAGCGCTTTGAGGGGGGCATGGCCGGAATGGCCCCCCTACGTCCGCCAATGTATGCTACCACCCCAATAATAAATAAAAATGCTAAGCACTTCACATCGCCACACCCGCGACCAGTCTTACACGCTTCGACTACACCGTGTCCCGTCTAATCCACGAACGAGCTCTAAGCGCTCACAACTGTGAAATGAGAGCATCATACAATCTCACGACTCTGGCTGGGGTATGAGCTTCCGGTCGGATAGAACATGATGTTTGATTGGTTGTAGGCCAGCGTTCATCTCCAGCGTTGCGATTAACTGATGCTGAGGCTGCTTTCGCCGGGATTTCCCGTAACTACTCGCTTTGTTTCGTCTTCGCACGACGGAGGAGACAGCCACGGATGAACATTTTTTTAACACAATTTTTGTGAATTACCAATTTGGCACCAGCAAGAAAACTAAATTATTATTATCGGGTGGTGTTCTGTCTTGTTTTCGTTAGGTGAGTTTGCATTTGTTGAAGTTTAAGTCACCTCCTGTCTATTTCACTGGGGGGCCAATTTCCAGGCACTGGGGGAATTTCGGCCGACTGGGGGGGGGCAAATGGCCCCCCAGTTAACATGTTAAGAAAATGGCCTGCCCCCACCGAGCAAGGTTTAGGACGATTTTAGAACGACGTTTTAATTTGTTGACCTGACGTGACCTGATCTCACGTTTTGGTCATAGGTTGTTAAATCGATTACCCTGGAGGCCAGCCGAGCGACGCGCGTCTTATTTAATCGGCTCAGAATCATTCGTCAAAAACCGAGCGGTCCAAACGGACCCAGAGAAGTAAGGCCCTCCACCCCCCCCCTTCGGTGGTGATGTGTTAAAAATCACAAGTCGGTAGTGTCTGGGAGATCGACGCCCATGTTTCTGATTTGTTGGATGAAAAAACGAAGACTTGTAGCGCCTCAAGGGCTTGTTCCAGCGCAAGGCCCTAGAGAGAGAAGGTAGAACGCTCCGCCTCCAAAACATGGCAACCGCTTGTTTTCAAGGTCATTTTTGTTATTGTCGAGTGATGACGAAATATCAACCAAACAAACCGAAACTCCCCGTCCAGATAGCATTGAGGGAGGTGAGATGGAGATTTGTTATGGGGTGTGGTGAGTAGAATTGGGGTAGGGTGGTATTGTAATATAATTTTCTGAATAGAGAAATGATCGAGGAATATGTCTAGCATAGAAAATGACAATTTTGCATCATAGTTTGTCACTAATACGTGTTTAAATTCGGGGATGCGTAAGTGGCGCGTTCGAGTTTGATACTATGCGAGGAGTTTTTAGCCTTTTGGAAGCCTGGAAATCGTATTTAATGTGCCAGTAGGATGGGATGGTGATTTTCACATTCTGTGGACCTGAAATGACAGGCCCAATCGAGATTTTGCAGAAGAAATGTATGATTTTTCATATCAGAATACTAAGTTTTCCATGTGAGTCTATTGCCATTTATTTATGTGTGGTTTATTTATTTTGACCTGTCCTTTCCATGTGATTAACTTACATTTCCTCAATTGCATGATTATTATCAGTTAGTTTCATAGCATCCAGAAAATCTGGTCATATTACAAGCTGTATTATACTTATACTACACTACTATTTATGTATGCAATACCTACATACATGGGCAAGCCATGACTATAATTGTAATGTGTGCTGCCCATTATACCCAAGCAAAATGCATATTCAATACAACTTCAAATATAAAACAAAACATCCATTTTTGGACTGAGTGTTCTTAAATGTTGAATGAACAGTGCTGAATTGAATGTTGTACTTGGAAGTTGTCGGAATTTGTTATGTATTGGAATTGTGCTGTCCCGCCAAATAGGCATGCATCACTCATGCTTTGCCATGGATGCATGTATTGACAAGGGCATTCATAGTATTTTTTGTTAATAAGAGCAGTGTTGCAGTGCTAAAATGGTATCTCCAATGCATTGGCAATGGGAGATACCCCATTTTCCCTTGCACAATGGAGAGCCACTCTGCAAAGTATGGCAGCAGGCTAGTTGAGTCGCCCTAGCAATGTAAAATTCTTGGACCACCAGTCTCCAAAAAATTTCACCAATCTTTCATATACCAGGGAGAAAATTGCACACATTGCTACCCACACAATGCAATACTACCTCTCTTATTAGTTAGTTGGTTAAGGACTTTGTACAAGGCCACCTTCTGTATTTTAATAACCATTCAGCCATTGTTTGTTTGGTTTAAGTGTCAACTTCCTCGCACCAGTCTTGCAAATTCACACCAGGTTGATAAAATTCACCTTACTAGCTCCTGTCTTCAAGGGAATTCGCACTGACAAGATCTCGTTGAAAATGCCATACTTTGCACACTGGGTGGAGAGGTCACATGCTGAAATAGGTTCTCCAGAAAGTCACCCACTTTTTCAATTACTATGGTCAAATGCAAATTTCCTCCTTCTTTGTCATGATGTTACTTTGTGTATGGTGAGGAGGAAATGCTGCTGGTAATTTTAAATGATTTTAAATTTCAGCCTCAGCATACTCAAAAGCCTGTTTAAGAATAAGCTTTAGTGCTTTGCAACAAACCAACCGCTGAAGTAATGGTGCTGCCAACTTTCAAAAGGATAAGGAAATCCTTACTGTATCACTTGGTATTTGAACCTGGGTCAACAGTAATGAAGCTAATCCTGCATTCTTTGAAGTATTCAAAACTGAGTGAGGCTTGTACCTTGGATACTGTTGAAGCATGTTACTGCCTTTTGCCTTTAAACTCTTAAATCTGCTTTCTTTAGAACAAAACTTCAGGTTGTTTGTTGGTTGATTAGCTTTTTCTTGTTTTATGTACATTTTGTCATTTTGCTCACTTATAGACTCCAGGGAAGCTGAAATATGAACTAAAACTACAATGGTGGCATGGAAATTAAAAAAATAAGAGCAGTGCATAGAGTTAATTTCCTGTGTAAAAGACAGGAGCACAGACCATGGTTGTTTTGCATGATTTCTGTGTAATATATAATGAGTTTGTCCAGCCATGTCATGAAAAACATTCACATAGGTTTTCCTCTTGTGTTTCTACCTCCTTATTTGCTGCTAGATCCATCGAGAATTTAGATATGTGCGGAGGTTCGTGTAGCCTCCCCAAAAGGTGGGATTCTGTTCTGGTCTTTGCTTCTCGTTGAAAATTATTTGCCAGCTCTCATATTTGGATGAAGGGGGTGGGGGGGGGCAGGTGTCATACCGATCGACCCTCGTCACCCCCTAAAAGGTAGATGCCCCCTTCCACCTGAAAGGTTGATGGTGCCCCTTTGAAATATCGTTCCTTCGATGCGAAAATCGGGTACCCACTGATAGGTTGGCGCCCACCCGATTGTTTTTCCGGTTAAAACTTTTACCCCTGGTCCGGATGGCGCCCCTCCCCCCAATGGACAACCTGGATCCAGCTCTGCCAGCTCTTTGATGAATTACTCAAATATCAAGCAGGTATTAGCAGACATCATCATTACATTACTTTAACTTTATATGAATTCGCTGAAAAAATGCCTATGGCTGGTGGCACGATTCAATCTTGATTCAACCCACAGCCTCACTCAACCATGCTCTTTCTGCCTTTGCTTAGATGGTATGAATGAAAATGGTAATATCTTAGATGGTTGATAATTTTGTCTGCAGGGGTCTGCAAATAGTCTTGTCTAATGTGACTGCAGCAGTTTTCTCGTTTGTTCCTCTCTCGATAATTTAATGCAATTTTCCATATCCAAGCAACGTCAATTGTTACGATTTTGGAATTAAATGCAATTTTACGTGCTCTTTCAGGAAGTCTTCGCTGCTGGCATGCTCAGGAGGCGATGCGTAACTGCCATTTGAGTTGGCAAACAAAGCCTGCAAGAAAGTTTTCGTAACTGAAGAAGAGAGCACATTCAGCCCACCATTGTCGTCTGTAGAATTTAGGCTGTGAACTAAGAGCAACATGTCCCATGGTACATTTCCCCTTTGTTGTTCAAGCATGAGTTGTTGGTTGAAATAAATATATTAAGCTCTTATTATAATTTTTCGTCTGGTCTGTTCATGTAAGCTAGCGTTTTCAGATATATCAAAGAGACGCAGTGCATCGTTGTCCTCTATGCCTCCATTCGGCGCTGACGTCCACTGCATCAACGGTCTCGTCAAAGGTAGCACCATCGGTCGGAGACGGTATGCCGCCACTTCGTTTCGTGGTTTCCGTTCAATACTGCTTCAGCGGGAATAAACTCACATAAAATAGCCATTTGTTAACTTAACAAGTGATATATATATTCAATAAGTGCGTACGGTGAATATTCGTCGGTAATGGATACGACATGACTAGCTATTTCTGAAGGTATATCACTACAGCAGTGGAAAGTTTTTTTACGAAGATTGATGTGCCCAAATTTGGAAACATATTAGTATCCCGATATTAAAAGAGAAAGTATAGAATGAAGCATGTGATCTATATATAATGAGGCCTGTGGCCCACGAATCTATTGGACTGCCTCGAACCAAGTTCGAGACATTAGAAAAATGAAAACACAGACTTAAGGGACATTTTTAACACCGCTTGCAGGTTTCACTTGAGCTGTCCCAAGGACATACTAATCCACACCTCTGCGATATTATGCAGGAACTAGTATTTTACGCGCCCAATTATTTCTTTAATAAATATCACAGGAAAAAGGACACTTCTACGATAAAATTTGATGCAGGTAACAATGACTCTTAACAGGTGCATCAGATAAGCTGAACAATTAGCGTCACAGCGTCATGTTCCATGTACAAACTGAAGAGTATCACTTTGCATCACCCTCATGAGTTCAGCGCACTTTCCTTGACATTTTCGTAAGTGTCTTTGCACACCATGAATTTTTGCGGACACTTCGCCTTCACGGTCATTGTAGTTTCGTCCACGTTTGACCGTGAGGGAGAGAAAATAACACAAAGCCAGGTCGGATGAGAAGGGAGGTTACTGCAGCACGGCGAAATTATTTACCGTAGACTGTTGGATGCTCAGAGAATTGAGGAGATGCGTTGCCATCAGTAGTCGATGAAGGTGCCGGCAATTGTCTTGTCACAACTCACGCCTCTTCTTCCCCAACGAACGAGAAGTTTACTCGCGACAGAGCAGGCATCACCACCATACTCAGTTTGCGTCCATACACTGAGGGTAAAGGCGAACGGCGTCGAACCGACGATAACGACACCAACCAGGCACTACGCACTCCTCACCTCAGCTTATCTGTGTTGCGATTCGGACGAAAGTGTGGGCATCGACCAGGATGGCACAGCGGGAAAGCAGCGGATTCCCCATCCAGGGATTCGGCTCACGCATTACCCACAATATTGCAGGGAGAGAAAGTTCATTACATAAACAAGCAGCACTGGACTACTATCACCATTAAACAGCGCAGCACGACGCTGCGGTGGCTGACTTGGCGTCTAAGAAGATGGTGATGCAGTCCGTTTCATAGTTTGCCACGGCCGAGAACAAGTAGAATATCTTGGCACGGTAGCGAAGAGCACAGCTGTCCGTCCGTAATCTTGTCACTAGCCACTCAGAAGATCTCTAGTTCGAAGGTGGAGAGCTTCCATTTTCTTAGCAATCTGCTGCTTATGCCCACAGTGCGGACAAAGCTGAGAGCAGAGATAATTATAACCGAGCTCTGTGCCGGCCCAGGACCCGTAGGTACCCCGATATCCTACCCTGCAGCCTCGCATCTGGTGAGAGAAAGAGGAGAGTAACGTCAGTAAGAAGAAGACTGGAGCAGTGGTGATGACTTTGAGCTGCCTCGTAATCCTACTTTTTGAATTCTTCTGAATGGTAAGGAGTGCATTTTGAAAATGGTTTGCATTTTGGAATTATTGATGTTGGATGCTGGAATTTTGCATATATATTTATTAACATGGACAGTTATGAAAATATGACTCAAATAATATGTGTTGTTCAATTGTCTGAGCACAATTTCAGCGAGCTGTTCCAAGTAGTACCTTCAGTGAATGTCAGATAAGAAATACAATTAAAAGACTAAATGGCAGATCGGTCACTCATGTTCTTGAACTTATTGGCTTAAAATGACTTCTTGTGAGCGAGTTCAACAGAGAAATTCAAAATAGAGCAGAACAAAGCACAAACAACACAAGCGTATCTAATGAAATCCACTGCAAAGGCTCTTCAGACAATCATGAACACCAAAATAAAAATTAACGAGATGGAGCTAGAACTACTTATAGCTTTTCAATAGTTAAGTGCCCAAACTGGGACCACCCACCTCATGACAAAAGCTTATTAAAGCATTTTTATTATTTTCAGTTAAAATATCGATGGCATAATGATAAAAATTTCATTCAGCTGAAGACTTCTTTGGTTAGAGTTTGAAGCCTTCTATATAGTTTGGAAATTTTAATTTGCAAATAGTAGCAGTATTACTGAAATTAGAAAGTGCTCCAGAAATGATTAAGCTAATATATTGTGCCACACAGGCTAGAAGTACCTGGAATTTATTTGTGAATTGTATTTTCAAAAACTACAAGGTCCTTAAAGGGAATAGCTACTTTTTTCTCAAAATTCTAAAAAGAATGATTGACGGACAATATAAACATAATTTAGGCATAATACCACCTACAATTCACATCAGTGTCCACCCTGATCACCCATGGGGCCACACCTAGCACCAGGGTGCCATAGCTATCCCTGAAAATTCTTTCAGGACAGCTGACGGAAATGTGAGCTTTGGTTTTGCAGACTATTTTTCTGCCAACTGTTTTATCACCAGGACGATTTTCTGCATCATTATTTGTTTAGGAAAATGGCAAAGGAAGCTTAACCAAATTTTTAAAATGTTCTTTCTTCACTCTCATATTTAGAGGATTTAGCCATCACTGAATATTCTTTGCAGTGCCCCCACAACTGGTTTTCCACTGGGGTGCTAGCTGTAAAAGCCACCAGGGAAAATATAATCAGTGGGTGGAAAATTGAAATGAAATGAGAGTCAAGCCCTTACCTGTGCAAATCATTCAAACTACCATACAAAGTTTTGGAATAATTGTTAACAAAATGTCTTTAATACCATATTTTTTAAGAGTTCATAAATTTACAACAGGAGTATCCAAATGTGTTAAAAAGACCACTTCATATCCTGCAACAACCTTATTGGTAGTCTGCTAACATTCACAATTGGTGCAAATAGTCAGTATTTACAACAATAAAATTAGGGCACACCCATAGAGTGTCTGCTCCCCAAGGACTTCATAGTTGAACCCAGTTGACACTCCCTGCCCAGTTGCACAGATTAACAAAGACCCTGCTTCCGTGCACAATGCTTATCAGGATTGCATGATTGATCTGGATGCATTTACAATATGGATAAAGCTTTAGGCAATGGAAACCAAAGTTTCAATCTGATTGCATCTATCCATATCGAGCCAGGTCTGGCAGCACATGGCAGTGGACGTTTAATATTTTCCTTACACTGCAAAGAGAAATAAGAGTAGTCCGTTGAGAGTAAAGCTTGCTTTGTTAATAAAAAAGTTATACTAAACCTTAACAAAAACTATTCAGTACACAACATTCAGGAAACAAAACTATTATTAAATACATGAAAGAAACAAGCTTGTACAAAGAATAACAACTATTTTTTTAGAAAAATTGTACATTTGAGTGAAGGGAGCAAAAGGAGATACCAATGGGGCACTAGAAATGTAGCCCAAAATCGAGATAAAAGACTATTCTAAACGTCAATGTCCGAGCTCTATACATATCCATCCAATCTATCCATATCCAAGCCAGTGTTGGGATAACCACAGTTGTTGCTTCCTGATTCTCAGATCTATCTGGGTTGGTCCATCAAGCAGCAAATGAAAGTCTCTTACAAATGTAGGACAAATCATACAAATGGTTTTAAAGGACCACAAAAAGGAACAATAGGGACTGCATAAAACACTATAATTCTGCAAGGAGCAAAAAAACAGCATGCCAGACAACAAGAAGCATTGCTAAGCCAGACACAGAAACAAGTAGGTGCAATTTACTCTATTACCTAAGGTGTAGAACCTAATAGTACATAAATAGGTGCTATTTACTCGATTACCTTAGGTGCACTCCTGTATTCGAGGTAATAAATATTCCTGCGCCAGATTCGTAACGCTCCATTCAACACAGAATTACTATAAATCTACATCAAAAATCCCAAACATTTGTGACTGAAATCATTTTCCAGTCATTTCTCTACCAGAAAAACTAAATTTCATGGCCCTACTCCCACGGATAGTGCAAGAGAACACACAAAAATCCCACCCGAGTCACAATTCCCGCCCACTTATCATGGAGCCGTGCTGTTGCATGGTTGACCTGACGTCATCGCAGCCGTCAGGGGTCGCCAAACGGTTGCCACTTTCCGCCAATGCTGAAGGGCCGGAGCGCACCCCCTGGTTCCAGCGCCTCCTTTAACTTCTTTTAAACTGATCCAGAAGAGGTAGAAGTGTCTACTAAACTCTACCGTCCAATAGAAAACTAGATCAAGGTATTCTACTCTTCTGGGAGGAGGCTGGAGGAAATTAGAGGAGGGTGCTGGAGCGTACCCTAAGGGCCTGTTCCAGCGCCTCCTCAAACCTGCTCCAACCTCCTCAAAGCTTCTCCAACTTCCTCTCGCCCGGTCCAGCGCCTCCTTAAACTTCCTCCAAGCTCGCCAAAGCTCATCTCAAATCTAATCCAACCTCCTCTCAAACGAAAGGTGGTTTTTCAGAGGAGGTTGGAGGAGCTCAACTGTGGCGCACGAATTTCAATTGGGAAACTAAAATAAGTTGCTTTACAGTGAGAAACGACGTTTGTGGGCAGCTAAAGGTTTTGATTACGTTGTTTTTCTGTATTCCACTTTCACTAAAATACATTAAATGAGTATCAGAGGCCTTAATCAAATTAGATTAGTTTCTTAGCTGCGCCACGCCCGCCATATTGGCGCTGATCAGGCGCAATCAGCTGATATCTCATCCAATCTCATCCGAAATCGGTCCAGCGGACACCGGTTTTTGCGCCTGCTCCGACTTACTCCAAGCTACTCTCATCTTTTTTTCTAAGGAGGCGCTGGAACAAGCCCTAAGTTTCCCAACTCTGTAAACTAGAGTTTACTGGAGGAGTTAGTTGTGTCTGGTAGCAGTGATGATTAGCCCCATACGATACCAGTTTGTAAAACATTTTGCAAAATAACAACTGCTACTTGCGATCGTCAGTCAGTCAAGTTAGTCACAGTCAATAAATTGTTTATTTTTGAAAGAAATCCAGAACACCCCCGCCCCCCACAACTACAAGCACATCATTGAATTTTATTGCCTACTCATCCACATGTGTTTTTGGTCAGCACAAGGTGAGAACCTCTGGTCACACTAGCTGACATTTCTTGGTGCCAAATTGAAATAGGTCATCATCAAATCAAAATAAAGTTTCCTGGGATCCGTTCATTGTTGTAAGCAATTGGGGCATAGGTACTTATTTGTTTTGTTTTTTTGCTAAAGCAGGCTGTTTTCAATGTGTGCTGCCAGAGATTCAGCAGCTGCTGTTTGCACTGACCTGTCGTGCAAGTTGACTAGACATGTTAGGACAGAACCCAGGTCCAAAGTGTGTAGAACCAACATAAGTTGTTTTGTAAAACATTATTGATGGTATGATTGATGAAGCAAGATAAGTTAATTTTTAATGTGAAAGGGATATTCATACAAATCTCTAGTTCCATGATTCAAGAGTATGATTAAGCTGTGTGTGGTCCACCTTTTTCTTGGCTTAGTTTTCTGTTCCACTTTTTCCTTTAATCTTGTTGGTTAAGTTTCATGCATTAGCTTCATGGACCCAGTGCAGACTAAAAAATATAAACCATGCAGGCTCATTTCCTGAATTGGATTTAAAAACTGGAATTTTGTAGGCAAATAAATTCATATGAAACACATAATTTATTCTTATCCTTGATTAACTGTATCATGTGGGGGAATCATAATTTACTCTCTTTGGATACTTACTGTTGACTCACCTTAGTATGTTAGTAACCTAGGCTCCATGGCCAGAATGATCCAGATCGGACTGTGGAATCAGTACATGGTGGAGTCATCAAGTCAAATGAATGCTTTTCCCCAGCTCTATTGCATGGCCCCTATCAAAGTTCTGGGACAACAAAACTTGATGGTCTCAATATGATTCCATGTTATGGATCAGAAGTTCTAGCTGGATTATATTTTTGTCATGGAAGCTGTGGGAATCGAGATTATTCATTCCATTGACTCCTGAGATCGCTTCTGGTGAGGCTCTTGGTCAATATGATTCTGTAATGGATCAGAAGTTCTAGCTGGATTATATTTTTGCCATGGAAGCTAAGTCAGGGAATCAGAGATTATTCCCATTCACATTGACTCCCCTCAGAATCATCAGTCTTCTGGTGAGGCTCTGGTGCAGTAAGCTGTTGCAGATGTTGGATGCTAGCTGTTAGTTGTAGCCTGCAGGTCACTTTTCATCTGATTGTTATTGATATAAGCTTGAGGATATTCTCCTCGCAGCCAAACACCCTTCTGGATGCAGCATGTGAGAAGGTATTAACTACTTATCATTGGTAAAAACTCATTAATACTATGTTTAGGTCAAAGGCTCATTTCTTTTTGTCTTTTCTGTACACCTTTTGGGTTATCAAAAGGAAATAACAGTTGTTTCAATTTCAGGAAATTTGGCAACCCTGCTAGCACCATGGGAGTTGGTGTCAGCAGCCTCACTGGCATCAGTGAAAATCAGCTCCTGGCTAAACTTGTTTCTGAAGAATTAATTGCTCCCAATGATCCATTTTGGGACCAGCTCCTGGAGTTTAAGCTGAAGAAAAAGCCCTCCAAGTAAGCTGAAATAGCTTTCCTTGCTGGAAATAATTCTGTAATAAACATGGCTCTCTCTCACTCTCCCCCTCTCCCTCTCTCACTCTCCCCTCTCCCTCTTTCACTCTCCCCCTCTCCCTCTCTCACTCTCCCTCTCCCCCTCTCTCACTCTCCTCTCTCCTCTCCTCTCTCACTCTCCTCTCTCTCCCTCTTACTCTCCCTCTCTCACTCTCCCTCTCTCACTCTCCCCTCTCCCTCTCTCCTCTCCCCTCTCCTCTCCCCTCTCTCCTCCCCCTCTCCTCCCCTCTCCCTCCCTCTCCCCCCTCTCTCACTCTCCCCATCTCTCCTCTCCCCTCTCTCCCTCTCCCTCTCTCACTCTCCCCTCTCTCACTCTCCCCTCTCTCACTCTCCCCTCTCTCACTCTCCCCCTCTCTCACTCTCCCCTCTCTCACTCTCCCCCTCTCTCACTCTCTCTCTCTCACTCTCCCCTCTCTCTCTCTCTCTCCCTCTCTCACTCTCCCCCTCTCTCACTCTCCCCCTCTCTCACTCTCCCCCTCTCTCACTCTCCCCCTCTCTCCTCTCCCCTCTCTCCTCTCCCTCTCTCACTCTCCCTCTCTCCTCTCTCCTCTCTCTCTCTCTCTCTCTCTCTCTCTCTCTCTCTCTCTCTCTCTCTCTCTCTCTCTCTCTCTCTCTCTCTCTCTCTCTCTCTCTCTCTCTCTCTCTCTCTCTCTCTCTCTCTCTCTCTCTCTCTCTCTCTCTCTCTCTCTCTCTCTCTCTCTCTCTCTCTTCTCTCTCTCTCTCTCTCTCTCTCTCTCTCTCTCTCTCTCTCTCTCTCTCTCTCTCTCTCTCTCTCTCTCTCTCTCTCTCTCTCTCTCTCTCTCTCTCTCTCTCTCTCTCTCTCTCTCTCTCTCTCTCTCTCTCTCTCTCTCTCTCTCTCTCTCTCACTCTCACTCTCTCTCTCTCTCTCACTCTCACTCTCTCTCACTCTCTCACTCTCTCACTCTCTCACTCTCTCACTCTCTCTCTCTCTCACTCTCTCACTCTCTCACTCTCTCTCTCTCTCACTCTCTCACTCTCTCTCTCTCTCTCTCTCTCTCTCTCTCTCACTCTCTCTCTCTCTCTCTCTCTCTCTCTCTCTCTCTCTCTCTCTCTCTCTCTCTCTCTCTCTCTCTCTCTCTCTCTCTCTCTCTCTCTCTCTCTCTCTCTCTCTCTCTCTCTCTCTCTCTCTCTCTCTCTCTCTCTCTCTCTCTCTCTCTCTCTCCCCGCGATCGCCGACAATAGGGATGGCCTTTGGAACAATAATTCGATGTGGTAATCTATGTTGTATGTATAGATTTTGGAGTGATGCAAGGTAACAAGTTACATTGTGATATTCCCCGCACGTGGCTGAATCTCATTCCCTGTCGTGATGCGTCAGATGCTTGCCTGATTTTTAGGTGCAGTCCGAAAGAATCAACCCAAGATTTTAAATATATCAAAGTATATTTTGTAATCCAGTTTGTGCATGTGCACCGTCATTAGCCATCGAGTGCAAGTGCCAATGTCTCTGGCATGCGCAAAAGTCATTAGAGGACCTAAATGAAAGTAAATGGAAGCGCTTAACTGGCTGATGGTCGCCCACTAGTTAATAAATAACCGTTTGCCATTACCTATCATGCTGGTTTACCGTGTCACTGTTGTAAGATACGGCGTGTGTGACAGCTGACTGAAACCGTGTTTGCTGCAGATCTGAGGACAAGGCCACAGAGGCGGCCGTAGCAAACCTGTTCGATGCTTTCTTGAAGAACAATCCAAAGACCGGCAACTTTGCCGCCCTCATCCACATATTATCGCTAAAAGTGATGGAACTGAAGGGTCTGGTCTCCGTAGAGTGGTGAGTGGACTACATTAATCAATTTTGCTGCAATACTTTTTACCATTCATGTGCAATTTCGAGAAATTGCACGCCTGAAATTCCCCTTTTGGTCATAATCAGCTTGGTTTGGGCTTGGCATCAGTATTAGTTGCGGTCTCTCCAGTTTTCCTGCTGTGGCTCCCTGGCTCTCACGTCCTGAGAAAAGACAGTTCCCAATACTTCACTTACCTTTGTACTACAATTGCTTATCCGTGATATATGACACCCTCAGATGATTTGCCATTCCCACGTACTTTCTGGTCCCCTTATCGATATATTAGTGGGTGTCGTAAATCAAAATGAGTGGCATTCAGGCCTTGAACCATGCCATGTTTGAAAGGTATGCTGGTCGGGAAGTAAAATCACCATAATTTATTTTCTCAAAAGCGCCGTCAGATGGCGTTCCCGCCCACCTCGTGAAGTGATAATGGCCTCTATATATAGCATCAATGTAATGCTGAAAAATTGAGCTGTCTAGTGCGTCGAGCTATTTTTGTCCCGTCTGCAGTAGTGTCACGGTCTTGACTTCTACGTCTGGTCTATACAGGACTGCTCTGACCGCAGTCCGTTTGTGCAGCGCGCGGCAGGCTGCCGAGACTCTGGCGGCGGCGCGGCTGGTGCGACAGCTCTGTCAGCTCTCGGTGGCGACATCCGACGAGTGCCAGCTGGAGCAGCAGTGTCGCGCGCTGCCGCTGCCGGACGGGGTGGCAGCACCGGCGTCCGCCGACCCGCTGCAGAGGCTGGCTGAGACGCTGGTGCAGCTCACTGTGTCCCTGCCGCTGACGTAAGTCCGCTCCCATTGTCACATCCTCGACCAGGGCATGCGTAAAACAGCCCCGTTTGTGTGAACGTTTGTACGACACAAAGATCATACACTATGTACACCTCGGGAATTGTCCTTCTATCTGGGCCTTGATGCAACAGTCGTGTACGTGCGGCCCCTGTTACATTCCCCCACCGTACCACACGGCGGTGCTATCACGATTTTCCCAGCCCGAGGGAACAGGGGAATGCACCGGTGACAAGAAGCGAGGTCATGCCCTCGGGGAGTAAGAGGGGCCGTGGTCAAAAGGGTGCCAGACCCTTGCAATCAATAACAAGGGTAATTGATGGTAGGCGTAATGATATCTAGGCAGGTTGAGCACTGCCCATTTTCAACCATTTCCTGTGAGGTAACTGGTCTAGGAAAAGACGCCGGGGATTAGCTTGGATCCAGGTACGGTGGTGGGGACCGGACTTCAAACGCCCTTGCTACCGCTGTGTTCTAACTAACCGTCATTAGCACGCGCCCCGCTGGGGTCCCTGGCATGACGCGCCCCGCTGGGGAGGGGCGTTTTTCGCCCCCCCGTATCTCGTTCCCCACGAAAGCTAAAAGAAAATCACGGGTGGCGTTCGAAAGCTGTTGACAAGACGAAGAGATTTTATACGAGGAATTTTTATGTCAAGTCAATATTGAGGTCAGCATAGGTCGAAGAAGGTCCCATAGGCTTACAACAGAGGAGTTTACGTTTATCTCTCTAGATCTTCCCTCAGGGGAGCTAGAGCAAATCTGTATGCATCATCGGATTCCTCTCCTCGCGGTGAATCGAATGATGCATAATATGACCTTGCTAGGTCAAATAGTGAAAATGGCCTGCCCTCGAGCTAGGTCAGGGTCACAGAGTGACCTGGTATGGTCATGTTGCATAGCAATCGACTCCCTGGGACAGTATAAGCACAATGAAATCAAAGTGGGAGCTTTATCTCAATTCAGTGAGAAATTATTGGCAAAACAATCACTCTATGCTCCCGTGACCTGATATGACCTTTGAGAGGTCAGATGCTCAAAAACTCAACTTTATGGTCAAGATCGTGGTAAGAATAGACGGTTTGAGGATTTTTAGCTTTATCTATCAAGTATTTACTGACAACGAGCCTATTCTATTTTTCACCATAGACATAATGGGGTGACCAAAAAATTGACCCCACCTTAGGTCAACAATATCAAAATTCGGAGATAGCAGATTTGTAGACCCTAATGACCTCATCATATTGTGTGAATTTCAAAGTGATCGGTTCGCTGATGTTCCCTGGGCGCCGCTTCAAACTCGTGATTTTAGGTTTGGAGGTTGGCTCACTTGACCTTGAATACCTCGTTGACCTGACATGGCCTTAACTCAAAAATTTGGTCAGATGTATAAAATTAATCAGGGATAAGGTACTATAAGTTTTGTCGTTCTGCGTCTCTTCGTTTTTTAGCTATCTGGGGAAAACCAGGAGAGGGCCGAATTCCCCTCCCCCAGCGGGGCGCGTGTTAAGACAATGGCTCTGCTCCTCTGAGGGAGGAGAATGCCAGGTTCTGCGGAAGCCTGGTACCAATCCTGGGCAGATCTGTAAACAGGTTTGATTATTCTCTGATTTGTGTATTCTTACTACGAGCCTTGTTTCGGCTTCCTGGGCCGTTTCCGGCCTGAATCACGGTAGGATCAGTTATGTCACGTACACCTTACTGAATGAGTGTTCATCTGTTGCGTTCAGGTTTATGCCGTTTTGGCATGCTAAGCGGGGCGTGCTGAGAGTGTCCGGGCCTGACGGGAACTCTGTTGCAGGGAGTACACGTACTTTCTGCACCTGGAGGCGCTGAACACACTCCTGATTCTGCTGGGGAGTCAGATGTATACAGCACGGGCCACACACGAGCTCTCTGTCTACAGGTATGTGTGCCACTGTAAGGTCGTGTTGCCGTCCTGATATGTGGTTCGAGTTCCACGGTGAGACCGGGATTGTGGCACCACGGCTGAAGCATGGCTGAAGTTCCCCCTGCTGTACTGTACTACGGTGCAATTTTAGCCTAAAGTTGTTCCAGGGATATTTCATTGAAAATAATGAAAAAAACGGTCATGGCCTTACTTCTGCCCAAAAATGACTAATAAGCCCAGTATTTCGTATCATTTAGTTTTCCTATGCTATAGGTAAAAACTTCCATATGGCCAAGACGTCACTATATGTTTTTTATGTCTTTCCGGTTCCTGGCTCGCGCCAATATCAGAGCTCACTGTCCAATTGCCCGAACCCAGCATCGACATCCAATTCCCCGGAACATCGGGTATTGATGACTGTGTTTTTTTCATGCCCCCACCGTGCCGCACTTGGCGGTTGGCTGTCATCGCCGGGACAAGGCTACGATTAGGCGCGGGAGCCCACCCCGCTCTCAGCCAGTTCCGGGATTTGAACCTGATACCATTGGCTCATGAGACGGACGCTTACCGCTGAGCTACCCTGGTCGCGATAGCCATGATATGGTAGCACGCCATGCTGCCACATACAATATACTTTGTAGCCTGGCTGTCCCATAAACCAATACGAATATAAATGAAGTGTTTTGAACTAAAATGAGCTATTATTAGGATCCAAAGCGATACTTGAAAATATTTGCTGTTTTTTACATATATTCAAACATATTTCACGTTTGAAACCATTCATTGAAGCAAGTTATTCGTATTTATGATTGCAAGTACCAAAGTAATGTTTAGCACTTAAGTTTTCAATAGGCCCAAGCAAGAGAAAATTTTCCGCGGAGCGCGCACAGTGGGGCTGGAGTAAGACGTTACCTTTCTAGGGCCACCTCATACCACGTGACCTCCGGAGAGGAGGGGTCGGTAGGGGGTGAATTGCCGTGTTTCTCCTCGAACGGTAAATTTTGAGATAACTGATGTATCGATCAAGTGGTTTCCCGGCATGCTCTATCACTTGGCTGTCTCAGTTCAGATCCCATTATCAAGGTGCCACATTGCCTTTAGCGACGTGACGTATTCCCTTTATATTACAATATAGAATGTGATGGGCGAAGGAATATCTGGACTTAATCCATAATCATTGTAGACACCGTAAGGGTCGATATATTTGTATATTTGTCGTTGAAGGGAATGTGGCACCTTCACAACGTGATTTTAACTTAGATAGCCAAGTTTTAAAGCAGGTCGGAAAACCCGGTTACCAATATTTCATTTGTCTTGGAACTCGATATTTCCGTAGAAAAAAAGCTAAAACCTACCTGACACCAGCCCCAGCCCCCGTCGCCGGCGGCCATTGTTGTGAGCTACTGGTGTGACGACATATGCTGACGACACGATGAGCATCAGCCAATCGAAGCCCTTGAAGCGTTTCAAGTATGGTAGTGGTTGCCAGATCGTGACATCATCCACAGGCTGATATTTATTTCTTTTTCTAGAGGAGTATTTTTAAAAACCAAATATTGAGCCTATTGTACATTTTTTAGAGAAATAATGAGTGGTTTCATTATTTTTTACTAAAAGTACGCCTAATTACACTAAATTCCAGGATTCGACCAAGGTGCCACATTCCCTTTAATCCACTCTTATAATGTCTCCTGCTGACCAAGCGAAGTGCTGCAGGTGCACTTCGAAAGCCCGGAATTATGTTTGAAGAGTAAGTAAACATATGTTTTGCCAATATTTCATTTCCACATGATGTATATGCAAGAAGGAGTGACGGACTACCTGAAACAGGGTTACGCCATGACAATCTGTTTACATTTCACATTAGCTGTTTATCACCTTGTATTAAATGAAAGGCTTTGTCTCCTAGTTTTTGCGAGTCCGGATGGTGTCACTCCCTAGTGAAATGTGAGTTGTCGTCTCCAATCATACAGCACCTCCACGACCGAGGGCTTTCGCGTCCGAATCGGTGGTTGTGGATGGGGGTGAGAACATTCACACGTGAAAGGTGACGTAATGTGGTGGCGTGACCGCAGACGATGTAGGGTCATCGACCTCCAACAACCTGACAGCTACAGACCCATCGTTAAACATTCGGCCACCCCTCTCCAAACAACATTATCCCTTGGAAAAAAATCATATTTTTTACTCCCCCGTTGAGACTTTCGCAACACCCATCCTCTAAAAACACTTCAAATTGTATCGGGACGGAACCAATCTCGCAATTCCCAAAAGGCGCTTCCCCCACCTCACATCCCCCCTAGGTGGCATATAGCCCTTGATCCCCCTTTCCTCTCTAGCAACATTTTATAGTATTGGCATCGTTGCCATCATTCCTGGATCTAAAAAATACCTGGTTATTAATGTTAAGGAAATACCTGGTACTGAGACTGTTCAGGAAACTTTTGTGAATGTCTTTCATTTTTATTGTCGCTAACACCTACAGCCGGTTTCATACTGATTGGTAGGTATTAGGCCGGGGTCGTTTTTGCGAAATATCTCAAGTGATCTTTCCTGCAGACACCGTTGTGCCTCATATGCTGCGTTTTAACTGGATACGTGAACTGACGTGCAGAAATAATCAATGGGGTTCAAAATTCGGAATTGATTGAGAAAAGACACTGAAATTCATCGGTACCGGCGAGAACAGTTTTTGTCCATAATTATCCAAGTTGACGTCTCATCCGGTTCCCAGCGGCCCACATTTAAAGAGCTCGTCAAAATACATTACTAGAGACACAATCTTTTGTGAGAAGTGTAATCGTTTCTAAGATATTTCTTAAAACAACTGACACTAATACCTACCAATCAGTGTGGAACCGTTTGTACCTATAAACCATACAAGCCCCGTAGGTATTATATAAATATTCGCAATTTAAGAAAAGCAGAAAGATCGAGTTGGAAGTCCTCATACTGCGTATTCTTCCCACGTTTTTTGTGTCAAGTTAAATGTACATTATTTTGAATACATTATTTACTTTTGAGCACAGAGACCAGTGCAAAACAAACCTGGATAGGGTTTCTCCATAAAAACCACCAAAAACCGGGTAGTGGGTAGTGTCAGCCATGCTACTAGTTGCTCTCTTTTCGTAACTCAAGTCTTCATATTTCAAACGCTTACCCACTGGCAAAATAATTTTCTGCATGGATTTATTGAATACAACTAGGTGACTGATCGTTCCGCGGGACTATGGAGAGAAAAATACTATCAATAGGTAGTAAGGTGGGTGCATTGATAAATAGCGGGGAGGGGTACAGCCAGCTAACATGAGTGGACTAACTAATATCTATTCTGACGTTTGATGCCATTGTTAGCTGGTTGTATTGGGTGAGGAAGGGCACTCATTCCTGCCTATTAAATGGGTAGTGGGTTGACAAAGTTAGTCTGATAGGTCCAGGGGCGCAGCCAGGGGGGGGCACAGGGGACACGTGCCCCCCATCGGTGCCGGGGTGCCCTTTTGATTGCCAGGTGGTGTGCCCTTTCTGGGCCGTGCCGCTCGAAATTTAGTGCCCTACGTCGTTGAGCCTAGATGGAACTAGACTGCATTTAGAGATTTAAACTATTGTTTGACAATTAAGTGCCTTTTTGATCAGTTATGGCATTCTGTCGCCTTTCCAAGCACCCGGGAAGAGTATAGGCACGTAATCCGTTTCCAGATAATGCCTCATCGTCGCCAATAATCGTATGGGCAGAGCTAATCTGGTGCCTCTTGAGCTCATCTGGTGCCCCCTGAGCGCTAGTCTTGAACCCTGGAGCTGATCATGTGCCCTCTGAGCTGATCTGATGCCCTCGTAGTCAATCTGGTGCCCCCCCTGAGAAAATAATTGTGCCTTCTGATATATATATATATATATATATATATATATATATATATATATAATGCTCTCTGAGTTAGTCTGATGCCTCCAAGCTTGCCTGGTGCCCTATTAGCTGTTTTAGTGCCCCTTGAGCTGATCCGGGCCCCCTGAACTTATTTAATGCCTCCCGTGGTTTATCTACTGTCCAGGGCCGCAGCCAGGGGTCACAGGGGGCACGTGCCCCCATCGGTGCCGGGTGCCCTTTTGATTGCCAGGTGGTGAACCCCCTTTGGGCCGTGCCGCTCGAAATTTAGTGCCCTACGCCGTTGAACCTAGATGGAACTAGGCCGCATTTAGCGATTTCAACTATTGTTTAACAATTAAGTGCCTTTTTGGTCAGCTAAAGCATTGTGTCGCCTTTCCAAGCACCCGGGAAGAGTATAGGCACGTAATCCGTTTCCAGATAACGCCTCATCGTCGCCAATAATCGTACGGGCGGAGCTCATCTGGTGCCCCCTGGAGCTGATCATGTGCCCTCTGAGCTGATCTGGTGCCCTCGTAGTCAATTGAGTGCCCCACTGAGCAAATAATTTTGCCTCCTGAACCTATATAATGCTCTCTGAGTTAGTCTAATGCTTCCGAGCTAGTTTGGTGCCATGATAGCTGATTTAGTGCCCATTGAGCTGATTCGGACCCCTGAGCTGATCTCATACCTCCCCAAGTTGATTCTGTATCCTAAGTCAATATGGTGCCTCTTCAGCTGATTAGGTGCCCCCTCAACTGATTATTGATGTCTCCTTAGATGGTCTGGTCCCCCCCCTGAGCGGTTTGGTGGGCCCTGAGCCCACCTTGTGTCCCCTGAGCTGTTATGTTGCTCCCTGAGCTGATTTAGGCTCCTGCCATAGTCTGGGGGGCTGGGAGCTGATCTGGACCCCGAGCGGATCGATCTGGTGCCACCTGAGCTGCACTAATGCCCTTTAGTCGATCTGGTGCCTCCTGAGCCCATATGATGCCCCCCTGAGTAATCTGGTGCCCTTTCAGCTGATCTGGGCCTCCTTACGTGATTTCAAGAGCAGATCTAAAGCCCTGAGCTGAGCTGGGCCCACAGAGGCTGATGAGGGCCCCTGAGATGGTATGGGGCTCATGAGCTGTTTAAGTGCCTCCTGACTTGACCTGGTATTCCCGAGCATGGTCGGGGACCACTGATCTGATTGTCCCCGGAGCTGATCTGGTGCCCTATGGGCATCTGGTGTCCCCTGAGCAGCTCTGGGGCTTTTGAACTGGTTGGGCCCGGAGCTGGTGAGGGAGCCCTGAGCTGATTTAGTGCCCCTGACTTAAACATGCCCCCTGTGCTGATCGATCTGGTGCACCCTGAGCAGATATACTGCCTCCTGAACTTAACTAATGCCCCCTGAGTCGATCTGGAGCCTGCTGAGTCATCAGTGTGTCTCCTGAGCCCATCTTATTCCCTCTGAGCTAGTCTGGTGCCCCATGGCTAATATGATGCCCTTTAAGCTGACCCGGGCCTCCTAGGTTAATTACGTGATTTCCTGAGCAGCTCCCAGGCCCTGAGCTGAGCTGGGCCCACAGGGGTTGGTGAGGGCCCCTGAGATGGTATGGGGCTCCTGAGCTGATTAAGTGCCTCCTGACTTGATCTGGTATTCCCGAACTGATCTGGGCCCCGAGCTGGTCGGGGACCACTGATCTGATTGTTTGTCCCCAAAGCTGATCTGGTGCCCTATGGGCCGATCTGGTGTCCCCTGAGCAGCTCTGGGGCTTTTGAACTGCTTGGGCCCCGAGCTGGTGAGGGATTCCTGAGCTGAATTAGTGCCGCTGACTTGATCTTGCCCCCCTTACCTGACTTGAGGCCTCTGAACTGATCTGGGGCCCCAAGAGCTGATCTGGGGCCCAAGAGCGGATCTAGGTTCTGAGGGTACCCTGAGCTGGTCCGGGCGCTGAGCTTGTGAGAGCCCCTTAAGTTGGCTTGAGGCCCACTGAAGTGATCTGGCGCCTTAAACTGTTCTGGTGCTTCTTGAACTGGTTTACGGCCCTATGAGCCTATCTGTGGCCCATTGAGCTAGTCTGATGACCTCATCTCTGGGACCAATGAGCTAGTCTAGTCCCTGGGTGAAGCATGAGCTGCTCTGTGGCCCTGATCTACATCAGGGGCCCTGAGATGATCTTGAATAGATATATAATAAGAACATAAGGCCAACTCCCATCATCTTGTGGCGGGGTCACTGACCTAGTCTATTCCCTGGAGGCACAACTGGGGGATGGGGGGAAGTTGCTCTGGAGGCCTCTGACCCACACTTGGGGGCCCCAGAGCTGGTCTTGAATAGATAGGGAATAAGAACACAATGGAAACTCCCCTTGTAAAACGGAGCTAACGGGGAATGAGGAATCTCTAAAACGGCTTGTGATACCTAGGCACCCCTGGTTATATAAATTGCTTATTATACTGGTGGATTCTGGGAAGGGATGATAAAAAGGCATGTGCCCCTGAGCTCAGAGCACAATCCCCTAAACCAGGATTTCTACTAATTAATTTAGATGAAGAAATAGTTTTCACAATTTTCAGCCCTGTCACACCATCCCCATCCAAAACACCGGCCTGTTCACCTTTTATTTACTCTTAACTGGGACCGAGCCTTGCGAATATGGAACTTAATAAACGGGTTCAAAAGGTATCTCCCAAATTTTTCCGGCAGCAAAAATGTGTTCTTCCAAAGACACTATGCTACTCCTCGTCCCACGGCGATTGTGGGAGGCAAGGAACTTATCCGCATTCAGCTAGGGCTCACTCGTCACGACAAAACCAGTGGGCATAACAAAAAAAATTCGACTCCAATATGCCTTAACCTGCACATTGTAACAGATATCACATGCTCCGCTAATTTCTCTGATGTTAAGTACTTGCATGAGTTGGCTGCCCTTAAATCTATCCAAAAAGTAGTGTTCTGGCTACTTCCATGGCATTTTGGTGATATGTTGTTCCTTTTTTCGGTTTTAATCGAGTTTTCCTTCTCCGTCAATGATTTCTTTGCATTTTTATTGAACCAAAGATGCCCAAAAAATATATAAACAAAGATATAGTAAGTTTTTTAGGTTACGTTAAAAAGTGCCCTTTTTCCCCGGGGTGCCCCTCAAAGTTGGTGTGCCCCCCATACGAAAGCTCTGGCTGCGCCCCTGGATAGGTCCACTGAGAATTTGATTAGATGATTAGTCGATGATACAGCCAGCAGGAAATCGCTTGGTCGTTTGGTTAGCAGCGTTGGCCGTCAAGATGTCGAGTTCAGTGCGTCAATAGTTGGGGCCATCTCTTGTTAACTAGGGATGGTCCAACTCATGTAAAAGGCATAAAAACGGGAATGATGAGCTATTTTTCTCATAATATTGTATATTTTCAACATCTTAGTGATTACAACCTCAATGCGTGGAAAATGACTGGCTTCTCTCAGGTGTACCTTACTTAGGGTATAAAAAATTATATATCTGCTTGAACGCTACTTCGCATGTTGTGATGCCTCCAAATATTTCACTATTTGGGAAACTTTGCCGAAGAAATTTCGATTACGCCATTTCTTAACCGCAAAGCATGTTTAGACAGACATATTTAGATCATTCCGAACTCATACATATCCTCTGCAAATCCTGTAATCATGTTTATCATATCCGGCGAGCATCCTCCGCCCTCCCATTTCTCCGTGTGCTTGCGAGCAGTCTCCGCTATCAGTTCTTCAGTAGTTGCGCCGAGGAACTCGGCCCGGTCCTCCGGCGAACAGCTGAGCACCTGAGACACCTGAAGACCTCGCAGGAAGTAGTGTTTGAAGCCCTCTGAGTACATCTTATGGAGGCGGTCCACACAAAGCCACGGGGCAATTGTGTCAGCGTCGAGACCCAGGGCGTCCAGCTGGGCGCGGAACGACCTCACGTACCCGGTCAACAGTTTGTGGATATGTCGGCGTGCTTCCCTTTTTGTGGAGCTGACGAGCAAGAAGACGAGGTCAAAAGTGGGGTCTCCGAACTGCGTCCCTTGCATGTCCACGAGCTTTGCAGCCACCGGACAGCGCTTCCCTGTCTCATCTGTCTCGTATTTGAACATGGCGTTGCCATGCCAGAGGTCTCCGTGTACGACCGCGATGACCTCGTGGTCCTCACTGTGCATCGTATCGTGCATCTTCACAAAAGCCTCGCGTGTGATCAGGCGTCCCAAAGCATCGGCCTCCTTGGTCATGCCCTTGAACCGTAGCACGGCACATACAGGGCGGAGCCTCTCGTCAGCATGTTGAAAACTTTTGCTGGGTTTGAGGGGTCCTATTTGGCGAAGCCTCTCGGCGTGTGTCGGGTACTTCTTGTGAATGGCATAGCCCGCGAGCGTGAAACCGCGCAACAACGGGAATCATTAGCTCCAGGTGCTCTAGGTCTAGGTGTTCCGTCATGTCTATGGGCTCGAAGTCGTGCAGCTTCTCGATAACTATTTTCTCTCGGAGAAAATTCTGATCACCGAGCGGCAGATCATAATCATCAAGCATTGTAGCATTCTTATAGAAGGTTCCGAAGACGAACTTTGGGAACGGGAGATCTGCTTCTTTGCTATGATCTGAGGCGATCTTGCGTGAGACCTCCAGCACATGACGGTAAGTGACCGCCTCCCGCTCAAACAATCCCATCTCGCGGATCTCCTGCAGCCGCTCATTGCCTTCCATATAGCCCCCAGGCACTTTGACCACAAACGTGCACGTGCCGTTTTCTCCGGACAACTTATCTGTGTACTGAATTTCAAGCACTTTTCGCACACTACTGTATCCGTATCCGAAGTTTGCCACCGGCCAGTAGTGATATTTGTTGACGATTGGCTGAGCATCTGGCGACAGGTAGCGTTCGGTGAAAAGCTGGGCGAGCTCTAGCGTGATTCCGTGCTGTTCTGGAGTCTCATCCACCGTGCCAACGGTCACTGGCCTTTCTTCCTTGGTCTGAAACGTTTCGTCTCCTGTCTCTTTGTTTGCCGTATTCTCTTGGCACGCATTGCTGCTCTCCATGATATCGCTGTGCTGTTCTCTGACAGCGAAGTTTTGTGACCTTGGGCTTCTGCCGTTGATTGGGGGGCAACGCTCGGCTGCGACGTTTGACAACGCGCTAATGCATGGAAATGTTCAGCACAAGCTATGATGTGTCGTTGCCAAGAACTATACCTAATTACTCGTGCTAAAACTGTTCACTCGCACTCGCTGCGTTCTATTCTCTCGTACTGATAACACCCGCATCCGATATTCGCGCAATGCTACGCCCACATCACGATAAAGAGCCGTGTTATTCTGCCCTGCAGAACGCATACTAGTATGCCGCACGCATGCGCAATACGGTATCTTGTAGTCCATGATACCGTACTGCGCATGAGTGTGGCATACTATTATGCGTTTTGCCGGCAGAATAACACGCCTAAGGTTCCGTCTTGTAAACCGTCGGCCACTGCCGTGTGTTGCCAGATCCCGTCTCCTCCAGATATTACCTCCAAAGTGAGAAAACTCGTCAGTAATTGAGGAGAATCAATAACGAGCTCCGTCCTGGGATCAACAAGTTGTGAAGCGGTGGCGAGCATATGTACTGACAATGTGCTGACTGGGACGGGTAACACGTCCCAGGGCAGCGGTGATTCAGCCAACCCGCCTCGGGAGTTTCACCACAGTCCTCAGCTGTCGTTACGGTGTTTCAGCTCTGAAATGTGTCTGGGATAACTACGAATATGAGTGCCGATGGTATGCTCGGGTCTGCGGGTGTAAACCTCTAGTTTGAAGCCAAGTCTGTTTGTTATCGCAGTGGCGTATCCAGGCAAAAAAACGCATTCATGCGGAGATATACCGCCCAGGCTGAAACATAACACTAAGTGTAACTTAGAAGTTTCTTACAATAAAGCTGTTCCTGAATATATGTCTCCAGTTTTTCTTCCCATCACTGGCGGCCTATGTCCGCCTCTGTCCGATAGCTGTCTCCGAGGTCGCCCCCGTCGAGTGTTCAGCACACACGTGTTGGCTCTCACATGTCGCATTGAGCTGCGTGGTGTAAACGTCATGTGGACAAACCGCCGATATCAACGTCCATCGCCAGAAAAAATATGTATTCTGCGAGGGAAATAGAGTACTCGGGCACTGAACGTTGTCACTACTATCCTAAGTCGCCGCGACGAGGCGAAGACCAGCCGTCCTCGTGCGAGCCAGAATCTAGGAGCTTGCGCGTGCCCTTGGTTTTAATGCAGTCAAGGACGGGGCTAGAGTCCTTCGTGAGGTAGCTAGACAATCCATCGGCCAGCATTGGCTGCGATCACATATTTTGCTGCCTTCATGATATGTGAACCGATAGCGGCGAACAACGCTTGGAAACTTTAATCTGGGTATGAAACGAGTCAAGTATGTAAATATACGTACCAGACTATGGCCATCGGTGAATTTTTAATCTGAAGTTTCTGTTATCCTATCCCGCTATCCGAAAATATTTTAGTTTACCTATAGTTGAACTTTCGCTTAAAATGAAATATTTTGCCTCCAGCTTCTGAGTAAATGGAGTTACCGTACCCAAGTCAGTTCAATCCTGTTTATGAAACCCAAAACATATATTTTTAACACGCATTGACGGGGGCGGGTACCCGCCCCCCTCGGGTTTTTCGGAGATAACAGAAAAACGGCGGCGCGTAGCGCCGCCGTACTTGGCATACCTTTTCCCTCATCATTTTTACAACTTCTGTGAAAATTTTAAGGTTAGGTCATCTCAGGTCAGGTCACCAGTACAGGTCAAGTGACCCGACCTCCAAAAAGTTTAAGATAGCACAAGTCGGAGCAGGGTGAACTTATCCGATTGAAACTCATATCACATAATGGCCCCACCGAGTTCTCTAAAATATGTTCGGTATTTTTGATATCGATGACCTAAGGTCAGATACGAGGCATGACCTCTCCATTGGAAATACATGGGAAGAATTGTTTTTACGGAATAACTCAGTAACGGATGGTGATAGAGCATTTATTTTAGGTGCATTAGACTTGCCTGGGCTTTGCGGTTCTAATGATATGCATTTTATATAATTTGACCCTGACCTGACCTCAGGTCAGGTCAAATCTTTGATTTTACGTAGCAAGGTCAAATATATATCATTCGATTCGGCTTGCTGAGAGGATTCATATAGTTTAAGTCGTTTTGCTCTATCTTTACTTGTTCAGATGTAATGGCCGAAAAACTGAGTTTACATGTTATCCCTATGACGGCATGTTTTGACCTCTCGTGACCTTAAATGTGACCTGCCAAAAAAATGGTTCAAATGTTTTCGATGGAGAAGTAGATGAGCAGCCCAACGCCGTTTACCGTTTTTCGCTACCTACCGTGGTTCTCGAGATCTTAGGAGGGGCGGGTACCCGCCCGCCCCCCGTCAATGCGAAGGTGGCTCAGACCCCCGTCAATGCGCGTGTTAAGGCTTTCGAGTACGCTTAGTTTGTTTGCACTTGAGCAATACGTGGGGTTGCAAGTCTTGTCAGAGGCGAAAAAAACTGCGTATTTGATCCGAATTCCGAGAACTTTTTTGGGCATGTAATTTGATATGAAGAGACTAACCTTTGAACCGAAACAAAGCCACACCGACGTGTATCCCATGTGATCTTGCAACAATTGGCATCCTTTTTATCTCTTTTGGTGTGTGCGGTCCCTTCAAGCTGGATGAGGAGAGTACGACATCTTTGCAAAATGTAAATTCGCGCTCAGTCGCGATATCACGCGCTTCAGTGGTAGCCCGGCGAGAGTCGCGCGGAAGCAGCTGCAACGGCCAGGTGCACGGCTGATTCCGGCTAGAGCTATCACTCGGGCGAATGTCACCAGAAGGTCGGGTCACTGACCTGGCATGGCTTAAGCTGACCTCTGGAGCCTCACTACACTGAATACTGTTTATGGTGAAAATATTCGTACTGCATTGAAGTTTTTACGCGAAATGCTGACCCGTGACTGGGCAGAAGAAAGATTCAAGAAGACGGAAAAAGTTTGGCTTGATCTTGCTGGTTTGCCAGGGCTGCTTCGGGACTTTGCAGAGGTTACCTTATGCTTGTGTCGTGTGCCGTCCCGTACGCTTTTGACAAAAACACATGTAGAAATAGGGATCAATCTTGGTAACTATATAGCGCCGAGCCAAAGCATGCAGATATGAAGATTGCAAACTCAATCATATTATGGTTTAACGACGCACCAACTGCTGAGATCATAAGGCGTCGGGTTGGGAGTGGAGGGAAGGGTCGAGTCAGGGGCGTAGCCAGGATTTCGTTCAGGGGGTGGCGCCCCGAAAACGGCCCCTCCGACAGCGCCAAAAGGGCCTGATGGGTAAAAAGGGCCCTTCTTGTTACAGAATAGCGCTGAAGGGGACCAATTTCAAATTTGGCCACAGAGCATAGTGCGGGTGAGCCGCGCTTCACGCGGCCCGTGTCCTCAGGGAGGGGCGGCTGCCCCTGCCGCCCCTCCCTTGGCTACGCCCCTGGGTCGAGTTTGAGGGGAAAGGGCGGCAAATCCTTCTAGCTCGGTCCTGTGGCAATTTGCACATATTCCATACTCTTGAGTAAATATTTCAAGGAAATGGGTCCGATAGTCAAGTTATTTTATTTTTCCCTTCAAGCATTTAACATTACTAAGGCTCCAAGGGTTAGCCAGTCACGTCAGGGGTGCTGTATGATCTTATAGTAACCTGAATGATCCATGCACAAGTGGAATATCAAGACGAGATCGGTCTTGAATCTGGGTGTCACGTTTTTTCTATGCGACTCTCGCTTGGTTTTCGTTCAAGCAGGTGTTTAAGTGGCTGTACCTGATTCGACTCTTGACGGAAGCGTAAACTTTTCCCGCTCATCTCCAAGGGAATGCTGGGGAAAATCGAAATGGGGATCAGTCGAAATGGGCTAGATAATCTACACGCTTTTTTGGCTCAATTCGTCATTGAAAATGGCAGTAGTAATTTTAAATGTGATATAGCAAAGGCACTGAATTAAAATCAGTCACTGCATTCACAGACGGAATCATGATTCTAAAGATTGGAGGCATTGTTGCGCTTGATGCTCGTCAAGAAATAGTTATATCAAACGTATATTTTTTGGAACACGAATAAATGTTCCAAATGTTAGAAACTTCACCGCACACAAAACGTACAACGCTACTAAAAGAACCTAGACTCGTCCCACCCAGTTTTGTACGGTGCTTGGTTAGTTTGGTCTTGGTCATGGACCCTGACCAAGGTGAGCACATTTCACTGGATTTAAGCCATTTAGTCGAGAAAGGAAGTACATAGATTTGAATCAGTATACAGTGTTTTTGGCAGAACTCATTCTAGTAGAGGAGAAAACGTTTTTATTCATGTAAGTCATTAGGTTCTTAGAAAACCAGTTCATTGCACTCAATTTTGAGTGTCTGGAAATGTATTAATCTAGAGGGCAAATATTTTAAGATAAATTTTGCGTATCTTTGTTCGCACACGGATAATAATGAACCTAAATGTTTTTTTTCTTTCAGAGCACATTTATTGACCTATTTAACAGTTACAAGCCAGAAAGAGCACATTTTTAACAACTCGTTTTTCACACCAACGTGCATGCGATCAGAACAAGATTGCCTCTTCCTGCACCCCCCACGGGTAGCATGGCCCCCTTCATTGATCTAGACGTTAGCGCACTCGAATGCTAAATGATTAACTAACTTAACACTTTCTGCACGTGCTCGGTGACTGACGGAAAACATTTGAATTTTTAAAAGGGAAATCGGTCCCATCAACTTAAGACTCGGGGATCTTTGAAATAATGTCATTCAATGTACTAAAACAAGTTCTGAGGTGCATTATGCTCGAAGTGCTGCTTTTGCTTATGAAAAATGAATAGGAGTGGAAGGTAGCATGAATAAGCATAAGCATGAATAACAATGAAAGGTGGAGGTGTCTTTTGGATCGATACAGTATGACCTGTTCAAACATGGTATTCTGTACCTCAGCAATGAAGCTAACTTTGCAGATCAATACTTGTTTCGCGGGGACTAGTCACTAGTCACGCCTGTTGCATCAAATGAACTGATATGGGGGAGAGCTAAGTCCTTTATGTTCAGGATTTGTTATTTCGGGGGTGTGGTTTGCATGTGTAGTTCTTGGTCTTCGCACGAGAAACGTCTACAAGAGCATGTTTATTTCCACTAAAATTGCAAACACAAACATCGTGCAAATACATTTCACTGAGTTTCGCCCCTATACTACTCACAACATCACATAAATGACTCACACATAAGCCTTTCAGGGCAGTTTCGGGCTGGATGCTGACGCCCCCACACCAGTGTCCTGCACCACCGCCACGTTATCCAGCCGGTTCTCCGTCAACAGCGGCTTACCTACCAGCTTAGTGCTGGAGTAACAGCCCTTGCGTGCAGAGCGAATGTTGCTGCCGACGGAGCCCAGGTGGTCCGGGGTGGGGAACAGGCCCCACTCCATCTTGACGCCGTCCTTGTCGGCGGTGTCGCTGCCGGAGTAGAGACACACCCTCTGGCCGGTGTAGTTGTCGCCGGTGTAGATGGTCCAGGCGTCCGGGCCGCTGACCAGCGCCGCGCTGTAGCCGTAGGCGGTGCCGATGCTGGTGAGGTACGTCTTGGTGAACACCTGGTCGCCGGAGAAATAGGTACCAGCGTAGAGCGTGAGGGAGTCGGCCGATGAGTCATAATAGTCACCGACCCGGCGGATACTGGAGACCTGCCTATCGAAGTCGGCCTTGAAGGTGAAGCAGTAGTTGAAGCCGTACGACCACAGAACGCGGCCGGATTCAAAGTTGTAGCGGTCGTGCTCGAAGAAGACCCAGAAGCCGTTGAGGCAGGCGGAGCGCATCACGTCGTTCCAGGAGCCCATGCTGCCCGTGCTGTCGTGGTAGGTGATCATGTTGCCCGTTTGGTGCTGGTCGGTGTAGGCGTCGAGCCAGGGTGACACGACAGCGGAGGCCGCTGCCATCAGGGGGCACAGCGCGCAGAGAAGACGGAGCATGCTGAGGCGGGGAGCGGACAGCGGCGCTGAAATGTAGTTGGGCCGTGTGGCCTGGTATTTTATACAAATGTGCCATATCAGAGGTCCGTTCGGCAGAGCGCTGGGAAGGGAACCACCTGGTCACGGCTCAGCTCGGCGAATTGTCGGTGACGTCAGGTTTAGACAGGAACCTGACGTGCACAGTGTTTGCTGAAGACATTTTACCGCTCCACCGGTCAATGGTGCCTAATACAAATACGCGACTGGCGATCGGCGTAGGACAAATAAGCGAGGTCCACATTTATTAGTCCTGTTCAAATTATTCTAGATAAAGGATGTGCGCTGCGTCTTTTGCCCCACTGGCCACATGGTGAGGCAACCACAGACTGTTGTCAGCTTGCCTCCTTTCAGCCTTTTCCAAGCTATTTTAGTGGCTGGCCGGTGTTCAAAACGTCAACCCACCCGAATTGATTTCTGTCTTCAAATACGCCTGGTGACATTCAATGTTTTATGTTTGTAAATGTTTTATGTTTTATATTTTATTTTACATGTTTTTCGACATTAAAGGAGAGGATTCCTGGCGTGAAAACATTAGCCTTGCCAAAGTCATAAGTAGTGTGTTAGAAGCATCATTTTGTAAATTTGGTTACGTATCTCATTACTACTCTTCGGTGGAGATCATGGGGGAGGGGTTGGAAGGTCTGGACCCCACTCGGTTTTGGGTCTCCCTTAGACTTTGTATAGGGCTTGTATTGCCGTGCCAACGTTAGCCTACCCAGAACCCCCTTAGGTCGAGAAGAGATCTCCAGCCCGGGCAAGGAGTTTATGGAAGATCTGATGACAGATATACGCTTAGATTACGTGTGACGATTAACTGTTGAAATTCCAATGCAGCCTTTCAGCCTCAAGGCTAGTAGCTTTAGCACGCGAATGGGCGGGCGCATTGTAACTTGTGGTTACAAACAAGTAATTTTGTTCGTCACTCGTAATGTGCAGCGCTAAGGATTTCATTGTCATAATGCGGGTATCTGAGTCTGACATATTTTAATTTGTATTTTATCTCTTATTTTTGTGTGTTTTGTGCAGTACTCTTGCCCTTGAAAATGGTGTTGCTATTGCTATGTTTAAGTATAATTTTTTTCAGAGTTCGTGGCCTGCTCTGGCGAGACTTTGCTCTTGATTTTTTCCCAAAACTTGTACCGAGTTATCAGAGGAACTGATTGCCTTGCTGTATTCAGAGACATTGGCTGACCGTTACCTTCATTTTTTCGAGAATTTAGAGTGGCACCTTCAAAGCGCACTTGGTTCAATGTTACTTGATATAAGATAGGCCTATTCCCCAAAACGGTCCCGCCTCGGCGCCGCCGGCGCAGGCGCTGGGAGAGCGCCACCTGATTTCCGGCAGTCTCCGTGCCTCGCTTATGATCAGCAGCTGTTTCGGCGAACGCTGCGGCACTGTCAGCGGGGGCAGAAGGAGGTCAGATGTGCTCTGCGGAACAGCTATTTCTGCTTTATGGTATAACTCCGCCAGAAGAAACGAAAATATTAAGTTTATGTTCCAATATTTAGATGCGTACCTTTTCTTCAAAGTCTCCCCGGTCCAAGTTTTTGGTATATTTGGTACCAAATATAATGGATGAAATAGTGGATATTGGATTGGAATGGGAAATGCAATTTTCAGGATTTTGTGTTAATACTGTTTGGAATATTACTTTTATTATTATTTATTATATTAATACTGCCTTTCGGTATTCATGATGCAACAACTTATGTCAAGAGTTTGGTGATGCGATACGCCTTTTGTGTCAAATTCTGTGCTCTTGTTCATTTATTGTCATGCCTCGTTTCGACTGTAAGAGGTAATTGATAACAGGACAGTACAAGGGGTGTCCCACTTTTAATGGGTTTTGGACTGAGATAACAGTTTTGTGGGGCGTGTCGAGAAACCTCTACTGACATATTTAATTTCACACAAAGCTCTCCGTATTGATTTCGCATACTGTCAAGTCTAAGATAATAGCCCCGACAACGTGTCATGCCGCGAGCGGCCAACCTCGTAATTACACGCGATGCTTAGGTCAACCAAGGCTAGAAAGAAAGAAGCCGACATTTTTGTTTTGAGCGAGTGGAGATGGGAACAAAACGTGGTTTCCAGATTTCCGGACCTGTATTGTCTGCAGATAGTTTTTGTGGAATTCCGACAAAGTGGTTCATTCGGTTTTAGGGCAGTAAGAAGGGGCCAAATTTGCTATTTGAATCATGTGTGAGATTCCTGTTGGGACTTGATGAAAATTTTAGTTATATGTAGGCCAATGATTACATCTTACAAAACAAGTTCTTGGTCTTCTCTTCTATATCTTAGAACATTTGCTTTCGAGATGACCTCCACTTTGCTCCTTACTCTGCCTAAAGTGCGGTGCAAGGTTGTCCTGGACGCCGTTATAAAACCTGACCGCCTTTCTTTGAGTTTTTCACTTCTTAGAGTTGCCGTAATGGTCCTGGGTTTTCCCTCGTACACTGTGTATTCGTAACAGCCGCAAATGACGAAATGTGGGAGGGTAAAGCCTACGGCATACAGTGCTCACGCAAAGCCAGCCATAAATCCGACCTCACAGCCTCCAAAGCTCTTGTTCAGCCCATCTTGAAATATATGTCAAATGTGAGCTTCTCTGCCCTGGTGGAACCAAAATGGTCCCATGAGGGACTGGCACATGCTCCAGCTATCCCGCTTGAAAGCTCTTGTAGTATATCAATTTTCTCAGTTGTGGTAACTGCCAATGGAGTGATGTGAAATGGACAGCTTTGTACGACGCTTCAAGACAAATGCGGAGCTAACTGGAGGTCATCCTGTGAAAGTACTGTAGAGTGAATAAAAAAGTGGAAGCACTCTCCTTTTGTATATTTAAAACAACACTGAGTTGCTTATGCATTGAATTTAGTTGAGTTTTTAGAGATAGCTAAGACATGATGTCAATAAAAATTTATAGTCGTTTTTGTCACTCGGTATTCTCGTTTCTTATGAACAGAATCAAGTCCTGCCAAGCATCGTTGTCTTGGTCGGTGGATACCGTAGCCTCGGTGTTATGAGTTTGTTGCCTGTCGTGGATGATAGGTGATGTCAGCCTATCTCAGTCACAACTGTGGGCTATTGGTCCCAACCTGCCGCGGCTCAGAGTCGCGCAGCTGACACATTTGGAGGTAGTCAATGGTGATCAGTGTGTCACTACCGCTCGAACTGGGAGCTCTTTCCGTGTGACCGATCCAGTCCATCGCCGGCTAGTACTCTGGATATGCCGCCTTCTCGGCAGTGATTTGCTGACGGGGTGATCTGTAGAGTGTCTGGTCATTAGCGTGAGTCTGTTCTAACTGACAGTGCTCTGCTAACTGTGTGATATACAGAGCCTCTGGTCAGTAGTGTGAGTCTGTTCCCTGACCGACAGTGCGCTGCTGACGGGGCGGTGTGCGGAGTCTCTGGTCAGTAGTGTGAGTCTGTTCACTGACCGACAGTGCGCTGCTGACGGGGCGGTGTGCGGAGTTCTGGTCAGTAGTGTGAATCCCCCCCCTTCCCCCCTGACCGACAGAGCGCTGCTGACGGGGCGGTGTGCGGAGTCTCTGGTCAGTAGTGTGAGTCTGTTCACTGACCGACAGTGCGCTGCTGACGGGGCGGTGTGCGGAGTCTCTGGTCAGTAGTTTGAGTCCCGTTCCCCCCACTGACCGACAGAGCGCTGCTGACGGGGCGGTGTGCGGAGTCTCTGGTCAGTTGTGCGAGTCTGTTCTGACCGACAGAGCGCTGCTGACGGGGCGGTGTGCGGAGTCTGTCAGTAGTGTGAATCCCCTCCCCCCCACTGACCGACAGAGCGCTGCTGACGGGGCGGTGTGCGGAGCCTCTGGTCAGTAGTGTGAGTCTGTTCTGACCGACAGAGCGCTGCTGACGGGGCGGTGTGCGGAGTCGGCGGCGCCGCTGGTGAAGACGCTGCTGCGGCGGGTGTCGGCTCGGGACCCCGCCCCCGACACCTACACCGGCGGCCCGGACGACAGCGGCGGCGGTGGCAGCGGCCTGGCGCGCGGACTCGCCGGTACGTCCGTCCCCTCCCGGCAACTAGATCGGCGTTGGCTGCTTGACGTTTTGGATTTTAAACGTGGATTATTGGCTATTATTTATAATTTCTACTCAGTTTGTTTCTGTATCTAATAACTGTGATTCGGTGCTCATGCTGATCTGCCGTTCAGTAACTGTATCTTCCGATAGCATGAAAATGTACAGGGTGGCGATGTAGCCTGGCTTTCTGTCCCTACCCGGTAGCTGCAGTGTCCGCTACGCTCGTTGACGCTCGCCCCGTCGCTCTCAGGCGGACTGTGGAGTGCGCTGACGCTGGGTTTGGCCGGGCCGGAGGAGTCGGAGCAGCCGGAGGAGGCCGCCTGGCCGCCAGTGGCGCGCCAGAGTCTGCTTCTGCTGCTGGTGCTGTCCAACCACTGTACCGCCGACACACCGCTGCCCAACCCTCACCGCACCGCGCTGCTGGACATGGCCAACTTCCACGGTGAGGGCCGACACCCGTCTGTACAGGGGTATATCTGAGGAATGGGAATGAAGAAAAAGAGAACGTGAAAACTTTTATCGGATGCTGTGAACGGTACGGCCCTATATTGTTCCCTGCTGAAATATTAAGATTAAATGTCATCGTGCTTATTCAATTTTGGGATATTTTAGATGCGATACATTGTGTAACTGTCACTTATCCCGCAATCCTAGTGATGTTTTTAGCGCGTGCTCTCAGCGCCCCCTGGTTAATGCCCTGTGTTTGACCGGGCAGTTAAGTTGGAGCTGCCGGAGCACCCTCGCACGTTCCGGCTGTGTGGTGCTCAGTGTTTAACCGGACAGACCCAACTTGGTGGTGAGCTGTGGTTGAACATCTAGACTTGGGTTTGTGTACGCGTGTGTGCGTGTGTTTATTGACCTGTGGTCACCTGACGTTGGCATGATTTTGGCGTGATCTGTCAGGCTGCGTGGGGACCTATGCTCACCATTACTAAGGCTGTCGACTGGGCCATCCCGGCTGGGTGGAGACCTCTGTATGACCCAGCATTGCTCGGCGTTTGTTCCGACGGTGACCGAGGTTGGCCTAGAAGATCTGCATGTGCAGGGACCTCCATCTGACCGTGCAGACCGGTCTGGTGGGGGGGGCTGTAGTGTACGTGGTCCGGGAGTGAAGTGCGGTTGACTGGGTAGACTGCGCTTTGTGGGGGCCTCTGACCCGGCGGTGACCTGCGGTTGACCGGTCTGGGTAGGGTCCTCTGACCCGGCGGTGACCTGCGGTTGACCGGTCTGGGTAGGGTCCTCTGACCCGGCGGTGACCTGCGGTTGACCGGTCTGGGTAGGGTCCTCTGACCCGGCGGTGACCTGCGGTTGACCAGTCTGGGTAGGGTCCTCTGACCCGGCGGTGACCTGCGGTTGACCGGTCTGGGTAGGGGCCTCTGACCCGGCGGTGACCTGCGGTTGACCGGTCTGGGTAGGGTCCTCTGACCCGGCGGTGAGCTGCGGTTGAACGGTCTGGGTAGGGGCCTCTGACCCGGCGGTGACCTGCGGTTGACCGGTCTGGGTAGGGTCCTCTGACCCGGCGGTGACCTGCGGTTGACCGGTCTGGGTAGGGGCCTCTGACCCGGCGGTGACCTGCGGCTGACCGGTCGCCTGGGTAGGGACCACCGTGTGTGCGTGTGTGTTGGAGTTCTGGGGTCTATCAGTGATTTGGCTATATCGCGCCCATCATAACGATGTTTTCTCTAGTGTTAGTTATTTGTTTAATTTAGAACATGTCATGTATAAAAGCCTCTTAGAATATGGGCAGCATAAGATACTTTGCAGGTGAAGGGGAGACTGCAAAACTCACGCTACTGAACATTTAACTACGTTTTCCCGCCTCTTGTGTCAAACATTTCGGGCACTTATCAAGCTGGGTGTGTATCTCACTCCTGTGGTAGTATCTCCGAACTTTCGGGGTATCCCATACCTTTGGGCGCAGAACGGCGAATGATTGCCGTGTTCCCGTCCGTGTAGGTCACCCGGGGTCACGATCCGGAATGCCTCCCATCCGTAATGACAGAGAAGCGTGGTACTTCCCGCCAGACATGCTGCACGCCTCTCATTTTTTTGTGGAGCCCCCTTGCGTTATGTTATTTAAAAAAAGACTCATTTGGGATTCTGAGCACCCACTTTTTCTTTCCTCTTGAATCCCGAAAGAATAAATCTGTATTCATTGGTGTTTTCGCGCACCGTGTTGACGGGTGTATTTTCTTAATCTGAACAAGAGTAAAGAAAGCCTTCGCTTCCCGCCACGGGCCTCTGTGCGTGAGGAATCTGTCCTTGGTTTTCGCCGGTGGTGTGTGTGTCGCCGTTGGTAGTGGAGGGTTTGGTGGTGGATAAGTGTTGCGTCGGTGTTCGTGTAGGTCGGCAGAAGTGCTGAATTCCGCTCATAATCGAGAGCTGCGCCGTTTTTGAGTCGCTGAGATGGAACACTCCGATCCAGGCTTCAGCGGTTTGGCCGGCTTATCTGCTGTTTGGACAGCAGCTCCCGGATCAGAGACTGGGTGCTCCCCACCAGCGTCAGCCCCAGTACCGTCCCAGGGATGATCCGATGGCGGTGCGGGAGGCGATGCTGTCTGGGGTACCTCGTAGGTACCCCCTTGGATGCCCTTATTAGCAATGTCCCTGATCCGGACGCCAGAGTGCAGTTTTGATGTGGAGAAAACAGAGCTCGCAATTGGACCTGTCAGAACACCCTTCTCGGCTGTGGCCCTGGTTTCGCCGGTATGGACACAGTGGTACCCGCCCTGTCTTTCCAGCAGACTCACAAAGTCATGAGCAGACGGGTGCACAATGTTTCACCTAGGAGAGTCCAGGTTAGCACATACTTGTTGTCCCACAAGGGCATTACGGGAGATAGAGGACCGAACAGGAGTCCTCTCTGCCACAGTTGGCTCGAGTGAACCAGGTGCTTTACCATGGCTACCTGCTGGAGTTGCGTCCCTTTTTTGGGAAACTTTCCCAGTACCTGAATTATCAGCTTCTCCCACTGTTTGGTCCGATGGTAACCCGCTGTTGACATGGCGGACTGGTCTGGGTAAGTGCCTTTGCTCAACCTGGTGGTGATACACTGCTGACCCGGAAACCAAGCCTGGAAGTCTGTGTTCAGCCCGGCACTTTCCGCGGCTGCCCCGGCAGACCAGTCTGGGTAGGAACCTCTGTTCGGGGTGACGATGACCCGCGGCTGGCCCGTCAGACCAGTCTGGGTAGGAAGCTCTGTTCCGGTGGCCCGCGGCTGCCCCGGCAGACCAGTCTGGGTAGGAACCTCTGTTCGGGGTGTCGGTGACCCGTGGCTGGCCCGGCAGACCAGTCTGGGTAGGAACGTTTGTTCGGGGTGTCGGTGACCCGTGGCTGGCCCTGTCTGAGGTGACGGTGACCCGCGGCTGGCCCGGCAGACCAGTCTGGGTGGGAACCTCTGTTCGGGTGACGGTGACCCGCGGCTGCCCCGGCAGATCAGTCTGGGTAGGAACCTTCTGTTGGGGTGACGATGACCCGCGGCTGGCCCGGCAGACCAGTCTGGGTAGGAACCTCTGTTCGGGGTGATGGTGACCCGCGGCTGGCCCTGTCTGAGGTGACGGCTACCCGCGGCTGGCCCTGTCTGAGGTGACGGTTACCCGCGGCTGGCCCTGTCTGAGGTGACGGTGACCCGCGGATGGCCCTGTCTGAGGTGACGGTGACCCGCGGATGGCCCGGCAGACCAGTCTGGGTAGGAACCTCTGTTCGGGGTGACAGTGACCCGCGGCTGGCCCGGCAGACCAGTTGGGTAGGAACCTCTGTCTGAGGTGACGGTGACCCGCGGCTGGCCCGGCAGACCAGTCTGGGTAGGAACCTCTGTTCGGGGTGACGGTGACCCGCGGCTGGCCCGGCAGACCAGTCTGGGTAGGAACCTCTGTTCGGGGTGACGGTGACCCGCGGCTGGCCCTGTCTGAGGTGACGGTGACCCGCGGCTGGCCCTGTCTGAGGTGACGTTGACCCGCGGCTGGCCCGGCAGACCAGTCTGGGTAGGAACCTCTGTTCGGGGTGACGGTGACCGGCGGCTGGCCCTGTCTGAGGTGACGGTGACCCGCGGCTGGCCCTGTCTGAGGTGACCGTGACCCGCGGCTGGCCCTGTCTGAGGTGACGGTGACCCGCGGCTGGCCCGGCAGACCAGTCTGGGTAGGAACCTCTGTTCGGGGTGACGGTGACCCGCGGATGGCCCTGTCTGAGGTGACGGTGACCCGTGGCTGGCCCGGCAGACCCGGCCGAGCCGGAGCTGGTAGAGCGGCCGCACTCGTTCCGGCTGGACTTTGGCCGGCTACTGGGCGCGCTGTGCTCGCTGCCGCCGTCGGAGCCGGCTGCCCTGCTGTTCTACCTGCTGCTACACCGCAGCAGACCGTTCCGCACCTACGCCCTCTCACGGACCGACGTCGACACCCTGGTCAGTGGTCAGTGCCGAGGGCTGACCCTCCGTGTTCAGTGCCGAGGGTCAAGCCGCCCTGTTCAGTGCCGAGGCTCGAGTCGCCGTGTTTAGTGCCGAGGGCCGAACCGCCGTGTTTGTGTGTTCAGTTCTAGCTAAGTGCTAGGGATCCGGGAAGTGCGTATCATCGTGCAATTTCTCTATTTCGCGTCTTGAGGGCGCCCCATGAGCGATTGAGTACCAATATTTCTTGGCACCGGCTGCTTTTATGGAGAATGTTTGCTCTCTCATATTTAACAGTGACGGAATCGGGAGGCGGGCTAATCTGTGACGGACCGACCAGGTGGTGCCGACGCTGCGGACGCTGTTCGCTGGCACTGAGACCAGCAGCAGCCACCAGTACATGTCGCTGATCTCGCTGCTGATCCTCAGCGAGGACGCCCTCTTCTGCCGCAGCGTCCACGACCTGGTAACCGGACTGGGTGTAGAAGGGCGGGACCATGGTGACAGGACTGCGTGTGGGGGGAGGGGGCTGGACCAGGATGACCCATCTGGGTGTGGAATGGGCGGGACTAGGATAACCTGACTTTGTGCGGAGGGGTTGAGACCAAGGTGACTGGACTGTGTGCGGAGGGGTTGGGACCATAATCACCAGACTGGACGGGGCGGGGGTGGGAACATGGTGCCGGATACGTTGAAAAATGTGCGCGGAACTTGAAGCACGGATCTGCGTATACTATTATATACTATGATATTATACGCACTATTATTATGCTCCTTTTATATTTGCGTATTCTTCTTTCATTTTCCAAAGTAATTTAATTTTTAATTTTCCGAACTGTTGAAAAATACTGACATGTCAATCGATGAGAAGTGCCTGCACTGACGCATGGTCACGTGCCAACTCGTGCGCCAAACTGACGTGTCTGGGCTGGTCCGCAGATGATCAAGTCGGTGCCGTGGTTCACGGACCGTCCCGTCTCCGACATATCTGTGGGCAGCTTGACTGCGCTAGTTGTCACGCGGGCCATACAGCACAACATGTCGGGTAAGACGCACCACTGCGTATATGTGTGTCGGTTTGTCGGACATTCTGTGGGCAGTGGCATGCCTACAGCCAGACTGTCGCTTGTGGTGGTCGGTGACGTCTGTTTTCCGCTTGAAACTGTGCCAGAGGACCGGTGGCGGAAGGTCGCCTACCACGTGGTGTTGTGAGCATGCTCCTGTCGCTCCCAGGCACGCGCGACAAGTTCCTGCACACCAACTGTCTGGCGGCGCTGGCTAACCTATCGGCGGAACTGCGTCGGCTGCATCCGTACGCCTGCCAGCGGCTGGTGACGCTGCTGGAGACCCTGCAGCGTCGCCACCACCGGCAGCTGCAGCTGCTGCAGCGACCCGAGCCGCCCTCCGGCGCCGCGCTGCAGGTCAGAGCCGCCCCCATTACCATGCAGGTCAGAGCCGCTCCCACTGCCCTGCAGGTCAGAGCCGCCCCCACTGTCCTGCAGGTCAGAGCCGCCCCCACTGTCTGCAGGTCAGAGCCGCCCCCACTGTCTTGCAGGTCAGAGCCGCCCCCCACTGCCTTGCAGGTCAGAGCCGCCCCCCACTACCCTGCAGGTCAGAGGGTCAGAGCCGCCCCCCCACTGTCCTGCAGGTCAGAGCCGCCCCCTGTCCTGCAGGTCACAGCCGCCCCGACTGTCCTGCAGGTCAGAGCCGCCCCCACTGTCCTGCAGGTCAGAGGGTCAGAGCCGCCCCCACTGTCCTGCAGGTCAGAGGGTCAGAGCCACCCCCCACTGTCCTGCAGGTCAGAGCCGCCCCCACTGTCTGCAGGTCAGAGCCGCCCCCACTGTCCTGCAGGTCAGAGGGTCAGAGCCGCCCCCACTGTCCTGCAGGTCAGAGGGTCAGAGCCGCCCCCCACTGTCTGCAGGTCAGAGGGTCAGAGCCGCCCCCACTGTCTGCAGGTCAGAGCCGCCCCCACTGTCCTGCAGGTCAGAGGGTCAGAGCCGCCCCCACTGTCTACAGGTCAGAGCCGCCCCCCACTGTCTGCAGGTCAGAGCCGCCCCCACTGTCTGCAGGTCAGAGCCGCCCCCACTGTCCTGCAGGTCAGAGCCACCCCCACTGTCCTGCAGGTCAGAGCCGCCCCCCCCCACTACCCTGCAGGTCAGAGCCGCCCCCACTGTCTGCAGGTCAGAGCCGCTCCCACTGTCTGCAGGTCAGAGCCGCCCCCCTGTCCTGCAGGTCAGAGGGCCAGAGCCGCCCCCCACTGTCTGCAGGTCAGAGCCGACCCCCCTGTCCTGCAGGTCAGAGCCGCCCCCACTGTGCAGGTCAGAGCCGCCCCCACTGTCTGCAGGTCAGAGCCGCCTCCCACTGTCTGCAGGTCAGAGCCGCCCCCTGTCCTGCAGGTCAGAGGGTCAGAGCCGCCCCCCGCTGTCTGCAGGTCAGAGCCGACCCCCTGTCCTGCAGGTCAGAGCCGCCTCCACTGTCTGCAGGTCAGAGCCGCCCCCCACTGTCCTGCAGGTCAGGGGGTCAGAGCCGCCCCCACTGTCTGCAGGTCAAGGTCAGAGCCGCCCCCTACTGTCCTGCAGGTCAGAGCCGCCCCCCACTACCCTGCAGGGCAGAGGGTCAGAGCCGCCCCCCACTGTCTGCAGGTCAGAGCCGCCCCCCTGTCCTGCAGGTCAGAGCCGACCCCCTGTCGTGCAGGTCAGAGCCGCCCCCCCCACTGTCTGCAGGTCAGAGCCGCCCCCACTGTCTGCAGGTCAGAGCCGCCCCCCACTGTCTGCAGGTCAGAGCCGACCCCCCTGTCTGCAGGTCAGAGCCGCCCCCCACTGTCTGCAGGTCACAGCTGACCCCCTGTCCTGCAGGTCAGAGCCGCCCCCCACTACCCTGCAGGTCAGAGGGTCAGAGCCGCCCCCCACTGTCCTGCAGGTCAGAGCCGACCCCCTTGTCCTGCAGGTCAGAGCCGCCCCCACTACCCTGCAGGTCAGAGGGTCAGAGCCGCCCCCACTGTCTGCAGGTCAGAGCCGACCCCCCTGTCCTGCAGGTCAGAGCCGCCCCCCACTACCCTGGAGGTCAGAGGGTCAGAGCCGCCCCCCATTGTCCTGCAGGTCAGAGGGTCAGAGCCGCTCCCGCCTTCGACGGCGGGAGAGGCGGCGCCGAACGCTAGGGATCTGCTCTATTGGGGTACAGGTTGTGGAGTCCGTGAGCCCGTGCGTTCAGCTCGGGCCGTAACACCCTGTAAGTTTTGCAGTGTGCCGTGGATCCGATTCACTTAGAGACAGGTTTTGTTGACATACCTTAGCCCAAGCCCAGCTAAGCCTTCCTCTCCTCCTCACTCAGGTTGCTCTTAAGCCATATTCCCCGGGGGTCGGTGCGTCGTTTAATCCGAAGTAAGTGTTTTAGGGCTAATACATATTAAGACTAATTGTAGTGGTTGACATGATGATTTTGATCGCGAAATGGAGACATGGTTTGCGAATTACTAGTTTGCGTGTTTTGACGTTTAGCTCCTGTCGGCGTTTTTGCGGCCGGTCTCTTTATCAGAGCTCACGTTTCCTCTTTGACCAAACATTCGCTAGAAGCAGATATTATGACGTGGATTTGGCATTTTTTAATGCCTCTATCGGTCCCGGACCGGTAAGGGCTCGCAATTGGCGCTGGTGTCAGAACCTATCACTTGCCTGCGGTTGTAGGACGTGACGGTGTTGGAGGACGTGGTGAAGACGCTGCTGGAAGTGCTCAACTCGTGTCTGACGGCCCAGCTGACCAACAATCCGCACCTGGTGTACGCGCTGCTGTACAACAGGGACCTGCTGCGGCAGTGTCAGACGCACGCCGCCTTCCAGCCGCTGGCGCGCAATATCGACCTGGTGAGACTCAGCCGTTCCCTGTTGTTTCTGCCGGGGGATCAGTGATGGAGGCTGTATCGCGCCCCTAGTACATCCGCGGTGCGGCATGGGCAGGTGATGGCAGTACCGACGAATGAGCGCCCCTTGCCCTGCCTCTTTAGTTTTGTATGTAGTTTGGATTTTTTTCTGATTTGTTTTGCTTGATTTTTTTCTGAGTGCTTGGTATCATTATTGAGTGTAATTTGTTTTTAAATCCTGCTGTGCTGGGAGTATCGTTTATGTTTATGCTGAGTCCTGTTATGTGTGCGCTTGGGTTTATTCTTTGCGCGTGATTGTATGCCTCGGTATGTTCCGACCGGAAGTCTGATATAACCCCCTGTCCTTGATAGGTATTGGCACATTTCCAGTCTAAGGTCGACGGTCTCTCCAAGGAGCCGAGTGTCAAAAGCGTGCTGGCTGTTATTGAAGAAAACGCCAAGATGTTTCCGGCCGACAAATTAAAAGTGAGTTTGAAAAATCTGATCTCCACATATTACATCTGTGGTAGCTCCTTCCCCCCTCGCTCCCTTAGATCATTGGTAGAACACATGATTTGACAAGTGTATAGTTTTATTACAGCGGCTTAAGTGGCCTCGGTAATTGGTCGCTTCTCCGTCGCTGACCGCTCCCTCTCGCTCGGCAGAAGTTTCCGGATCTGCGGTTCCGGTACGTGGAGGAGTCGGAGCCGGAGGCCTTCTTCGTGCCCTATGTCTGGCAGCTGGTATACGCCAGTTCTGGCCTTCATTGGCGTTCTGACACCATCTGTCTGTTTAACCCCGAGCAGAGCTGAAGCGGGGCAGTCCCCAACCCGGCCCCCAGCAGAGCTGAAGCGGGGCTGTTCCCAACCTGGCCCCGAGCAGAGCTGAAGCGGGGCAGTCCCCGGCCCCGAGCAGAGCTGAAGCGGGGCTGTGCCCAACCCGGCCCCGAGCAGAGCTGAAGCGGGCAATCCCAACCCGGCCCCGAGCAGAGCTGAGGCGGGGCAGTCCCCAACCCGGCCCCGAGCAGAGCTGAGGCGGGGCAGTCCCCAACTCAGGCCCGAGCAGAATCTAGGCGGAGCAGCCCCAACCCGGCCCCTAGCAGAGCTGAAGCGGGGCAGTCCCCAACCCGGCCCCGAGAAGAGCTGAGGCGGGGCAGTCCCCAGCTCAGTACCGAGCAGAATCTAGGCGGAGCAGCCCCAACCCGGCCCCGAGCAGAGCTGAGGCGGGATAGCCCCGAAGCGTCGGTCCTCCATCCCAGCCAGGACTGAAGCGGGGCAAACACAAACTGTGACTTGTGATGTCTGTGTGGCTGTTATCATGGAGAAAAACTGATGCGAAATCGTCGATCCTGAATGACATTTATGTGTCATGCCAGACAGGTGTTGTTAATCGCGCCCGCTTATCCACTGAGAAGCACATACCCAGAAGTCCTTTTTCTCACACCGCAAATTGAGAATTGAATGGGAATGATTTCCTGATACGACATGGGTATCAGTTGCCTTGACTGAAGAAATGCATTGCACTTCCCCGGCGGGAATTATATAGTATATTGTTTAATGTTATTGTTTGCTTCTTCGACTTGTGTTGAAGATGTGTATTGAATTGTTTATTGCGAGTTTTAAACTGATGTGGGCTAATTAGCATGTATCGGTGGGGTCGCCCAGGTGTCGGTTCGTGTCGTTTGCACCTGTTCACGCTGCAGGATGCTTGCTGTAGCCCTGAACGCCGAGATTAGTGCAACGGCGCGGCCTTGGTGTAACCGAGACTTATTGTGTCAGTATTGCCTTCACGGGCTTGTCAGATATTTCGTTTTGTTGCAGTTTTTTACCAAAAAATTGGAACGGTGTCAGTGGAGGGCGGTGGAGTGTCTAGTTTTCCGGGTTGCAACAGTTGCCAGTGCAGGTACTGGCGGTGCGCCGGTCACGGTGTCGGGATGACCCTGACCCTCGACTACCCACCTCCGAATCTGATCCCTCGCGTAGTGTGGCTGCATCGCTGTACTTTTCACCAATGCTTGGGCAAACTCTACTGCCTGGTGGCTGGTCAGAGACGATGTCGTCCAGTTGGACGTATTGTTCCGTCGTGTTGTTATCCACAAGTCTATAATTTCTTGGATTGTTAATTTGAGGAGAATGTGAAGTCGTAGTCCTGAGTTAGGAGTTTAGAGTCGCTTGCTGGGACACTGGCTGGTGTTTTATTCCATGGCCCGTGCTCCGCGGTAGAGGGCATTGAGATCGGATTGGCCCGTCACGTACTCTCTTTGATGGACTAGTCCCGAGCACCGGCGACGGACAAATATGAATGTTTCATTTTATACGTCCAACTGGACTCTCTGGCGCTAATCTAAAGAGGTTTCCCTAGCAATAGCCCACACTCCACGCATCCGGTTATGTTATATTTGTGTGACTCATCAACTAATTGTCATAGTCAAGCTTTTATGCGATTTGTTAAGTTTAGAAATTATAGTTCGGTTTTTGGGATTTATTAGATGTTATTTTTGTTCCAAGCTTTTGTTATCGTTGTGTTTTTTCTGTAGTTTAGATAATGCCCGATTTTATTAGTGAGGCCTCCCTGCATTATGAAGTACGAAAGGGCGACGGTGTTTTTGTGTATGAAGTAGTGCTGTGATTGTTCTATACGCGAGCGGCCGTCCACATGTGTACGTTATTGTCTTGTTGACCTATTACTAGAATGGCGCCGCGCGTGGAGCCAATTCAACGTCCAACATACCAAACCGACTTTTCCCTTATGCTGCGCGGGAAGTGGCAGCTAAAGTGTATTTTCTGTTTTAGTTTCTGTTGAAATCAGTGTCTGGTGGTCAAAGGGCCGGTTTATGTTCCCTCGTCACGTGCATCTGCTGCGACGCTGGGAAAACATTGCGACACGAACGGTGCCTTCGCTCCGTTACGACCGTCCACTGCGCTCGACAGCCTACCTCCGGCCACCACAAAGACCGTGGGCACCAGCCACTCGCCTGGGGGTGCAACAAGGCCAAGTTTTACAGCCTGACATTTTGGTGTGCTTGACTTTCCCCTTTTTCATCCCATTTGTATTAATATTTATGCGTACTAGATATTTTCATAGGATTGGTAAACATGTAAAAATAGTATTATTCTAGCAGCTTAAGACTAAGAGGAATGTTGCGGACACCCTATTTTTGAAAATAAGTTTAAAAGTAGCGGATACTGATGTTTTGAAGGTGTCGCCAGTGGCCCGGGGCTTCGCTTCCTGGCTTTCTGACAGGACAGCATGGATTAACATGGGATCAATTCTCATAGCGAGACTTCCATGTCCCGTTCGGCCTGGTAAAGCCTCCAAGAAGACTGCTTTTAAGCAGTGTTGAAAATAAAAATTGTTCTTAACCCACGCCCCACCGGGGGTCCGGCGCTACCTTTGCCCCACCGGGGGGACATCGATGATGGCCATCGGCCCCCCCTCTAACTCCGAAAATAAGGGGGGTTAGCGCAAATCTGCAGAGTGCATTATTGTTTGTTGTTGTTTGGGGTTTTAGGGCGCTTCAACTGCATGGTCATTTCGCGCCCCACTGTGGTTATGTTACAAACGAATGCCGGTATAGGGAGTTCGAAAGCATAGAAACATTACTGTGCCAACAGAACAGTTAATCCCGACATAATATTCATACTATGAAATACTTAGCTACGTCTCCCAGCTTCTCCCGTCAAACATTTCCGAGACGCACCAAGCTGTGCGAGCGTTCCACTCCGGCGGTGGTCTGTCCATTCTCTCCGGGTACCCAAGACCCTTTGGCGGAGAGCGGCGCAAGAATGTTGTGTCTTTATCCATGTATGCTTCCCGGACTCTTGGCCCGGGATGCCTCCCATCACTAGCGGGAGTGGGTCCCGGTCCATCCTGCCAAACATGCTGCACGTTTCCGATGCTCTCGGTGGAACCAGAGTGCAGCCTTGGCTGAAGAAGCTCTTTTTGGACCCTCGGCACCCAAATTATCTTTCCCTTCGAGTCCCGAAATGCAAAATCTGCTTTCTCTTCCCTCACGTACTGGGGGATTTTTCCTCACAACTTAAGTTTGGGGTAGAAAGCCTGCGCTTTCCGTCGCGTGCAGCTGTTCCCGGGTAGTCACTGTTTCTTGCTTTTGCAGGTGGTGTTGGTGGAGGCGGAGGTGGTGGAGGGTATGGCGGCGGCATTAACCCTGCATCCCCGCAGCCCGCGGATGGAATGGCTTCATCGTGCTCTATGCGCACGCTACGACTTTTAGGAGGTGCTGAGGAGGACCGCTCTGAAACGAGCCTTTTGGTTGCTACGTTTGATGGTGTTCTGCCTTTTGATTTTACGGATGGCTGTGATGCTGGACTTTTTACGGTTGCAGTTGTGGGTAATGCACTTTCTTTTCTATTTGGTGTAGATCCTGTGCTGTGTGTGACCGCACGAACTGTCGCTGTACCTGGAGAGCCAGAAGCATCTCCTCCGCTGAACCGTGCACGCTTCGGTGCAGGAGTATCATGGGACTGTTCAGCGACTTTCTTTGTCTCCCTCACTGGTTGTCGCCTATCAGTAACGTCCGTCTGCACCCCTTTCTCAATGGTGTCTCTAGTCGGGCCATTGGACTGCGGTGCTGCTGTCGACGCGACCGAGTCCTCAGTTGGGTCCGTTTGAACTCCGCTTTCGGTTGTGACCCTGTGTGGCGGGTCGAATGGGGTTTCAACACTCATGTCGGTTTGGTTGTCAGGCTGTGGCATCTGACCACCGATCAGATCCACGAAATCCCGGACAGACAGGTGCATGAGATCCCGCATGGTAGAGTCAAGGGTAACTGACGGCTTCGATTGCCTTGAACTCCCGACAAGCGCGTCGCGGAACGGGGAGTACTGGACCAGAGACCCATCTCTCACGCTCAGCTTCGGAGAGCCATGTGCTATGTCACGCTTACGTCCTGTCACACTTGCCCCACCTGTCATGGATGGCTCCGGATGGAAAGAAGCTTCGTGGAACGGTTTGCTGGTTTGCCTTAGGGTTTGGGATTTTTCCTGAGCTACTTTCTTTGATTTGACTTTTAGCTTTTCTCTTTCCGAAACGAAGATGGGACATGTGCGCGACCAGGCTTCATGGTCACCCTCACACGCAACGCATTTGGCACTCTTTGCTTTGCACGATGAAGTGCCGTGACCTACATCGGAGCATCTGGGGCACCGCTCCGGCTTTTTGCAAAATTTTGCGATGTGGCCGTAGTCCTGACAGCGGAAACAGCGAGTGGGGTCAGGCACATATGCACGCACACGCACGGAGAACCAACCAATCCGCAGCTTTTGGGGCAGCTCCCTGCTATCGAACGTCAGTACAAATTTACTCGTTGGAACCAGCTTCCCTTCCTCTCTCCGGTTCATCCTTCGGACCTTAGTGACCCCCTGGCCCTTTAGACCGGTGAGAATCTCCTCCTCAGTCGCTTCTCCAAGTTCGTTGCAGGTAACAACACCCATGACGCTGTTTTTGGTTGGGTGTAGTCCGACTGATATGGGCACTGACACTGGGGAATGGTCTTTTCCAACATAGGACAGGTTTTTCGCGGCCAACAGGTTAGATGTTTCCGCTCCTGATGACATCAACACTTCTAGTTTCACATCCGAATAACGATAAACATGAGTTGAGGTTCCAAATTTGGCTAATGCTTCCACGACCTGGAAAGGATTCATCTTGTAACCGTCTTCGAGGTGGATCACTAGGACCTTCGGATCAGTCTCACTCCCTTCAAGGGGGTGGATCAAAGTTGGGTTCGTCCCCGACACCGCGGGGGAAGGAGCATGGGTTTCTGGATTTTGAGAGGCCATGATGAGTTTATCACCTTCGGCCCCCGGGTTACCATGTATCAATGACTGGGCCCGGAGGCTGGTGCAGTGCCTACGGGGGCAGGTGCGCCCGTCTCAGAGGGGCGAGAGATACTCACACAACCCCTCCGATCAGAACGCACCCACCCCCTTGACGCCATCAGCTCATTGGGCTGGCAGGGCCATGAGTCGGGACGAAGCAAAACGCGGCAGCCCTCACGCAGCAGTGAATGCGGTCCACCAGGCGCGCGCAACAGGCCGGAGTCTCGCAAATCGACGGTTTCCAAAACCCCGGCCCGCGTCGCGCCCGGCAAGAACTAACACAGCCCCCACCGCGAAGGGCGCCGCGCCGCACGCCCGAAACATAATCCCCCCTGCCCAGCTGGACCGAGCGACAGTGCCTGTAGACACTGCCGCTTCGCTAGGCCGCCCGCGGCAGCCTACGGACGGCTTACCCTCGGTTAGATCGAGATATCTGGGCCAAAGGGGGCGTGTTGGAGCCCTCGGGACTGACCCGCCCGAGGGGGACCTCAACCCCCAGGATCCCGTCAACCTCGTCGCCGAGGCTCGAGATAGGCCTCGAGTGGGCGCCTTACACCCATAAAATGCCGAAGAAGGCAAATAACTGTGGGGGCAACAACTAAGACATAAAAGGATGGTAGGAACTAAGAATAATCAACAAAGTAAGAGAACAAAAACAAACAGGAGCTACATGCTGGGAGGTGCAGGACAGAGCTGACCCGATCCAATACGGTTACCGACCAGGTAACAAAGGGCCCGTAAGGCAGCCATCAGCATCACCGCGGACATCACCAACAGAGCCACCGACGCCGACTCTTATCAACTGAGGTCGGAAGAGGCGGCGGCCGCCGGATGGCCAGACATGATGCGTCCGCGGTGATGCAAAGACGTGCCTCCCAGGGCTGACTGGGGCCCCGGGCGCGTCACACCCCTTTGCTCCAATCTTTACTTGCCGGACGAATCCGGCAAGTGAAGATCGGTCCCCTGAGGGATGCAGAGTGCATTAGAAAGCTCGTGTGAATTCAATAAGATGTTATTTTGCATGTTTAAGCGCTCAGGTCAATGGTTTGACCTCTGGAGGTCAAGATAGGTCACGATAGGCTATTTCCAATAAAATTTTATACGCTGAAGAAACCTGGGCATAGCTCTCACGCAACGGTGTTTTGACTTCCAGAGGTCACCTCGTGATCTACTATGACCTGAGGTCACGAAAGTTCAGAAAGTGACATTGCCGTATATCAAATGAAAGCCAGTGACGAGACATACACGATGACGTTTGATTCAGCACTCTTGCTTGATTAGGTCAAAAGTTATCGTCAAAATACTGTTTTTGACCCCTGGTAACCTGTGATGACTTTAAATAGGTCAAAGAGAAAACATCACCCCCGGGATCCGTGGAAAGGTGTCCGAGAACGCTTCTCTGAGCAATCTGAGCATTTACAATCATTTTTGTGATTTTTAAATCATAAGATAGCTTTTCCCATGCTTTTTCAATAGGAGAGGTCACTCGTGGCCTGACGTCAGGTCATGAAATCGAAAAATCCCGGATATACATTTTGTAGGCCCTGGAGGGGCCATGAAGTGTAGAAAGTTCCATATCGATCGGCCAAGAAATGTAGCTATAGTATAGCTCAAAAGTTAAAGTGGGGTGGCCTTGGTTGACCTGACCCAGTGTGACCCGGGGTAAACAACTTTCAAGGATGATGGGAAAATTATGTGGTAAGATGTAGAGCCCTCAACCGCGGTTCTGCGCATCGTCGTTTTTCTGTTATTCGGAAAATCCTTAGGGGGGCATCGATGGCCCCCGGTGGGGCGAGGCTTAAACAAGTTTATTTGGTCAAGGTCTTAGCAAAAAAATATAATAAAACTTAGCATGAGCCTGGTTAACGTGCCGATGGGTATCCGGCTTTTCTGGCGCGTCAATGAAATTAAGACCTGGCGCCGCATTAGATTTTACTGTGCGCACAGAGACGGGTGTAAATTCGTTCATTCAGGGTTGTGACATTTCCCACCACCCAACCCTCGCGAGTGCTCGGGCCTGCCAACGTCAGTGCATGAACGCTTTGCCTATTCACTCGCTATTGCCCGCTCAATGATTATTCTCAGCATTGATCGCAACTCCAATGCAAAATTAAAATAGTTTAAACCGGGTACTTTAACTACGGGTACAACCAAGTTTCCTACTAAATATAGTCCTCCCATGATGACGTCACCGCCCTTTCCTACTAGTTATAGGAGATTCTACTAAGTTTTTGATGATCGCTGAACATACCACGTTTGGGCGTATTTGGCACCAATCTAGTATAAATCAAAATCAACTTGTTTCACCCATTTGACAGTAACCTTGATCTCACGGCGAGCAGCGTATTTTACGTAAATCTAATGAAAAATTATAACACTTAAAGAATTTTTGACAGGGCAGCATTTATTTGATCAACTCAGGCCTACCTAATAGCCGAGAGAAATAAATTTACTTCGCTGAAGAGATCACCGGTGTGTATTGTCTTCTGCTGCGGTACCACCAAAGCCAATCAAGGTCGAAATCAAAGCCAATCAAAATCGAGATTGTCTTACTGCAAACAGCTGTTAGTGCTGAACCTGTCCTTATTTTGACACGCTCTGGAAATTTGTAAAATAATATTTTTACTGGAGTTTTTGCAAACGTCTGATGGTTTCAATAAAACTCTTTTAGTTTCTGTTCAACCGTATAATTCTGTTGATACAGTTCTAAATGGCTTTTGAGCTTCGAAAGTGAATTTTCCAATGCCCTGCATAGTAACTGTTTGCCTCTCCGCCTGATGACGTAATGCTGCCAAACACTTAACGGTCTGGTTTAAACATTCACTCTAATTTTGGCTGCTCGGCTGCCTTCTTACTCCTCGTGATTGGTAAAAAAAAACTTGGGCACTAATATACCAGTACACCTGGCCAATGTTTGCCTGTTCAAATCAGGCATTGATGCTTAAAATAAATCAGTGGAGGAACTCCGCTGGTAAATGGAAAACCAAGCAGGGGCTACCCTATTTTTCTCGGAGTTGGAGGGGGTTTTAAAGGGAGATACGCGAAAAAAATATTATTGTGGTTTCTTGCTATTTGAAAACATATTGATTAAATCGTTTCGTACCTCGGTTCTTCAGTCGTTTTTTTACAAAATTCCCAGGATGACGAAGCTTTTGCGTCAGATGCGTCATGTGACCCAGGTATGAAAACTCCCGTGCTTCTGATTGGTCAATTGCGATTTCTTTTAAGTCATATATTTCTGCCTCAAAAGAGTTTTTGAATTCTGTTTTTTAAGTAATTTTGTATGTGATAGTTCAAGGTTCTACACCACTTTATAGGACAGATGGGACATAGTTCTTAGAGAAATTGATGGTCATAGCCGAGGCTACGTCATTTAACCGATTTACCGTGAGAATTATCGATAAGTCGTCTAGAAATGTTGACTTTGAGAGCGATTTTAAGGCATTTGTAGGCTGAATTCGCAAAAAATGAGAATAGGACTTCTGAAACAACTTTTTGTGACCTTTTGACCTGGCCAATAATTTTGTCCGCGTATCTCCCTTTAAAGAGGTAGTTACGGCCGCGGTGCCAGACTTTATAATAGGTAGCTTCCACTCCGGCGGGTAGTATTCATAACACGCAGAGCTCTGGCTTCGACCGGAACTTTTATTAGCGGTATCTCCTCCTGACACAGGTCTGAAATCCATTCCCTGATCACAATCAGGTGTGGTCCGTATGCCTGTGAAGGTGCCCGTTTCTTTGATCGAATCAAATTCAAATCTCGAAATTCAATGTGTGTCCTTTTTACTTTCACCCACGTCCCCTTCCCCCACGGTGAAATTTCCCGATTCCTCCCTTATTCAGATGATAAGAATCGTTTGCGCTGTGTAGCAAAAACATTTTCTTTCCCTCTGCTTCCTCCACTCAATTATTTCTTTCCAATGCCAGTGGGGATTGCGATAAAGAAATTATCGATTCATTCATGCACAATTCTGAAATTCATTCACTTTCGTTAAGTTTCTATAATGGTAGGCACTAGGCTCCATCGAATACATATCAAGGGGCTGGGGCTGCCCTAAGTTATAAGGTTTATAACCTTAATTCAAGTGACCTCTCTCCCATCCCGTGATACGCCAGTTTTTTACAGCTGTCTTGAGTACGGACTGCAAACACATCAGTACCAACTCCAGGCCCTAAAAATTCATCAAACTCGCTGGACGAGCCTCCAATCGCTGGTCGAGACAAAGAATACCACGTAACTTATGAAAATATATTTCCCCGATATTCAAGTCAACATGCATGCGCTAAATGTATGAACAAAACACGCAAACGGAAAAATCCAACCGCGCGGCTTGGTTCTTACTGGCCATATTCCCTACCCGAGAGCGCAGCGGTACATTTTGGAAGACTCTAGCTGGTTTCCCCGAAAGCTGATGAAGCAATTGCCCTCCCAGCCGGCGGTCCCAGCGCTTCAGTTTTAACGCGGCATAACCCGCCAGGTACCGATAGCCTCTGATTTCTGGAACGCGTCTGAAAGGCACAAACATTCTGAACCGGTCGAATATCCTGGGAGTAGAAACGTGCACTTCCGGAATTAAGCACACACTGCACTTGGTGGAAAAAATGACCTGGTCATTCTTTCACACGGAATGCTTGTACAGCCACTCCTTTAAATATAACTTCTATCAAGAGCTACATGATATGATTACAAACGATATGCACAAACATCAATACAAGGCACCCAAACACAAACTGGAGTATTCTCACAGCAAAAACACCCTGACGCCGTCTCGCTGATCGCTAGGAATTGATCGCTCATGATTGATCTCTCATCCGCTCGCGGCGGCGTCCCGTAGCACCCGAAAAAAACACGGCAAACACATGACTGACTGCGAGGTATAACGTCATGGTGGAAAGCACATGTCCGTTAAAACACGGTGCGGCATGAACGCGGCGGAGCATGACGAGAACACTTAAATAAATATGCTCGCACAAGAACAAAAAGGCAAAGCCAACTGTCCGGTAAGAGAAAAATAACTCGTGATGGGAAGGCTCAGTCAACGGATACGTCTGACTTTATGCCTGAAGCCGACCTGGAAAAAGACAAACACGCGCGCCAGGTAATTTCAGGTTCACCACGGCTTCGTTGACAGCGTATGTAAGCTCACAAAACCCATGACAGATCAACAAAAATTGTCTTCCAGCACTAACTGCGGGTAACTTGCTAGCAGAAATAAATCAAATAATATTGCAGGTCTTCAAATATTGACCGTACGACCAAAGCTCGACGAAGACAACCCACATGCACTATATTTATTGTCGATGTTTTCTCTAACGAAATTTGCCAGCAACAGAGCCTGTCATTGCGCTTCTATCAGGGTGCCACAGGGAAAGAGTCCGGTGCGCCGAAGAGCTCACTCCGAAAGACCCTGTATCACAAGCTGTCAAAAACGGAACCAAGGCACTACCACGTTGCCGCGGAATCACCGCGTAAAGGCCACGATCACTCCAAAACGAGCGCAGAGCAAATATTCGACAGTAAGCTCGGAGACGCCCCAGGAGCGGCCGCCGGTCTCCAGCACCGACGTCCTCGTAGGGGACTAGTGGCGCCTAGTGGAGCGGCGGCCGACCTCCGTGGGGCAGTCCGTCCAACGATGGACACCAACCATCCTGGCGACCGCTTTGAGCCGGAGCTGAAACAACCCCATATGTATCCCAAAGCTCACTAGTTTCAACCGACAGGTCGATGAGAAGCAGCTCCCCTCGCCTGATCTCAGCAGCTTGAGTAGTGGGAGGGTAGCTGTGTTTTGTCTGTAGGGTGAGGGTGTGTGGCGCAGCAGTCAGAGGCAGCATTTTTTCTGGGCGCCGCTGGAGCCGAGCCGTACGCTCTGACGGCCGGTGGCGGCGCGGCTCTCCCGAAACTGGCGCACCGCGTCCCCCGCGCAGTCGTTGAAAATCCGGTCAAACACCTCCACTGCCAGAAACGCCACCGCAAGGCATTACGAAACACGCCTGCACGATATCAAGCTTTCTTGTGCGGTAACAATCATGCAAGACCAAACGCGCGGCTGCTCAATTCGGTATTTTATAAGACTCTTGTTCGATGAAAAACGGAAACTTTCCCAACGCTACAGAACACAGGAAAATACCCACTGCTTAATATAAAAGCAAGCAGCATACGCTAGCATGTGCATACGAAAGGTAGTATTTCAGTGATTATACTGTATATAATCAATATATTGCATGTTACTGATACTGCCCAGAAAGCCTTAACAGAAGTTTGAGACAGGTGGAACTGCATTTGATTGTTCTGCTGCTTTTGAGATGTATATGTAGTTTAATTTTTTTATTTAAGACTCGGAAGTCCCGTAACGAATTACGTATGATCAGCTTATACAGCAGAATGAAACGACATTTTTAACAGATCATCATTAAAGCATGAATACAGTCGATTTTCTACATCAATACAGGATGACTTCTGGTGAAAAAGGCACCTCCAGTGTACCATTTTCACTTCGAGGTTATCGAGGAAGAGACAATAATATCTATGTTACACTGCAAAACTATTTGTTCCATGCCTTGTCTTTGAAAGCAGAGATAAACACCAATGATTTAAGCAATAGTTCTGACCTGAACAGCAGGACTTCTTGTTATACGAAACATTAGGGAGATATTGCCTGATGAATATTTGCGGAATCAACAACACTCGTTACAGTTCGGGACACGGTCGTTTTATAAGCTATCCAATGACGGAAACCAACTTCAATTTTAAGACTGATAAAAGGCTATAAGGACACGCTACGCTTCCACATATGTGTATTCCCAGTAAATTTACGGTACAAACATGTCTCAACCAGACTGGTGGTACACCATCTTCACTGGAAATCACCAAATGGCTAAACAAGCCGTGATATTGCCAGCTCTCAATCGATACACCTCGCCCACCAAACCGCACTGCATATACAGATAGCCCTCAGTCGGCACGCTGGCGCGCTGGGCCGTACCTCCCTGGAGCCTACCACTCACCGACGTTGTACCCGGTGAGGGACGAAGTCTCGAGCACACAGGTGGCCCTCACACTGTCGGCGTAGTCGACGGCGTCGTGGTAGTCCACCTGACGCGCCGCCCGGCCCTGCTTCTGGATGATGTCCAGCTTCGTCCCCACCAGGTATATCCGGCAGCCCTGCAACCAGGGTACAGACCACCGGCCATTCAGATACGAGCAGCGGTATATTTAGAGATGACGTTTGAACTATGTTCTAGTTGGGGGTTCCCACTTGAAAGTTGGGAGGGCATGGGTGACTGGATAGTTCTCTCCTCCGCCGCAGATTCCGGGTTGTTGTTTGGATGTATGGGCGCACCAACCAGTGCAGTCATATAGCGTCCATGGATTCCGGGTTGTATGGGTGTATGGGCGCGCCAACCAGTGTGTCCATATAGCGTCCACAGATTCCGGGGTCTTGTTTGGGTTTAGGGGCGCGCCAGCCAGTGTGCTTATATAGCACCCACACATTCCGGGCTGTTTGGGTTTAGTGGCGCGCCAGTCAGTGTGTTTATATAGCACCCACACATTCCGGGTTGTTTGGGTTTAGTGGCGCGCCAGCCAGTGTGGTCAATCGCCGATAGATTCCAGGTTCAAGTCTCGGCTGGCGCCCCGAATGAGTGTAACATGATTCCCGAAATCCCTTCCATAGAGGGTTTTTGGAATCGGTTTTTAATCGTCGTACAACCCTCACAGTTTATGCGTCGTTTAAATACAATTCAAAAGGAGACGAAAATTATTGGCAGTATTGCGAAGTGCAGTCACTGTTCGAAGCGGCCAATATTGCCGGCAATCATGTTTGGTAGCAAAACGAAAGAAGACCCGCGCCACTATCTTTCCAAAAATTTCGGGACGGGAATATCCACAATTCATGTTTGCAGAAAACAGTCAAAATAACGAAAACTTGACGACTCGCTCGATAAACTTGGCATGAAAGCTGAGCATTTTATTCGTTTGTGGGAGTGGAGCTTGGGTTGAACCACTTATCTCGCGATTTTTCTCTCATCACAGCATCCTCTCTAAATCCTTAGATACGCGAAAGAATAAGCTCGGTCAAAATATCTTCAACGCATGGTACGTTCACGAGAGAGCATGTCATATTTTGTAGCAATTCAGTTATGTAATATTTAGGTTTTGAAGATGAAAAATAATTGATAAAATATACTCTTTTCCGTTTATTTATAATAATGCGGACTTTACCTTGTTTCGATTCTTTATATATCTATATTCACAAGATAACTTTAATTAATACGTCATAGAATTACCAAAAGCAAATAGCCATCGCAACAAATTGCGCTATAATTCAATTATCGCCACCAGTGACTATGATATTCCTTTCATTTGGTATCAGTGATATGAAACAAAATTATTTCTGCTTTGAGAATGCCCCCAAAGAAACTTCTGATGTAGGAAGGAAATCATCTCTGCTTTGTAGGTATGACATTTTTCAAATGCAATCACAATTCTAAATTATTCTAAACTCGAGACGTCAAGGTTCATCTTCTAGGCCGAACAGGCCAAGGATAGCAGATATTTATTCAAAATGTGTCTAGCACGCTTTGGGGAGGGGGTAGCAAAACGTTTCCAAACATGATAAAAATTTCAATCCTGATGATAGGTAAATGGATTTTCTGGCGCCGTGGTGACGTCACAACATGGCGCCTCGTGACCAGGGGCAGCAACTCGGTGTCTGAAGGCACACAGATGCTGTGCTCGTTTTTAAAAACGTATTCGGCCACTCCATTGCTGGGGCGTTGTCAGACCCTGGCCAAAGGACAGGACATGCGATCACTCAACCAGTCCAGGTTTAGTATCCGTTGACTGCGAGCATTCCCAGCACGGGTCACTTTTCTCTTACCGGACAGTTGTCTTTGCCTTTTTGTTCTTGTGCGAGCATATTTATTTAAGTGTTCTCGTCATGCTCCGCCGCGTTCATGCCGCACCGTGTTTTAACGGGCATGTGCTTTCCACCATGACGTTATACCTCGCAGTCAGTCATGTGTTTGCCTTTTTTTGGACGCCGCAGCTAGTGGATGAGAGACGCCAGTTTGCCTACACTGTAGACGGGGAGGTGACGTAATAACTTCATGTAATCTGTTTCTATGTAAAAGGTCAAGGTCACGACCTTTTTCATGCCAAGCCCTCATTTCTCACCCAAAGGCTGTTATAGAGCCAGTTATATTGTAAATTATTGGGAATATGTCATATTGTTACGCCATTGGTGACCTTGCATGACCTTCCCCTCAAATTTTTAGAGAACATTGTATAGGACCTTCCCTCTACGACCTTAGTCCACTTAGTATATTTCCGTCTTTTCCGCATAATCCCCTCATTTCCCAACAGGTCTCCAGCACGGCCAGGTTTGACTTTTCGGCCTCGTTTGACCTTGAAGATATTGACATAGGTCAATGAAACTTGGCTATAATGTAGATCACCATAGCCCCACGTACCCCAAAACGAGCGTCGTTTTTATCGCCCTCTTGTTTTTTATATCTCAGAGGGAGCATTTTAGTACCCCCTCCATCGCGCGTTGACGCCCGACCCCTCTCCACTGTGCGGGTTAAGAGGACACTTTCTTAATCATTCGGTATGTTTTACCGGCTGGTCCCGATTGTGCCTTTTTACTGGCTTCAGGGAAGAAAATTTTGGAGGAATTTTCCACATTATCACGTAAAGCAGAACTATGGAGCTTTCAAATCTCGTCAACAGCCAAAATAAGTCTGGCAAATGCCCATAGGTACACATCTATGTTGACGGAGTTGATCTCAACTTTTCCACCCTCAAAAAAGCTTTTCGGTGGCAGTTTCTCACCACATTCAATAAGAAAGCTCGAAGAGATTTCAGTGTCTTTTGAAATCCACATTCTTAGCTGTTGACAGATGCCTGATCTCAATGTGTTGAGTCAACTGCCATATATGACGCTTAATTCGCGCCCCAGTGGGCCTCCGAACCACCCTCGCCCCGGTGATGGGTGTTTGAATACCCCTCCCCTCGAACTCGGCCCCTATGCAGGATAGCGAAAAAACGCGAAAACTGGTGGATAGGTCATAAAAATTCATGAAGAAACTATATTAGTCACTTTCTGGTTCACGTCAATATTGAGGTCATGACAGGTCAAAGAAGTTGGCATTTTGAGCAATGTTTTTGGGCTCCAGCATCGGACAGAGTTTAGTTAGAATCACTTTGTAGGCACCATTCACATCCTCTCGTCACGGCGAATCGAATAATGTATAATATGACCATACTCTGTTAAAGGGAGATACGCGAAAAATTATTATTGTGGTTTCTTGCTATTTGAAAAAATCCTGATTACGAAACTGTCCATCATTTTTGTATCTTCCGCAAAATTTTGGGAGGTCAATCACTTATTATCGAAATGGGTTAACAGTTCCGATTAAATGCTGAAACCTTCACCCATCACTTACTTTTCGAAAAATATTTTAAGTTGAAAAGTAATGTTTTTGTAATAACAAATATATGTTCTCCTGTATTTGTATTCGAATTAATTTTACAAAGCCTTTAAAAAATACAAAATTGATTAGTTTGCACTGAAAACGGAAAAAAACATAATTACTCAAGTCTTCAGCCGTTTCGTACCTCGGGCCTTGAGTCGTCTTCTGCGTCCGCCCCAAGATGACGAAGCTTTTGCGTCAGAAAGGTCACGTGACCCCCATATCAGGTGGCTGTACGCTCTGATTGGTCCATTGTGATTTCTTTAAAGTCCTATATTTGTGTTTTAAGATTATTTTTAGCTGTAGCTTTTTTAAAACAACTTTTTATTTAATAGTTTTAAACTTTCAAGTCACTGCTTAGGAAAAATGGGACCGGTTTTTTTAGAGAATTTCCGGTTTTCCATGTATTTTCAACGCAGAGGCCATGGTCCGTACTTGACCTTAAGTCATCGATATTAAAAATCCCAGAATACATGTTGTAGCACTCGGTGGGCCCATTATGCAGTATGAGTTTCAATCCGATAGATTCACCCATTTCTTACTTATGCCACCTTAAACATTTGAGGTGAGGTCACTTGACCTGCACTGGTGACCTGACCAGAGATGACCCAACCTTTAAATGTTGGGGAAAGTTGCGGAATTGATCAAGGATAAAGTGTGCCAAGTACGGCGGCGCTTCCAGCACACATTTTTCGTGCCTCCGGAAAAAACCCGAGGGGGTGTTCAAACACCCCCAACGGTGCGAGGGTTAAGATGAAAATGTCCAAATTCATCCAAAACCTTCAAATTTTGTTGGACTTCAAACAGCTGACCAAAAAGAAATTCTCATCAACATCAATATATACAGGTATATAGCCCAAGTACGTAAATGTCTGATACCTACCTTTATTTCTCCTATCATTTTCGAAAGGTAAATTCTACCAAAATATTGCAATTGTCGGGCAGAATTGAACATTTTATTGTATCTCGAAGGACTTATAACGGAATTCAAAAACCCAGGACAAATAAATCAAGGCATCACTAGAAATATGAGGACCTCAAAAGTTAACTGACATTTTCTTGAGCCCTCCGCCCAGATTTGGAGAGAAACTGCGGTAAAAATACGTATTTTTTAGCAAAAATTGGTTTGGCCTAATGGAGCAAAGCAAACTCCACATTCACAATCAGAAAAATTAAATAAGCTGGGTACACGATTCAATCATACAATCACTTCGACATTTAGCCACAGCTAAAGGCCCACAATTGTTCTAAACGTGATCAAGGCATTTGCAACAAATGCGCGACATTGGAGCCGAATATCCGCTGTTATTCAAAATAACACATTTTAACCTCGATCCAGAAACGAACTTCATATAAGAGACTAACATCACCAAAACTGAGGTAGCTTTCCTGATACATAACGCTGTTAAAAGAAATAGGCTGATTCGGGTCCCGGAGTGGGGAGGGAAACGAACACTCCACCTCATGACACAAAAACGACGTGACGCGAGACGAGTAGTAAAAGTTCTGCGGAGTGTTCTATGTATGAGCGGCATACTGGCACCGCCCTACTTGACAGCACCCCGACCACAGTTGCTTGTCACATATGGCTGTACTTCTTAAATTTACCGGACCAGCTATTGTGGATGATGACAAGTAAGGGTATTAACCCTTGCCCCGGTGGCGGGTACGAGCCACCTTCGCCCTGGTGGGGGCTAAAAAGACCCCCCACGATCTCGAAAACTAAGAGAGCTAGAAAAGCGCAAAACAGCAATCTAAAGCTCTTCGAAAATGATATCGAAAATACTTCGGTATTTTTCTTGTCAGGTCAATATCAAGGTCACCAGAGGTCAAAATAGGTCAAATCGCTAATATGAGGTGTACTAAGAAAACCTCATATATCTCAAACTATGATAGCTAGAAAAATTTTTCTAACACCATTCGAAGCTCTTGAAATGCGCTTTCATTACAGTGGCATTCATTTTCGTGTCAGGTCAAAGCCTAGAGAGCTACAGGTCACTAAATATTGGGCATATTCTTGGGAATGTCCATAGCCACCCATGCATAAGGGCGTTTACTTTTTCGCTAATAGCTTCCAAACAAAACAAGATACAGCCATAGTTTATGCACCGTTGCAATCCTCTCGTCAATACGAATCGAATGATATATGATATTGCTATTCCAGGTCAAATTTAAGAATTTGACCTGACCAGGTCAACGGTCTGACCCAACTTGACCTGGTATAGTCATGATGTATATCATTTGACTTCCAGTGACTATACAAACACTTTGGTGACAAAATAAAAGCTCCATCTTAGTTTATTCAAATTGTATAGAGGAAAACACCAAAAATGCTTATTTGACCTAAGGTGACCTTTTAAAGGTCACAAGTCAAAAATTTTGGCAACAACTTCAGAAATGGGCTAAGAGCAAGTCGCAACCGATGTTTGAAGTTGATTCCATCCATACTTACTGAGCAAAGCTCATTTCGTGATTTTCCCATGTATTGACAATGGGGAGGTCATGCTCTGCACATGACCTTAGGTCACCAATATCAAAATCCCGGAACAAATGTTGTAGCTCCTGGTGGGCCCAATATGTGGTATGAGTTCCAACTTGATCGATTAACCCTTCTTTTAGTTATGCGGTCCTAAGTATTTTTGAGGTGAGGTCACTTCACCTGGCCTGGTGACCTGACCTGATATGACCTTGAGCCAAAATTTTAGAAAGATGTCAAAATGATGAAGGAACAGCTAGACCAAGTTTGGCGGCGCTGCGCGCCGGTTTTTTGGTCACTTCGGAAAACCCGAGGGGGTCTAAAGACCCCCACCCGGGCGAAGGTTAAGTTAATATTGCATCTACCTGATAGATATTCATGCGATCCTTGAAGGTCGTTTTGAAAGTTTCTGGGCCATTCCTTCTGTACAATGGAGGACGATAACAATCAATACCAGCAGCAGCACCACGTTTTAACACCCGCCCGAGTGGGTCTCCGAGCCACCTTCGCCCTGGTGGGGGTATTCAAATACCCCCTCGAACTCGGCCCTTATGCGGGAAAGTGAAAAAAACGCGAACGCTGGTGGATATCGCATACAAATTTATGAAGAAACTACAAAGGCCACTTTTTGGTCCGGGTGAATATTAACACGCGCATTGACGGGGACGGGTAACCGCCCCTTGGGTTTTTTTAAGATAGCATAAAAACGGCAAGGCGTAGCGCCGCCGTACTTGGCATACCCTTTCTCTGATCGTTTTTACAACTTTAAAAAATAAGCTTATGTCATCTCAGGTCAGGTCACCAGTACAGGTCAAGTGACCTGACCTCAAAAACAGCTTAAGATAGCATAAGTCAGAACACGGTGAACTTATCCGATTGAAACTGATACCACATAATGAACCCACCGAGTTCTCCAAAATATGTCCCGTTATTTCTTATATCGATGACCTAAGGTCAGGTACGAGCCATGACTTCTCCATTGGAAATACATGGGAAGTGGCTTTAACTAAATAACTTGGTAATTGATGGTGATTGTGTTTATTTAGTTTCATTAGATTTGCCTTGTCTTTGCAGTTCTAATGATACGCATTTTGACCTAATCTGACCTTGACCTGATCTCAGGTCAGGTCAAATGCCATATTTGGCCTGATTTGACCTAGCAAGGTCATATTATATATCATTCGATTCGGCTTGCTGCAGGGATTCGAATGGTTTAAATTATTTTTTTTTTTTTTTTTTTTTTTTTTTTATTATATTATATATATATATATATATTTACTTGTTCAGATGTAAGGACCGAAAACCTTCATGTAAATGTTATCCCTATGAAGGCATGAGCCGTGTTCCAGCTGTCAGCAGAGTTTTGACAGCACCAATCAGCGGGCCGCGTTGCGCCGACGTCACAGAACTGTAGCCTCTCCCCGGGAACTAGTTCTAGAGGTTTTACGGGCTGATGGCCTGCTGTTTGCGCTGATGAAAAATAGCAAGTGCACGAATAGGCAGCCTAATATTTTTTAATGGTATGAAGGATTAAGTTCCCTTTGCTAAGCACAAACAAGAGGCGATTGTGGCACTGATGTTACTTTTCTGGAGGAGAGGTTAGAGGTCCTGCTGACAAAACTGTGCTGACAGCTGGAACAGGGCTATGCTTTCACCTCTGTGGGACGGGGAGCGTGAGCGCTCCGTCCAGCGGCGGCTGGCTGACTGAGCCGGCCGACGGCGCATGCGCGCTGCCCGCTGCTGACCCGGGAGGGGTCAGCCGGGCTGGAGAGTGGCAGTACGTGCCGGTGGGCTGGTGACGAAGGGTCGGTTGGTGCTGGATAAGAATACAAGCAGACATCAAAGACACCGAGTGTTACGTCCCAACATTTGGCGCGGTCGGTAGGACCAAGCGCTCGGTAAGTTGCGAGAAAGGTGAGTTCACATTATATTTTTTTCCTCTAAATGGACGCATATTGTAAAACTGTGAGCATGCTGTTGCGGTGTTGATCACCCAATAATTTTTTTTAGCTGATTATTCGGCTCATAAACCGTTTCGGTTGGATTTCCTACCGAAATAAAATAAGAAAAGGGACGGCCTATGACGGCGTTTCTTTGCGCCTGTGCAATTGTCATTCGCTGTTTTAGCGAGAGCCATTAAGTAACGAGTTCGGATTAACGACTCGGCCATAGAGGGAAACTTTTCAGTTCCCGTGCTCAGCCGAATGCGGACCGTTTCGGCCCATTTGTGAGCATAAAAAACGACCTATTACGGCGTTTTAAGTGCGTTAGTTGAATATACTTCGCTGTTTGCAGCGATATCGTTTTGATTCGAGTTCGGATTAACGACTCGGCTGTGGAGTGGCAGTGCTCCATTCCATACTTCAACGAATGTGGGCCGTTTCGGCGCATCCGTGAGCATTTTGGTTCTATAAAGACGGCCTATAACGGCGTTTTGCCCCATATTTATCAATAAGATCTGCTGTTTTCAGCGATAGAAATTATATTCGTGTCGGATTAGCGACGCAACAGTAGAGTGTTTGCGTTTTGCCTTGATTTCTTTGTGCTCTGGCGAACGCGGACCGTTTCGGCGCATTCGTGAGAATTTTTCTCATTCGATCTGGTCCGCAGGGTTTCTGGCGACTAATAATTAAACCGAGTTCGGATTACCGGCACAACCAGAGCAAGAGGCGTTTCTCGCTCAAATAGCTCTCAGTTACTGCATTGTTGGACAACTAAAATAATTTTTTTTCTAGTGATCACAATATTAGGAATCCAAGAATAACCCTAGCTTCAGGTACATTTTTGTTTTGCTTCTCAATTGACAAATATAAATGTTACTGATCTATAGCCAGAAAGGAAACGAGATAACGCCTTGCCAATTGCATTTCGTGAACGGGGATTGTAGGCGATCATACACGCAGCTGTAAAACGATACTTTCCCGGCACGATCTCCAGATCCCAGAAGCACAAGCTTGCACATTGATTTTGAAAAACTATTTTCTTTTACCAATAACAGCCATTGCCACGCATCAGGTAGTTCTTTTCTACCAACATTATTGTGCCAAATTAAAAACCGCACTCGTTTTTTTTGTCCAAACTTAATCTCAACCAAACCAGACCATAATGTCAGAGTTAGCAGTCAAAATCGCAAACACAACGAAGTTCACGGGGCAAGGGGGAGATGACTGGAGACTTGGATTTCACGCTTTGAAATCCGTTTCTGCGATGTGGAGGAAAGTAAATTATCGGGCTTGTTACGCGACGTTTTGGACGGGTCAGCACTAGATGAATGTGGGAAGTTAGGAAAAACTATTTATACAGATTACAAGAAACTAAAGGAGGCCCTGGAAAAGAAATATGGCACCAGCTCTAACACGCGGCGAGCCCACGCAGAGCTTCGACAAGCGAGTCAGCTTCCCGGCGAGGATACAGATATGTTTGCAGAAAGGATAAAAAAGCTGACACAGCTAGCTTATCCGGCACTTACAACTAAACAACTAGAAGCTACCGCTTTCGAGCATTTCATGTGTGGGCTTTCGGACCATATGCTGCAAGAAAAGCTGCATGGAAGAGACGACATAATCTCCCTGGATGCAGCAGTACAGGAAGCTAGGAAGATGAAGGAACGCAAGGAAACGCTGGCAGCAATGCAGGCGGCGGTAAAAGGCGGGGAACACGTAGCAGTAGCAGCGCATGGGGCATTAACGGCATCCACAACTGCGAGAGAGGACGAGCGACAGAACTCATCACTGCTCGCCATGATGGAGGAACTGCAGAACGAGGTCAAGGAGCTGAAGACCCATGTGGAAAAAAACAACTGAAGACGCAAGGAAGGAGCAAGGAGGGGGCCGCCTGTTTCGAGTGCGGTGATAACACCCACTTTAGAAGGGATTGCCCGCGGTTGTTTGGTCCAGGCCGCCAGGTAAATCGCCCGTCCGGTGCAATGAACAACCTCGGACAGCGAAGCAACAGGGCGTGTTTTGAGTGCGGGGATCCCGGCCACCTGAGACAGAACTGCCCTCAGTGGTTACGAAGGGGGCGGCAGACAGCCCAGCGACTGCAGTCGACGGGGGTAGAGCGGCAACCAAGGCTGGGATTTCAATGCCTGGGATGTGGTAGACACGGACATTCTGTGTCAGAATGTTGGAGAACGCCTGTCTCAGCTGGGGGTGCGGGTTTCCAGCATTCCTCTGGGGATAGGGGCACGGTCACATGTCTGAACTGTGGACAGCAGGGGCATTGGGCAGCTGAGTGTCGTTTCAGATCTCAGCCAGTCACGGAGAATGCGAATAGAAGGGAGTAATTCTATGGTAATCCGAGTAGAACAAATGCTGAGGAGAATCGGGCGGGGAAACGGGCAGTGACTGGGGCTGCGCAGCAGGCGCCAGTCAAAAACCCGGACACATCGTCACACCTAAAGCACGCTGCTATCGTAAGAGTGGAGGTCGAGGGACAGGGTACTTGGGCCCTCATTGATTCTGGCGCGGACACTTCTATGATAAGCAGGGGAGTTCGCCGATTCCGTTATCCCCAAGGCTGCTGTCCAAAAGGGGTCCTTTGGAAGCATAACCCAAGCTGGGGGAGACAAAATCGAGGTCACGGGACTAGCGGAGGTCGCACTGGCGATACAGTCACTGGAGTTTACGCAACCCATGATGATCATACCAGGCCTCATCTACAAAATAATACTGGGAAGAGATTTCTGCTGCATGCATAATACGATCCTGGATGACAAGGCCGCATTATTCAAGATCAAGGGACTACATCTGCCCCTGCCCACATATGAGGAGCTGCGCCCGAAGAAATCACGCGTAATAACATGCTCTGCGGTGTCTATTCCCGCTAGATCCCGAACGACAGCGTACCTGAAGGTACATGCTTTGGATGGGGTACCACACGGGCCCACGGAAGGAAAATGGCAGGGCGTTTTAGAACCTTGTCGTTCAGAAGAAAAACAAGAGTGGCGAGTCCCAAGGGCAGTAACAAACGTGAAGGACGACGTCACAGTACCTGTTCACATCACAAATATTGGGGGACATTCACTGACCATTCCATCCGGCGTCGAAGTTGGCACGTTTCATACTATCCAGACAGATGGAACAGGTGTGTATGAAATTTCGACAGCAGCGCTTACGGAACAGGAAGCGGAACCAGCGGAACGAGACAAAGTCATTCGCGAGCTTGGTCTAGAAGAGGCAGCGGTGTCAGAGCCGGGAAAAAGGGTGCTTGGAAGATTGGTGGACGAATACATCGATATCTTCAGCAAGAATGATGATGACCTAGGGAAGACCAAGCTGTTGAAGCATCATATTGACACGGGCACAGCTGCCCCGATTCGACAACGGCCCCGTCGAATACCCTTGAAGCTGAGAGAGGAGGTGGAACGTCAAAAAGACAAGATGCTGAGAGACGGAATCATCGAAGAGAGTTCAAGCCCATGGTGTTCTCCGATCGTCCTAGCCAAGAAAAAAGATGGCAGCTTTAGGTTTTGCGTGGACTTGAGATCAGTGAACGCAGTTACCCAGAGCCTTCCGGTCCCTATCCCTAGGATTGATGAAAGTCTGGATAGCCTCGCAGGAGCCAAATTCTTTTCAACTTTGGACATGGCTGCGGGATATTGGCAAATGGATCTCGCGGAGGAGGATAAGGAAAAGACTGCGTTCAGCACCGGCAAGGGTCTCCACCAGTTTCGAGCCATGCCATTCGGCTTGAAAAACGCTGGCGCGACTTTCCAACGTCTGATGGAATTGGTACTTGCGGGGGTCGACTCAAAAAGCTGCCTGGTCTATATAGATGATGTAATCGTCTTCGGAGAAACGGAACAGGCACACCTCAAGCACTTGGAAGAAGTCTTTCAGAGGATCCGAGAAGCAGGGATGAAACTAAAGCCCAGAAAGTGTTGCCTCGCCAGGGATCAGGTAGTGTTCCTGGGTCACAAGGTGGGAAGGACGGGAGTTCATCCTGACCCTGCGAATGTCGAAAAAGTCAGGAACTGGCCACGACCTCAAAGGGCTGAAGATCTCAGGAGCTTCCTGGGGCTGGCCAGCTTCTATTCAAGATTCGTGCCGGGGTATTCCGACTTGGTGAAGCCACTCAGGAGGCGGCAGAGAAAAAAGGTGACCTGACATGGACAGCGGAGCTTCTCGAAAGCTTCGAGAAGACCAAAGGAAAACTAACTTCGCCACCAGTATTAACCCTACCCTCATTCAAGGGGAGGTTCAGCATAGCGACAGACGCCTCGAACTCGGCGGTGGGGGCTGTGTTGACTGAAACTGTCGATGGGGATGACAAGGTAGTGGCATATGCCAGTAAAGTTCTGAACAGGAGTGAAAAAATGGCACACATACGATAAGGAGTTATGGGCAGTCGTATGGGCGATTAAACATTTCCGACACTATCTCGCAGCCACAACATTCACTGTGCTGACCGACCACAAGCCTCTCCTTAACCTACCTCATTCCATCAAGGTGGAGGGCGACGCCACAGGTAGAAGGGGACGCTGGGCCCTGGAGCTAAGCACGTATGATTTTGAGGTGGTGTATCGAAAAGGCTTGGACAATGGTAACGCAGACGCCATGTCCAGACAAGTGTCGAAACACACGGATACAGCGGTAGAGTCCTCGGGGGAGGGCGACGAGAACACCATATACTATACGGCAGCGGCCCAAGAGGAGGGTCCGCAAGCAGCCGCCAGTGACAAGAGCTCATCCGACAATGAAATCCCAGACGAAAGTTTGCGGAGGGAGCAGGAATTGGACCCAATCTTAAGTGAAGTCCTGGATTGGGTACGACAAGGACATCTTCCACCGAAGAAGAGGCTTAGGAAGCGTTGCCGTGAACTGCGTCTTCTGGCTCGATTGTTTGATGACCTGAGCATCGAAAACGAGATATTAGTGCTACATAGAGCGAGAGACGATATTGTTTCAACTGTCCCTCTTTTACCAGTCACATGGCGTCGGGAGGTCCTGAGGATGCTTCATGATGATGTCTCAGCGGGTCACCTGGGCGCGACCAGGACATTGGAAAAAGTTAAGGCCAGATTTTTCTGGCCAACTATGCACAGAGACGTGTTAGACTACTGTGAAACATGCAGGGATTGTCAAAGGCGCAGCCGCCCATGCCCACGCCCGCAGGCTTCATTCCGCACAGATTCATATTCGCGGCCATTTGAAAGAGTGGCACTCGATATTACCGAGATGCCAATGTCACCAAGAGGAAATAAGTACGCCCTCGTGGCAATGGACTATTTTTCCAAATTTGTGTTCACATACCCGATGCCAAATCAGACAGCGGAGACCGTGTCAGGGTGTTTACTCGACATGGTGCTTCGCCAGGGGGTTCCGGAAAGACTTCACTCTGACCAGGGAGGCAATTCGAAGCAGCAGTCTTTCAAGATTTGTGTAGGAGATTAGGAATAAAAAAGACCCGCACGTCACCATACCGGCCCCAGAGTGATGGTATGGTAGAGAGGTTTAATCGGACATTGAAGGATATGACGGCGAAATACATCAAACCTTGCGGGTCTGATTGGGAGAAACACCTCCCGTTTTTGACGTTTGCCTACAATACCTCCAAGCATGCGGTGACAGGCTACTCCCCGTTCTACCTCGTTCACGGCCGTGAAGCACGTCTCCCTGTAGATGAATTAATCGGGACAGAGCGGGGGGTGGTCAGCGTCAACTGCTTCGTCGACAACAACTTACGTAGGTTGCGGGCCGCCTTTAACCATGTTAAGGACAACATCGACCAGGCTGCCTTTGACATGGTGGTGGGACAGCAGGGCGCAACAGAGGAGGCCGCATACGCCTCGGGGCAGAAAGTTTGGGTCGCAGATCACGTCGCTAGTGCAGGCGGCAAGCGAAAGTTGGGGCTGTACTATAAGGGCCCTGGGATAATTCTGCAAAGGGAGGGACCGAGTAAGTCAGGGATGGTATACAAGATTCGACTACCTGACGGCAAGGAGACGAGGGTTCATCATGACCACCTGAAGCCAGTGAAAGAACAAGACTTGAGCCGGACCGCAGCTAGGAAGGGTAACAAAGAGTCAGATGGGCTGATAACAGACCAACCCAGGAATACTAGGAACGGGGGAAATACCCCCCAGGCCAGGGGGGTGAGAGGGAAGGACATGAGCAGCCCCTCAGTACCCAACATCTCCCATGATCCCAGACTGGCTTTGGGGGTCTGACAATAACTCCAAGGAGGGGAGAAGTGATACAACCTATGTAACCCGCAGTGGAAGGTCAATACGGCCCCCAGATAGACTGCAGCTAGAGTTCTAGTCGCGGAAGCGGGTTGAGCCTCTTACTCAACGGCAACATTTGGAAGCAATACAACGTAGGACAACCCGTTCGAGTCCGTTGACGGCCGGGCAGTCAGTAGATAGGCTTGACTAACCACACTTTCTGTTTCAGAGATGGAAGAGTTCTCTTTGTTCCGGCAGCGGATCTCCAGCCTGGAGGCGAGGCTTGCGCATCCCTGCAGGGGCTGTCAGGAGCTCACTCGAAGAGTGGAAGCCCTCGAGCAGCGACGACAGGAGGAGGCGCAGGGAGGTGACGATGGCGCGTGCGAAGATCCAATCGACACTCTACTTCGGGAGGCGAACGGGGTCCGAATGGAGGATTTTGAGGAGGGAGCAGCTGTGAAGGAAGTGGACGACCTCGAGCAGTTTCTGGCGGACTTCACAGACAACGGGATCTCCAACCGAGACGAAGTCCCAGGAAACAGCACTGAGGAAGCACCGGCCAGGCGTCACCTCATATTGGGGGACTCCATCGCGAGGGGCTGTCACTGCCAGTTCCAGAGGGTGATACACTAATGAACCTGGCCGAGGGCGGGAACACCTGGCGACGAGAGGATCGCGTCCTGGAGGAGCATCTGAGGGAGTGGAGAGAGGAAGCCGCGAGACGCAAAGAAAAAACGGGCTCAATATTTATATGGATGGGGGGCAACGAGGCGTATGGGAGGCCAGGAGGTAATCCGGACGGCTTGTCGGAGGAGACGGTTAACGGGGTGCTGCTCATGCTCAGCGCATTTCCCGTTGTGGTGGCTGGGCCCACTGTGCGCCTCTGGGCCGACAGAGGCAAGCCGTACGAGGAGACAGCCGCCTTCGTCGCGGACCGGCGCCTCGGCGATTTAGCTGAGTGCGCAGGCGTCAGGTTCCGGAGGTACCTTGGTCGGGCCCTGACGGTGTGCAAAAGGATGGGGGGCAGAAGCGGCATGTGGTGGAGGCCACCGATTATTTTGCGGACCACCTCGGGATCCACCTCAGCGGAGTGGATACCGCCGGGTCGAAGACCGCCTTAAGGACGTTTTTATGTGAACGCAGGTCGGGTGCCAGAGTTGCGGGAGTGTAAAGGTGACGGAGTGTGTTTTTTTTTGTTGGGAGAGAGGGGAAGTGTCAGAGGCCCGGGGCATCTCGGAGCCCTGATAACAGGATTCGGGTGCCTTGGGGGCTCTTGGTCTCATGGCAGTGCCTTTATTGCTATTTGTTGGATGTGCTTGGGGCCTCCAGGCATCTCTAGGTCCTGATAACAGGATTGGAGTGCCTTGGGGGCCTCTGGGTCATCAATGGTAGCGCAGTGTGTGTCCCTGTATCACGGGGTGACGTTTTCTTTTGTTTAGGGGGAGGACTGTGGGACGGGGAGCGTGAGCGCTCCGTCCAGCGGCGGCTGGCTGACTGAGCCGGCCGACGGCGCATGCGCGCTGCCCGCTGCTGACCCGGGAGGGGTCAGCCGGGCTGGAGAGTGGCAGTACGTGCCGGTGGGCTGGTGACGAAGGGTCGGTTGGTGCTGGATAAGAATACAAGCAGACATCAAAGACACCGAGTGTTACGTCCCAACACCTCTATAGTGACCTTAAATGTGGCCTGAAAAAAATGTTCCAAATATTTTCGACGGGGAAGTGGATGGGCTACCTAACGCCGTTTACCGTTTTTCGCTACCTAGTGTGACTGTAAACTGGGAGTCCATGGCCACCTTGCTAGATTCATTGAAAACTTTCTCAGGGCAGAAAATTCAAAGTGCGTTGCGGCACCGCCTTTTCCTACCTGACATCTCAAGACCAGGGCACACACCAGGGTAGCGTTTTATCTCCGACCCTCTTCCTAGTCATGATCAATGTCATTTTTTCCAAAAAGCTACCGCCTGGAGTTAAGTACTCCCTATTTGCAGATGATGTCGCTATTTGGAAGTCCACTCCGGTCGACACCAGGCGGCGCAGTCAACCAGAATTCAAAACCGCAACTACCGAACTGCAGGGTAGTCTCGACGACATCGATACTTGGTGCAATTCAATGGGTCTATCACTTTCGGCCGAAAAGTCATCAGTCGTAGTCTTTGCCAGGCCAGGTGTGCGACACGAAGTTCCTCAGCTCCAAATCTCAGGCAAACCCATTGAATGCGCGAAAAGCTTCAAATTCTTAGGCGTCATCCTTGATACCCGCCTTAGTTTTAACGAGCATATTACCAAAGTCGTCTCTAGCTGTAAAAAAAACGAGTCAATATCCTCCGCATGCCCGGCGGAACAGAGTACGGTGGGAATCGAAAGACTCTGCTCATGCTCTACAAGTCCTTGATCCGGCCCATACTTGAATATAATTCGTTCGTCTTTGACTCAACATACAACACTAATAAGCTAAAGCTAGAGCGCATCCAAAACGCAAGTGTCCGGGCAGCCACAGGCGCGCTCAGAATCCCCCATCACCAGCTTGTTAGTGGACAGTGGGCTGTGCCTTCTCCAAACAAGACGCCACTCCCCGCTTATCTCTTACTATATCAAGGTCCAATCTACCGAAAATCACCCGGCGAAACAATGTTTCGCCCACCCTGGACGTGTTTAAAAACTAATCGGACAACCTGGCCTCCATTTAAGAATAGAATAGCTAAGACCCTGGAAACCCTGAACCTTGCGATCCCAGAAGCCATAGGCAAACCCCAACTCTCCCGCTTTTGGACTCGCAAACAGCCCAAAGTCGAGTTTCTTTTCACCACACGCAAAGACAACCTCACCACAGAGGAGATCTCTCAGAAATTCTTAGAGTTCCAGTCTAACAACACTGGCAAAACCTTCATCTTCACAGACGGCTCTAAAATGGGCGAAAAAATAGGCCTCAGCATCTGGGGGCAAAATATTTGCCTCCAAAAAAGACTTCCGGACAACTGCTCTATCTTTACTGCCGAGGCTGTCGCCATCCTAGATACACTAGTTCTGATTAAAACCCTAAATATTAATTCAGCCGTCATCTGTTCCAGGGTATTTAATAGGGTACAACCAAGTTTCCTACTAAATATAGTCCTCCCATGATGACGTCACCGCCCTTTCCTACTAAGTTCTAAGAGATTCTACTAACTTTTTGGAAGGATCAGCTGGAACATACCAAGTTTGGGCGTATTTGGCAGCAATCTAGTATAAATCGAAATCAACTTGTTTCACCCATTTGACAGTAGCCTTGATCTCAACGGCGAGCGGCGTATTTTACGTAAATCTAATGAAAAATAATAACACTTCAAAGAATTTGCTGAAAGGGCATGCATTTATTTGATCAACTCAGGCCTACTTAAAAGCCGAGAGAAATAAGTTTACCTTCGCTCAAGAGATCACCAGTGTTTATTGTCTTCTGCTGGAGGTACCACCAACAGCCAATCAATACCTTCGCTCAAGAGATCACCGGTGTTTATTGTCTTCTGCTGGAGGTACCACCAACAGCCAATCAAAGGTCAGAAATCAACAGCCAATCAAAATCGAGATTAGTCTTACTGCAAACAGCTGTTAGTGCTGAAACTGTCCTTATTTTGACCCGCTCTGGAAAATTTGTAAAAACAATATTCTTCACTGGAGTTTTTGCAAAACGTCTGATGGTTTCACAAATAAAATTTTTTTAGCTTTCTGTTCAACCATATAAGTTTTGTTGATACAGTTCTAAAATAGGTTATTTAGAGCTTCGAAAAAGTGCAATTTCTCCAATGCTCTGCATAGTAACTGTTGTGCCTCTCCAGCCATGATGACGTAATGCTGCCAAACAACTTGAACGGGGTCTGATCTGTTCAGACTCTAAATCTGTTTTGCAAGCTATCACTAACGTCGTCAACCCCAGCCATCACGTAGAAGCAGACATCCAGAAGGGTCCCGACGATATCCCAGATGTCTCTTTTCTTTGGATCCCGGGCCACTGCAAAATTCTCGGAAATGAAAAAGCCACGAACACGCCAAAAAAAATATCTAGAAATCAGAGACGTAACACCTCTCACATGGTCTGGAGACGATAGCAAAGCTCTCCTCCAGAACCATATCCGGAAGTACATCCAAAATGACTGGACCACTAACCACAGCGCCCATTTATTCCATATAAAGCCTAACATCGGCTACTGGCCCAGCTCCAACCAAAACAGTCGCCGGCGTAAGGTCATCCTGACCAGACTCAGAAGCGGACACACCAAATTAAATGCCTATGGGCGTGTAGGTACCTGTGGTACCTGCTCTGCCATGGAAAATCCCAACCATATCCTAATCGACTATCCCCAGCACGATGCCCATAGGCAGCCCATGCTAGATTATTACCGCATCAGAAATATCCCAATAAACCTTTCCACTCTTCTCGGCAATGATCACCCTGAGCTGCTGGACAAGCTCTTTACATTCCTGAAGGCTACTAGGCTCCGAGAGCTTTATCTGAACGTCTATGATGGCAGGTATGAAAAATACCTGCATCCGAAGAGCACCCCTCATATTAGAAATAACAATTACACTATAGACGTCCCCTGACAAATTTCAACAATAGGTGCTTCCAACTAGGCTTTAACTGTCTGGTCCTAAGGTATGGTAGACTGAGAATAGCTCCCACCATAGGAAAAAAGTTCAACTAACCAACTAACCCTAACTAACCATCCGTTCATGTTTGCTAACCAACTAAACCCTAACTTAAGGACTACTAACTATACTAACCACATCTAAGACTCACAACTAACCAACTCACGCCCCTCCCTAACACTCTATCTGTTCTATTACCCTTCTCTCTTCCTCTATGCGGTGGCTACCCAGCCAGAGAGGGTGCTGTAACCTCACCTCCTGGTTGCAGGATAAAGAACCGCGGCATGACGTCATAATGCTTGCGGGTGTTTCTAATAAGCCAAAATTATTATTTTTCAATGGAGGAACTCGAGTAACGTAAGCAAAACGGTCATTCGATAACAAGGAACAAAATTAAAAAAACTAATCTTTACGCTAGCAAGCCTCTTCACGTACCCTCTTAAATCCTACCTGTGCCCCAGGCTCGGCATCTCTGCCGTAGCAATCCCCTTCCCTCGCAAGTGTTGCTACACTTCGCGACCCATTCCTTGTAATAAGATTCGCCCCTTTGTTCTGCGACATTAAAGTAAACACCCTCCCGGAAAATTTTCCCCCACACTTTAGAGGCGGGCAAAGGTGCTTTGCACAGAACGCCTTATAAAAAGCCCTTAACTAACTAACTCGAGACCTTAGGGGGGCGGGTACCCCCGTCACAGCGAAGGTGGTTCAGATGCCCGTCAAGGCGCGTATTAAGGTCATGACTGGTCAAAGAAGGTGGCAAGTCAGAGAAGTGTGTCTGGGCTTTAGCGATTGACAGAGTTGAGTTAGAATCAATTTTAGGCACCATTCGCTTCCTCTTGCTACGGCGAGTCAAATGATGCAGTATATCACTATACTAGCTCAAAACATACAAATGACCTAACCTAAGGTCAGGTCAAGATCACTGTATGACCTGGCACAGTCAATATGCATAGCGATCGACTCAATAATAATGCATACGTAATGATATCAAAATACAAGCTTTATCATCATGTCCGGCAAAGTTATTGACCCAAGTCTGAAAACTTATTTAAGTAGCCCCAGATGATCTCTCACAGGCCACAGGTTCAAACTTGCAACATGAACCTTAGAAAACGGCCAAGGATACTACGATTTGGAGAATATGGAGGTATTCTAAGCTGAGTCTACACAAATAGGGACATTTTCCCCGTTTTACCCACGCATTTCCAATGGAGAGGTCATGATCCGTATCTGACATAAGGACATCGACATGAAAAATACCAGAAAATATATTGTGGGAAAATATATTGTGGGTGGGCCCATTATGTATTACGCGGTTCAATTGGATAGACTTTGTTATGGTATCTTCTTTGTTATGCAATCTTAAACTTTTTGGAGGTGAGGTCACTTGACCTGCACTGATGACCTGACCTGAGATACCTCGACCTTAAATTTTGGTGAAAGTTGCAGAGTTGATCAAGGATAAGGTGTGTCAAGTACAGCGGCGCTCTCACGCCGCCATTGTTTGGTGCCGCCGAAAAAAACCCGAGGGAATGCTCAAACACCCTTCCCCCACTGGGCCAAGGGTTAAAGCACTTCATATCATATAAAGCTATTGGGTATATCAGGGCACAGCTTCAGCGGGGCGCCCTGACCGCTTAGTCCTGGCCATAGGTACGAAACAACGCCAAGAGACACCACCGATGAACTAGCCTCTTTTCTCTTGAGATCTAATGATCTTAGCGACACTATTGTGCTGCGTTTCACAATCTGCGGCTTTAGACGAAAACCCAGGCACAGAACAGCCAGAATTTCCACGGACTCATAACGGTTTTGAGTTACATGTTCTGTTCACTCCTGAGCCCACACCACTCCTGCGTCCTGAACTCCTCTGTCCTGTGTTTATTTCTTTTCTCCATATACCTGATCGTCAAGTTAAGCGATTTCGTGTTCATATCAGGGATTGAAATACTGATTACTGTATAAAAAATCATGTATTGCCTATTTGACCCAGAGTAGCTATCATAAATGGGAGAGGATCAAGTCTAGTCAAGAAAGCGGTCCAGATAAAAATACTTAGGGAAAAGTTATGTTGCTCCCTATGTCAAAGGGAAAGTTCCTCGATCTAGTACATAATTACATAGAGTAGCTCAAATTGTCATAACAAATTGAGTATGAAAAACCCGATATGGGGACTGGATTAACCCAAGGACTTTGGAATGCCTTTTTCATTCACTGACTGCACATTTTTGCTCAAGTTTTTCATCTACCCAATGGCGAATAAATTGTTGGGGCAAAGCATTATGGTGTTTCGAATGCGGTCGATCCAACTACGATCCGACTGACGTTGGCTCTGTTTTTGCAAAAGCACCGAGGACTTGCCCACTCTTCCACCTCTGCATAATGATGGTAGAACAACAACAGCCTTCACAAGCACATGATGACAAAGTGTTCACCCGTAATGCATTGCCAGGCTTGATTGCTCTGAGTAGGTACTTAAGTTGCCAACGGCCGTGTTATTCATCATGATCATGTTTGGGGTTTTAGGGAGCACCGTGTTATTCCAAAGGTTGTTGTAATGTTTGCCATTTCAGCACAAAGACACAGCCTGACGAATGCGACAGCCCAACAGAGTCAGTACAGGTCTGGGGGGCGAGGTATCGAACTACAGCTCCGCCCTAAACACATGGAAAGCAGTAGTGGGTACTGAATATACCTTTTAGCAGTAGTAGGTACTGAAGCGAAACTTCTCCTATTGACTGATCATTATTTTCCGATTTAAAACTATTCCATCAGCATTGACACCACGAATTTCCAGAAAAGATGCGGGTGACCCAATTTGGTATCCTGTGTACACTGTTGTTTACAGATCCAGCGTTCACGCAAATGTTCCCGGTAATGAAGGCTCAGATAGTGGAGAATCTCAGCCCGGTCCATACCGTCTACGCCGAGCGACCGACACAATGCGCCGTGATGTGCGTGCGACAGTCCTGGGAAAGCTGTGCTGCCTTCAACCACCGCGGCGACGGCCGGTGCCAGCTGCTGTCCCGCAGCGGCATCTGCGGCCCCTCCTGTCCATCGCCGACGAAAGCGGCGGCACATTCGCCATACAGAAGGTGCCGTGTCCGCAGACATGCCGAGGACTGAGAACCCACCACCCCCAGCGTCCCAGCGGGGTGTACCGTCTGTACGCGGTACACCTGCCGGTGTACTGCGACCAGGAGCACAACGGCGGCGGCTGGACGCTGCTGCTGACGGCCAGCACCGCCAGCTGGACACCAGAGACCGTGCTGGCCAGAAACGTGACGAAGCCGAGTCTCAGCAGCGACTACTCCATACTGGGCCGGGGCGACCGGCTGATCGCGGGCAGCGCGGCGCCGGAGTTCCTCTACAGGTCAGTACGGCCGATACCCAGAAACAAGCTGTAGGAAAACATGCACCGTTTAGGTTTCCCAGAACACTTTTCACGTAGCCAGACTGACAGGCCTTGTTTCGTGTACACATCTGCCCCCAGAGAAAGAACGTAAATAATTATCGGACGCAAGTCAGAGAGTCTTCGATGGCAGGAGCATTCCATATTTCAGCACATGCGATGGTCCATTTCACATCCCACTCTCTTCGATTTTCTTCAAACTTACATTGACCATTGGAAGCCCACAACACGCCAATGATATTTCTAGGTCGCTAGGTGGAAAGTTTCGGGAATTATAGCCTCCGACAATTCTAAAATTTGCCGGCCCAGCAATCAACGATAGTTGATGGAACAAGTAGGGGCAGTGACAACATAAACATGTTTTATTAATATGGATGGTTTTTCGCTTCTGTTAGAAAATTCCACAAAAGTTACCGTTTTAAAAGCGTTATGCATCGCATGATGGCTCAAAGCGGAGAGCGAAATGCCTGCCCGTTTGCAGAGTGAGACAATAACTGCATTCGGGATTAGATCAGGAATTGTCGGAATAATCAGCTGAAAAGTTTTGCAGTTACATTAAACTATCAAAAAGTTTTTTATTGTAGTTCGTAAGAAATACAGTACGCATCATAGGCGCCATGACTGACCATTAAACACGAAATATCGCAGCCATTGAAAAATGTCAATTTATCAAGACAGCGCCTGTGTGTCCAAAAATGTTTCGCTTTTATTCCAATCGGCCCGCTATATATCACAAATCCACGGTCATACTCCTTTAATAATATGCTACAGTATTCCACAACGTGACGACCATAAATATCCTACAACCCCTCAGAAGTTTCCACACACCAGACATTTTCCTATCATGTCCATTTACAAAAAATAAAAATAAATGAATAAAGGAAGGAAGATGGAAAATTCAAACATAATGGGAACGGTCGAGGTAGGCCGGCAAAGGTTTCAGATTTGGGGATTCGGACAAATCTCTCCTTGCCACGAGCGTAGAAGGAGGGGGGGCGGGTCCAGCCCTCGTCAGCCAAGGGAAAACATCAAGTCTAATCGCTTAAATAATTATGGGGACTACTTTAAGAAATATGTTGACGTGCTTCACGAAACACGTACGTAAAAGGCGGGAGATTGCTTAGGCATTTTGTATCGGTAGTTATCGCACGTGAGCTGTTGGACGTTTATGCGTTTTCCAAAAATCTCAGTTTTACGCTTTCATCTCCCTTCGATATTTGGCCGTTCACATACCTGGTGTCAGCTTTCAGATAAACGCTGAAGAATCCATATTTAACTTACTGGTCTCCTTTATGCCCCAAACTCTATGTATAGAGACAGTAATTCCAATCACTGAAACAGGAAGTAAAAGAACGACAATATTAATAAAAACAAGTTAATGTTGTCAGTGCCTGACCCTTTGTTCCATCGACAATCGTATACAGGTCAATTCCACAGCGCCTGGGGTTTAGGGACAAGCAGACATGCCCTCCGTAACGCGTGGGATGTGCCAACGCCGCCTACCTATGTGTCATCGTCCGCTTACCATCCTTAAAGGAAAATGCCCACGGTTTTTATTTTCCATCTCGATATTATGACACGTGCTCTTTTATGTGCGATCGCTAGTTTTTAACCCACGCTGAAGCACATATCTCAAAACTATTTAATTTATTTGACAGCTTTTTTCTGTAAACAAGAAATATCTCAGAATTGTCGTGATTCAGTTCATTGGGTCATGTTAAACATGTTGATACATAATTGTACCCACTTATCATTATTTTTATTGGATAAAATAGCTGCAGAAGAAATTGCTGCGCAGGCAAAGTGCAAAATGGCCGGAACTAAAACTCCTGGACCCTTTCACCTAGCAACCGACATATGTCACACGCGTGCTCCAGCCTACCAGTAACTCCATACACAAAGTTTAAATATAATTGGAGATTTGAGGGAGTACGGCCTGTGCTGAACTGTTGTGGAATACCCTTGCACCTTCTCAACAATATCTTTGCTCCAAAGCCTTCCCTAGCGTGCCTCCTCCCATTTGTCCCCACGCCTTCTCCAATCTTATCCACGATAATATTAAACCTCCAAAGACATCTGATTCAGATCCATTTCAAGGCGATTTCATATGGCTGCAGCAGTTGTTAGGTTTAGGGGTTCCAGTTGCCCGTTTCTCTCTAATCACATTCGCAGTTTCCCTCCAAACAGTTCCCGAAAACATGAGAGTTCCAGGTCTGAGTGAAAGAGTGAGCCTTCTGCCGGGGAGTAGTAACGCCGTCGTGTTCGCGACAGGTTGGAGGGAGGACGGAAGAGGCGCGTCTGCAGTGGGGTGGCATATGGAGGGCTAACCGCTCCGAATCCCTGACCAGCGACAGTCCCGGCTCCGCCACTGCCATGCTAGAACGGTTCAGCCAATGGACCACCAGTCGCAACTCCCTCGGGGACCGTCTGCCCTGGATCAACAACGGAAGCGAGTGGGGACAGGAGGTGGTGCTCACCACCAGCGCTGGCGAGAGCACCTGGGGCACGGTGGCCTCAGCGGAAGAGACGGGCCACTCTCCATCAGCGTGGATCGCCGACCGGGCCAGCGACTCCGGCACCGTCCTCTACTGGATTCGAGTGTAGGGGACAGGGTGACGGGCGGGAGTGCTACACAGCTGCGTCCGCAGTGTGGCCGGTGATGTGCTACCAGCCGGGTAGCGGCACATGTGTACATCTACTTCTTACCCGGTCTAAATCTAGCTAGGGCAGTCGATCAGTAGTTTGTTTCAACATTTTCATAAATAGTTTATAAACAGACCGACAAAAATTATCACAGCAATCCATATCGAAACCATCGGTGAACATTTCCCACTACAGAGAAACATATCCACCTCTCCTGGCAGACTAGGTTGAAGGTCAGGGCAGAGTGGCGGCGAAAAACAGCCTAACCCTGAGCGTAACTTACCTCCACACGGAGTTTGATTTCGTCCACGTATTTTTTGGCCTTCTCCCAGTGTGCGGCGTTGGTGAGATCGTAGCAGACAACGGCTGCGGTCGACTCGCGCATATACAACGGCAGCCAGCTCTCGTACCTGGAGGCACAGCACCCACTCAGACACCCTCACCACACCGGCAAACGTGGCAGGGCTTCGACCCAATCTACAGCGTGCAGTGTCTTATCAAGTTTTTTCGAGCCCCTAAACCCGCTGGATTCTAACCCAAGGCAATGTTTGCTTTCTCATTACTCCCCCTGCCCTTGTCTGTACGCAGTCGCATATGATGACATGACATGGCATGACAGACGTGGGTATAAAACTGCATTTAGTCCTGTGTGCCGTAACAAACGTAACATGTGCAGGGTGTTTTCCTTTACTAGTGTCTCGAGCACAAACTCTACAGTCTAACTACACAAGTGGGCGCTATATGACCACACAGGCTGGCGCGTCCCCAAGCCTAAATAATCAATCCAACCGCACAAGTGTGATTAGTAAAGATGGGTACGGCAATTGACGCAGTAAGAAACAAGAACGAGCGTATTATAAGAGCAGGCAGCATATGCTAGCAGGCGTATTCGAAATGAGGTATGTGACTGATTATATTGCATATAATCGTCCAGAAACCTTTCAGAGACGTTTCAGACACGTGAAAATACAAATAGCTGTTCCGCTCCTTTTGAAATGCAGATACAACCGAATACTTCTGCTTTAAGACTGGGAAACCCCAATACTAACTATGCATGGTTAGCTTAAGCGGATGGGCACATATAGCCTCAGCAGCTGACATGCCCAAAAACCCCATCATCATCAGCTTAGAAAGCAGAGTGAAATTCAACGTCGTCGTCATCATCATCGCCATCCTCATCATCATTATCAACATCACCATCACTAAAAATCATCCAACATTCATCATCATCATTTGCATTGTTATTTTCGCATAATGAAAAGAATCGAATAGAACCAAAGACAAAAGCAAAAGAAAGAAAACATGGCAAACCAAGTAATAACGAGGACAAAAAAAGGCATTTAACAAGCAAAAGAGAAGCATCAAAAATCTAAAGAAATGGACTAATAAGTTATCAGTGAGAACCGGATACAATGTGGCTAATTGATAACACATGCAGAAATAGAACAAAGCAGATGTACAAAGATAAGGATAAGAGGAAAACAAGGTGCAAAACAAGCCTAGCCAATGAAAGAAAAACAGCCGAAAGTACCTCACAAAAGAAAAATAATAATACAAAGTACTATGAAGTCAAACCTCGCCAAGATGGGGGTGTTTCAACCCCCATCCCACCTCAAATTTTCCGGAGGAACGAAAAAAGCGGCGCGAAGCGCCACCGCACTTGGTACACCTTAGACTTAATGAATTCTGCAACATTGTTCCGAATTTTAAGGTTGGGTCATCTTAGGTCAGGTCACCAGTGACTCACCAAGTGATCTCACCTCCAAAAATGTTTAAGGCGGCATAAGTACACGGTGAATTTATCGAATTGAAACTTATACCACATAATGGACCCGCCGGGTACTAGAAAATATATTCCGGGATTTTTCATATCAATGACCTAGGGTCAGGCACGGATCATGACGTCTCCGTCGGAAATGCATAGGGAAAATGGAAATGGCCAAAATAGTCTCTTATTCTGTAGATACCGCTTGAAATACGTATTCTCGAGATCATAGTATACTAGGCTCCTTTATAGGTTCATTTTGCACATTAGGACCTGTGACCTCTGAAAGGTCATCTGGGGCTTCTTAAGCAGGTTTTCAGACTTGAGTCGATAGCTTTGCCGGAAATGACGATAAAGCTTTTATTTTGTTGCCATGGGTGTTTGAACCCCCCCCGCACCAGGGCGAAGGTGGCTCGGAGGCCCATCGGGGGCGGGTGTTGAACTACGATAAAGACAAGAGTAGATTACCATATTTTACGTCCCTTCTATTCAATGCCGCTCAGTATGAAACAATAAAACAGCGTCACAATCCGTAATACATCGCGAAAAACGAGTAGCATGACTACAAAGTCGTCTGGACCCACCCCTCCCCCTCCCCCCGAGTCTACAGCTTACATTAATAGAGACCGAACGCAAACAATACCCGGACCAAACCACTACAATAACACAATTTTAGAGTCGCAATGCTTCAACAAAGTTCAGTCTAGACTCTACCGCAAAGTTTAGTATTATAGGATTTAGTCAGTGCGCACTGCTCGTTACACTATCCTCATCCATTAGGAGCGTCTTGAGTGGAGGGCAGTGTCATCGGTCACTACACGGCAGGAAACCCCCGCTAGGACGCAGATGGGTTCCGCTGCGACAGCTGGGGAAGGCCGGGCTCCAGTTGTTTCACGTTCCTGTCACGCCTGTGAGTGGCTGCAGGGCGGCACGGGCGCGAGGCTGAGCTGCGCGCACGCCACAAAATAAGCTAGGCGGCGGCTTCGTCAAGCTTCGGAAGTGACATCCCTGGGGGCTAACTCGCCTATGGTAGTTCGAGCGGGCCCGTCAGATAATGAAGATCCGGCCACTAAGCGTAAGGGCCATCACGCAGCGCAGGCGCAACAGCTTCAGCAACGCAACCCATCATGAGGACCTTCTCGTAGACATATCGAGTCCACCTCCAGCGCGAAACCAGCTGTCTGCTGAAGGTCACGACGTGCCTCCTGGCGGGCGCCTTCAGAACAGCACAACCGGAGAGGTGCTGGGTCTATAAATGCAGCAGGATCTGCGTCCAGAACAGCTCGTTGATGTTGACTGCCGGCTGGTAGGTGTGGTACTGCGTGTCAACGCGGCTCCATTGGACGCCAGCAATGTCATAAGGTGGATAGTGGCGTGATTGTTTCCCGTTAGTTGACAAGGCAATCAAATGATGCTCAGATGCTCCGGCATATTTATTATGATATCCGACATATTTATGATGGTTTGGATGATAAGATCATAAAAGCTTGAATACAGGATGACCTAGTCAAAAAGTACCTCGAGCGTGCCGTCACTTCTAGGTTATCGAGAAAGAAGAAATAATATTAAGGTAAGTATCACAAAGTTATTTGTCTGTGCTTCGCGTTTGAAAGTAGTGACAAACACAAGATTTAAGAAACAGTTAGGTCCTTTACAGCAAGAGTTCATATCATACAATACATTAGGGGATTGGCTCATAACTATTCGCGCGGTGGACAGCACTCGTTCATATTTGGGACGCGTTCGTGTTTCATAAGCTATCCAATGACCCACCCCACTTTAAAAGCATAACAATTAAGACTGATGCAAGGCTGTAAGGACAAGCTACGCCTCCACATGTGCATATTCGCAGTGCCTTTACAGCACAAGCATGTGTCAGCCAGAATGGTACGCGATTTGCACAGGAAATCGCCAAATGACTAAACAAGCCGTGATATTGCCAGCTCCCAGAATCGATACACCTCATCCACCAGATAGCCCCCAGCCGGGACACTGGCACGCTGGACAGTACCTCCCTGGAGGCTACCACTCACCGACGTTGTACCCCGTGAGGGACGAAGTCTCGAGCACACAGGTGCCTCACACTGTCGGCCACTTATACCCTTTTCATACTGATTTATGGAACATATGACTACTTGAAACTAGATATGATCTATTGGACGGCAGAGTTTCATAGAGGATTCTACTTCGTTCGGAGGAACTTGGAGGAGGTTAGAGGAGGAGCTGTGTATCCATGTGTTTCACATCTCTTTGAAGATGGTTGCTTTACTTCCAGCGGCTCAACCGGCAGCCCGATCAGTCTCAGACATGCTACAACAAGCGAAAGGGGTATTTGGTAGAAATCGAGGGGTAAGATTACACCGTTGGCAGAATCTAGATGTTGCTTCTTTCGTGGGATTTGATAAGTTAAAAAAACTTATTAAGCAGCAGAAGCCCGTTTCATTTTAGAATCAATGTATTGGGGTGGTTAAACACGGGAGGAAAGGTGTCTGGATTTCACTTTAAACACAGTCCCTTCAAACGTCATGTTCTAGACAAAAATAAAAGGAGTGGAGTCAGAAAATTAGGCTTGAGTACGTGATGATATGGTTTTCACGTGCAGCTGTAAAAAGAAGAAGAAAAGGCTGCGAGCAGGTCAAAAGCACGCTGCAAATTCAAACGACAGGTTGCTCACTAACCATGTTACCTACTTATGGAATTCAGTTGAGACACGAAAGCGTGGAGAGAAATAAAACAGACTTGATTTAAAATACCGATATAAGTAAATTACGAAAGCAAATCCATCTCTACGGCAGAAAAGAGTACAGCCAGTACACAGATAACCACTTAACAGGAGTGACAAAGTCCGGCAGCATACCTTTCCGAGCCGGCAGTATCCCAGATCTCAAACTTGACCTTGTCGTTCTTGTGAAAGCGGTACTCGGCACCATATGCCGCTCCCACCGTCTGTTACCACCACCCCATAAAGAACACTGTTACTTGTGGCCACAAACACATAAATAGAACCGTGTGTAACAAATGTTCAAGTCATTGTCCAGCCCACCATTACAACACTGCACAGGAAGCAGTAAATAAGAAAACGGAAATAAGTATGGGCATGAAGCGATCAAACACCAGCACATAAACTAATTACCTACGATAAAAGGAAAACTGTTTTCTTGGACCTGCATTGTAGGTAACAGATTGACTACGAACTTTAACATTAAACAGAAATAATAAGTAAATCCGTAATAATAAATAAATCCGTCAAGGCTGTGGCTCATTATACACTTCCACAAGCACACATATGGGCATCAACAATTGCGATAACAGGGAACCAGAACCGTACTTAACATACTTCCAAACCATACTTACGTTGGAGTTAGAGGTAGGGAAACTTTTATGCAGGTATCTCGTACACAAACATGTTTTTCCTGCAAATGCTTTGCCGACCATCACCACCTTAATGGTTGGGCAGGCTGCCGCCATTTCAACGAGAGTATTTGGCCCAAAGAAGAAGCAATGGACCTTGTTTTCCGGAATAAATCGGCTGATGTTTCGAGTCTGAAATATCCACCATCATGAACGAAGAAATACACAATGACATTGAAAATCAGCATGAAACATAGAATTGCTGCACATTGAGAGACAGCATCGGTATATAGTGTTCTATTGAACAGCCAAGCATCACCAATGACGGATTAAGGCGGGACATGAGGGGATGGGTGGCTTAGTGGATAGCGTGTCTGTCTACTAAGCCACCGGTCCCGGGTTCTAGTCCCAGCGGAGCCTCTGAATAGACCGATCTGGTCCCCCAAATCCCTCCCAACAGGGTGAGAGCTGGCGACGCTGTATGACCTTGGCAGTTGGTGTGTCATAAAACCCCAAAAATTATTATTGAGGTGGAGCACGAAAGGCGGCCGCTTCCTGGTCACACCAGGCAACCATCTCATAAGCAGGATGTATACATGGAAAATGACTTTGAAAAGCTGAGTCTACGGTGCAGGGGCCTAACGTCGATTCTAGGAAGCGGCTCAACCTGACACCACCCCGCGCTTTTGCGGCACCTTCCCGATAACGGGCATTCCTTTACTACCGTACATCGCTACCTCCATTTCTGGCCACTCCTCGACTGTTGGTCGCAGATTCCCGTCTGACTATTTGGTCATCTGTTTCCACAAAGCTGCACCAATATAGCAAAATACTATATATACTACTTCTTAATGGTGACTTTATTACACCCCCCAAGAATTAAGTACCCAAACAAAATCAGCGTAGTGAAGACAGCCAAAGGAATTTTCCACATCTCTTCCCAAGCCGCACCCTCTCCCTTTCTCTTTGTGAGATCTTCATTACTTATAAAGTTTGACTCCTATGTACTAGGCACAACAAAATTCAACCTCAAGTAAAGATCATGCAACTGGAATTAATCAGTCAGCCCTTTTATCAAACTGTGTATCCACATCCAACATCTCTTCCTGAGCCGTCGCCCTCTCCCTTTCTTTTTGCGACATCCTCATTACTTATAAAGTTTGGCTCCTATTTATTTTTATTTCTTTATTTTATTTTTATTTTATTTAAGACCAATTTCTTTTGCGATACCCAAAAAGATAGAGAGAGGTGGAAGAAAAGGTTTTCAACCCATTTTTGCTTAGAAGCAATCTATTCCGGCCACCACAAACCTCTGGAACCGTATACCACTAGCAACCCGGATATCAACACAGTCTATTTTCAAAAAATACAAATCTCACATTTACTCCCCTCCCACCCCTAAAAATTTTACAGCAGCATTGGCACAAAGCTGGGCAATGAAATCCACACTAAACTACAGCTAGGGGCCTCTAAACTTCAAAGTCATCTCTACAAATTTGGGCTAACAGATTCTCCAACCTACCAATGCTCGCACCCGAACAAAAGCACAGAACATTTCATTCTGCAGTGCCCCCTTCATGCTGACCTCAGAACAGTTCTATTTAACGAACTATCTAAAATTCTCCACCTTAACTTTGCACAACTGCCAAGATCCAAGAAATTAGATATTATCATTCATGGAAGGGGGGTTAAAGGGTCAAATAGAAATAGATGTAGCACATTCATTTCAAAATTTCCTTTTAAAAACGAATAGGTTCTCACCATAAAAGGGACACCAACAGTTCGCTCCAGAAGCCCAGGCGCAGCATCGAATCTAATCAATAACTAGAAAAAAATGAACGGTGACCCTCCCCGGCGGCGCGTGGTCGAGTGAAGAGCGATGAAATTGATCAATATCGATTGGTATAAGTAGGCTTATGAGTAAATGTTTTCCTTTGTGTGATTGGCTGTACAATGGGAGAGAGGCACCCAGAGTTAAGCTGCGGCTTTTGTGCTGATCTCTGATGCTATTTTGCTACAACTATGTCGTAAATAAATGCATCTATACATCTATACATCTCCCAGCGGCCCTCCCCCGGGTCGCTGTGCATGATCCCCGGAGCCGCGGCACGAGTCCTGCTGGCTCTGTGGCGCTCGACGTGCGTGTGGCCCCCTGGTGGTGGCGTTAAGGTCGCCCCTGTCGGGGGAGCCTCGGCTGCCGCTGCTACGGACGCCCCTCGCCTGGCGTCGCTTGGGCCCCGGTGTCGTGCGGTCTTAACCTGCGGCCCTGACGCTGCCCAGAGTCTCCTGTGATCTTGGGCGGTGTGGCGCTGTTGCTGTGGCCCCTGCAGCCCCCGTGCGGCAACTGCTGGATTAGCAGTGGTGCCCTGGCTGGTGCTTCGAGCCGCGCCGGCCGGGCGCGGCCTGGTGGACTGGGGGATCCGGTGGCTGCGCGGCGCGGTGCTGCGGTGGCCGCTGGGCGGCGCTTCGGCAGTTGTTGGGTAGCGCTGCGGTGGCCGCTGGGCGGCGTTGGTGCCTGAACGCTGGTTAACGCTGCTGAACGATGCATTACTGCACATCACCATTGCTAAGCCATGAATTTTATTTCTCTTTTTTCCATGTGCCCCTATTTTTCTTTTTCTGAACGTTTAAACTGTGCTAACACTATTCCTTATGATGCTGCTTCAAATGTTGCGCTACTGCTATAATATCGTCTGAGCTGACATCTCAAGAATCTAGTGTTCAAGAATAGCACAATCAAGAATTCAAGAATCGCCAGAATTGTGTGTGTGTTGATATTGGTTTTACCCTAAGTGCATGTCACAATGTATGTCTCCCATGTGTATGTGTGGAAATATATGTATGGATATAATGAGCAGAGGCATGCTCAGAATCCTGAGAATGGGTTAGCCTGCAAAGTATGGCACTTTCAGCAAGATATTGTCAAGGTGAGTGCCCTTCCAGACATTTGCTAGTGGTGTGAATTTGAGACTGGTGCAAGTCACAAACTCTGGTGGGTGGAAGCAGACACAGAAAACTGACATCATTCTACAAAATAAGGAGAAAACTGGCAAAAAATAAATAACTATCAAAGCAACTGTGCCAACATGGATAAATCTGATAGGGCTACAATTGATGCAGACAGATGTGTTTTTAGTAGTAACTTTATCATACTAATGAATTAACATTGTAAGGTATGTAGATGGTTGAAATCAAAACACCTGTTTTATGGTTTTTCATTACTTACAATAAGATTTTTGTAGAAAATATTGATAATATGAATGACAGCATTTCTTTTGGTTTTTTTCAGACAAAACATTAAGGCGATAAGGGTTAAAAGACAACAATAATATATGTGCAGCATATGGGGAGATGGGGCATATAAGAGAGGTAGCCTTGCATCCTAAAGGTTGGAGTGGGTGTGTCTTTTTCTCCCTAGTTCGGTGAAGATTAATGCAAATTGTAGGTGGCTGGGGAAAAATCTGAAAAAAATTATAGCAGGCAAGTGCCTCTCATCTAGCTTGTTGCCCTTGTTTGCCAACTGGAGAATGAGGTACACCAGGGGCATAGCCAAAGGGGGCCAAAGGGACAGCCGCCCCCGGAGGACACGGGCAGCATGAAGCATGGTTCGCCTGCACTAAGCTCTGTGGCAAAATTTGAAATTACATACTAGACAGGGCCCTCTTAAGCCCTCTTCAGCACTCTATTTTGTAATAAACAGGGCCCTTTTTACCCATCAGATCCCTTTTGGTCCTGTTGCAGGCCCCTTTTCGGGGCACCCCCTGAGCGAAATCCTGGCTACACCCCTGGGGTCATAAGTGTCGCCACCGGGAAAAAAGTGGGGGGTCAGCCAATCTTCAACCTGATGCTGACAAAAAACTTTCAACATCAGGACCAAAAACTGTTCGAATTTGGGCTCCTCGTTGTCTTCCACAGCAGCTGGATATAAGAATGTCCAGCTTTCTCTCATTTTGACTGATATCAGGAAATTTTTGGCCAAAAGTGGGGGGCCAGGCCCCCTGCCCCCCCCTTTCCGACGCGTATGCCTGGGGTACACACATATGATTGGTGGACAATGGTTATTCCAGCTTAGTGGATGAATGTATGGTGACACATTTTATATGGGAAACAATAAATTAATTCAACCACCGCACCACGGACGCTCTGTCGTCGTAAAGGTGGTATCTTGGTGCCGTCATCGTTGTCCAACAACAACAACAACAAGAATAATAAAAGCCGTATTATTCTGCCGTTCAGAATGCATACTAGTATGCCGCACGCATGCGCAATATGATATCTTGTAGTTCATGATACCGTACTGCGCATGAGTGTGGCATACTATTATGCGTTCTGCCGGCAGAATAACACTCCTAAAGACAAAAAAAGCAGGTGTGCACCATTACTGTCTTTGAAGAAAAATTTAACCGAGTAGAAGCTTAAGCTTCAGTAGCCTAAAGGTAAAGAAGTGTATAAAGCCAGGTGATAATTCATGAAATGTTAGCAAATTTTTTACCAGGTGTGATAATAGATGTACCCTCTTTTTTTTTAGTGGCCTTCCTATGATCAGCGGCCGCAAGGCGTTCCATTAGAGGTGGGACTTTTTGGAAAAAGCTGGTCCTGGTCCCGGTCCCGGCCAACATTTCTTGGTCCGGCCTAGTCCCAGCGAGAAAGATGTGGTCCCGGCCTTGTCCCGGCATCCTTTTTCCCACTTTTTGGCTTTTAAACATACTAATTCTTGTGGATTAAGAGCGAAACATATTAGGCATATCTATATCATCATTACATAAACAAATCAACATAAAGTATTAACTATAGCTTCAGGAAATCCTTACCTACTGTCATGAAAAATGGCCACAATTATATGGCAATGCTCTCTGAGGAAACGTTTGCATGTTAAACCCTTAAAAGGTGCCTAAGAAATTATACATCAATCCAAATTCAAGCTGTATCACACTTCCCTTCAGTCCATCCATAAACATTCAATCAATAAGCTTACCTAAGTTTTATCAGGAAAGGTCAGAACAGGGCCCTGGGCCCTGTTCACGGCAACTGCTGCCCACTGCTCACACCTGCTCGCGCCTGCGGATGAACAGACGTCGTTTTTCCTGTGACGTAACGGGGCGGTGTTCATGGGCAACAGTGCCGAAACGTCAGTGAACAGCGTCGGCTGACAGAAATAGCTACAAATGCGACGCACACCAAACGAAATTTTTGCAGTCAGTGGATATTATGGGGGGATGGTACAGGCGGGAGGTCAGATCCGGATTTTGTATTGGCTCTGGTGAGTAAATGTGGAGTAGGGTGGTATTGTAACGTGGTTTTCTGGATAGAGAAATGATGAGGAATATGTCCAGCATAGAAAATAACAATTTTCTATCGTAATTTGTCACTAATACCTGTTTAAATTCGGGGGTGCTTCAGTGGCGCGCTCGAATTTGATAATATGCGATAAGTTGGGAAGCCTGGAAATTGTATTTAATGTGCCAGTAGGATAGAATGGTGATTTTTACATTCTCTGGACCTTAAGTGACAGGCCTAATTAAGATTTAGCGAACGAAATCTGTGATTTTTCATATTAGAGTCTTAAGCTTGCCATGTTGACCCCCCAGCTACTTCATACCGGCTAGGGGGTCAAACGTCAATTTTCTGACAAGATTATTTGCATTATTGTTTTGTCTTTCTGCACATTTCTTTTTGTTCTCTTCTGTTTGCAGTTTTTTGTTCTTTTCGTTGATCTGATTCGATAAGTGTCTTATTCTTGATCTCGCTGAACACCTTTTTTCTGCTCGATTGCTGAGATGTGTCTCTCCTTGTTTCGTGATGTTTTGTTTTGCTTTGTATTTGGCTTCGGTTTGATTGTATTAGGCTAATAATTTCACTATCACTGATTGCATGCTCAGATGAAATGTTCTTTGAGTTGTGATAGATTCCTTTACCGCTGAAGTGCTTGTCTATATTTTCTTACGTTTGTTCCTGCTTAATTTCACTTAGGAATGGTTTTCTTAGATTAAACATACTCAACATGTATGGGCCCTCTACTTATCACTGTACTTATCTATATATAGATTAACTGTGTTGATTTGTATTTGTTCCTGTCTGCTTTGTTTGCTCTTAACTTTCACTTGCTTGTGTGTTTTGGCATTATATTTTCTGGTCAGTTCGTTTTGTTGTTGTATCGGTTCATCTCGTTTTTGTTATGTTCTCTCAGTCTTTCCGTTTGTTATTATGTTTTTGTCTTTCCTTTGCTTTGTTTTTTTGCTGTTTCTATGAGTGTTGCTTCTTTGTTGGCAGTTTATGCTTTTCTTTTTCTACCTGTGTTGATTATCTGCAATAATCTAACTATGTGCTCACCTGCTTCCTTTTGTTCAATGCTGTACACCTATGTATTCCTTTTGTTGCTCTTTATTGCTTTGCCTTGCTCATGTATTCTTTTGCTGTTCTTTCCCCTTACTTCTGTTCCCTATCAGTATGTAAAATGAAATGATGATGATGATGATGTGAGCATGTTGCCATTCATTTATGTGTGGTTTATTTATTTTGACCTGTCCTTTCCATGTGATCAACTGATATTTCCTCTATTGCATGATTCTCATCAACTGGTTTCATAACATCAAGCCAATCTGGTTGTATTACAAACTGTTTTATACTTATATTAGATTCCTATTCTTGTATGCAATACACAGGTAAGCCATGATTATAATGGCTGCTTTCCTTAAACCTAAACAAAATGACTATTCAATACAATGATGAATATAAAATAAAACAAAACACAAATTTTTGGGCTGAGTGCCCCCTACATGTTTAATAAGCTGTGCTGAATTGAATGTTGTACTTGGATGTTGTCTGAATTTGTTATGTATTGGAATTGTGCTGTCCAGCTACATAGGCATGCACTGACCATGCTATGTCGTGGATGCCTGTGTTGGCATGGGCATTCATAGTATTTTATGTTAATAAGAGCAGTGTTGCAGTGCAAAAACGGTATCTCCAATGCATTGGTTAAGGGAGATACCCATTTTCTCTTGTGCAATGGGAAGGTCATGTGCAGGAAGAGGTTCTCAAGAAAGTCATCACTTTTTCAATTACTATGGTCGATGGTGGAAATTTATCTCAAATGCAAATTTGCTCCTTCTACGTCTTGATGTAGCTATGTGTATGGGGGGAGGGATGTGTATGGTGATGGTGCTGCTGTTAATTTAAATGGTTTGAAAGTTTCAGCCTCAGCATACTCAGAAGCCTGTTTAAGAATAAGTTTTCGTGCTTTGCAACAAACTGACTGCTGAAATCATGGTGCTGCCAACTTTCAAAAGGATCAGGAAATCCTTACTGTTATCACTTGGTATTTGAACCTGGGTCAGCAGTAATGAAGCTATTGTTGCATTCTTTGAAATATTCCAAACTGAGTGAGACTGGAACCTTGGATACTGTTAAGGCACCTTACTGCCTTTAAGCTCTTAAATCTGCTTCCTTTAAAAATTTAAGCTTGTTTGTTGATTGATCAGCTTTTCGTTGCTTTATATACATTGAACCATTTTGCTTACTTATTGACACCAGGAAAGCTGAATCATGAACTAAAACTAGAATGGAAACAGCTGTGAATAAAGTTAATTTCCTTTGTAAAAGACCTGAAAACAGACTATTGTTGTTTTGCACGATTTCTGTGTAGGTAATGAATTAGCTTGTCCAGTCATGTCATTAAAACACATCCTCATAGGTTTTCCTCTTGTGTTTCTACTTCCCTATTTGCTGCGAAATCCATCAAGAATTTAAATATGTGCGGAAGTTTGTGCTGCCTCCCCAAAAGGTGGGATTATGTGCTGACCTTTGCTTCTCTTTGACAATTATTGGCCAGCTCTCATACTTGGATCAAGGGGGGGGGCAGGTGCCACCTCGATCAACCCTTGGCGCCCCCTAAAATGGTCAAGACGCCCCCTTCCACCAAAAAGGTCGATGGCGCCCCTCTGAAATGTCGTTCCTTCGATGCAAAAATCAAATGGTCACTGATAGGTTTTGGCGCCCAACTGATTCGTTTTTTCGGCCAAAATGTGCGTCCATAGTCCGGATAGCGCCTCTGCCCCCCCTCCCCCAATTGACAATCATGGATCCGTCTATGCCAGCTATTTCATGAAGTACTCAAATATCAAGCAGGTATTAGCAGGGATCATTATTATATGACTTAAACTTTATATAAATTCGCTGAAAAATTCCCATAGCTGGTGGCAAAATCCAATCTAAATTCAACCCACAGCCTCATTCAATTTTTTTACCATTGCTGAGATGGTATGGATGAAAGTGGTAAAATCATCTTAGATCGTTGATAATCTTGTTTGCAGGTGTCTGCAAATAGTCTTGTCTAATGTGACTGCAGTCGTCTTCTCCGGGTTTGTTCCTCTCTCGATAATTTAATGGAATTTTCCATATCCAGCAACATCAATTATTCTACTTTTGTAATTTGCCCGTTTCTTTCCTGTAGGCAGACAGGAAAAACGAAACTTACTGATTCTTCTCCTATTTTAAACCCCACTCAGAATGAAACACATTTTAAATGAATGCCAATTGTCTGCTGTCATGTCTACCCGCCGCTTTGAATAAGCGTTAATGTTTGCTTACTCTTTCAGGAAGTCTTCGCTGCTGGCATGCTCAGGAGGCGATGGGTAACTGGCATTCGAGTTCGCAAACAAAGCCTGCAAGAAAGTTTTCGTAACTGAAGAAGAGAGCACATTCAGCCTACTATTGTCATCTGTACAATTTTGGCCGTAAATTATGAGCAATATTTCCCATGGCACATTGCCCGTTTGTTGTTCAAGCATGAGTTGTTGGTTGAAATAAATATATTAAGCTCTTATTATAATTTTTTCGTCTGGTTTGTTCATCCAAGTTAGCGTTTTCAGATGTATCAAAGAGACGCAGTGCACCGTAGTCCCCCAGGCCTCCATTCGGCGCTGACGTCCACAGCATCAACGATCTCGTCAAAGATAGCACCATCGGCCGGAGACGGTGTTCCGTCACTTCGTTTCATGGTTTCCATTCAATACTGTTTCAGCGAGAATAATCTCACAGAAAATAGTCGTTTGTTAACTTAACAAGCGATATATATTCAATACGTGCATACGGTGAATATTCGGCGGCAATGGATACGACATGATAAGCTAGTTCTGAAGGTACATTACTACAGCAGGGGAAAGTTCTTTACGAAGATTGATGTGCCCAAATTTGGAACCATTTTAGTGCTCCAATATTAAAAGAGAAAGTATAGAATGAAGCATGTGATCTATATATAATGAGGCATGTGGCCCATGAATCTATTGGACTGCCTCGAACCAAGTTCAAGACATTAGAAAATGAAAACACAGACTTAACCCTCGCCCCACCGGGGGCCATCGATGGCCCCCCTAAGGTTTTTCCGGGATAGCAGAAAAACGACGAGGCGCAGCACCGCGGTTGAGGGCTCTACCTCTCACTGCATCATTTTCCCATCATCCCTGAAATTTTTTACCCCGGGTCACCCAAGGTCAGGTCACCAGACGAGGTCAACCAAGGTCACCTCACTTCACCTTTAGAGCTCTGTAAGAGCTACATTTCAAAGTCGATCGATTTGAAACTTCCTACACTTCATGACCCCTCCAGGGTCTACAAGGTGTATATCCGGGATTTTTCGATTTCGTGCCCTGAGGTCAGGTCACGAGGCGACCTCTCCCATTGGAAAAGCATGGGGAAAAGCTATTTCATGATATAAAAGCCACAAAAATGATTGCAAATACTCAGACTGCTCAGAACAACGTTTTTGGACACCCTTTCACGGATCCCAGGGGTCATATTTGCCCTTTGACTTTTCCAAGGTCATCCAAGGTCACCAGAGGTCAAAAACAGTATTTTGACAATAACTTTTGACCTAATTAAGCTAGAGCGGTGAAACAAACATCATCGTGTTTGTCCTGTTCCTGGCTTTCATTTGATATACGGCAAGGTCACTTTTTGACCTTTCGTGACCTCAGGTCATATTAGGTCACGAGGTGACCTCTGGCGGTCAAACCACTGGCGGGAGGTCTTTACGTTCCACATAGCGGAAAAAGTACTGGCAATTTGCTATCAAATGTACTTTACCAGGCCTCAATAGCTCTAATGACATAAGAGTTATGCCCAGTTTGCTTAATCATTGCATATTTGAGTGAACATAGCCGATCTTGACCTAATTTGACCTCTGGAGGTCAAACCATTGACCTGAGCACTAAAACATGCGAAGTAATTTCTTACTGAATTCACGCGAGCTTTCTATTGCACTTTGCAGATTTGCGCTAACGCCTATATTTTCGGAGTTAGAGGGGGGCCATCGATGGCCCCCGGTGGGGCGAAGGTGGCGCCGGACCCCCGGTGGGGCGCGGGTTAAGGGATATTTTTAACACCGCTTTCAGGTTTCACTTGATGTGTCCCAAGAACATACCAATCCATACCTCTGCGATATTCTGCAGGAACTGGTATTTTACGCGCCCAATTATTTATTTCATAAATATCACAGGAAATAGGACACTTTTGCGATAAAATTCGATGCAGGTAACAATAACTCTTATGAGGTGTATCAGATAAGCTGAACGATTAGCGTCACAGCGTGTTGTTCAACGTACAAACTGAAGAGTATCACTTTGCATCACCCTCATGAGTTCAGCGCACTTTCCCCGACATTTTCGTAAGAGTTTCTTTGCACAACCTGAATTTTTGCGGAGACTTCGCCTCCACGGTCATTGTAGTTTCGTCCACGTTTGACCGTGAGGGAGAGTAAATAACAGAAAGCCAGGTCGGATGAGAAGGGAGGTTATTGCAGCACGGCAAAATTCTTTACCGTAGACTGTTGGATGCTCAGAGAATTGAGGAGATGCGTTGCCATCAGTCGTCGATGAAGGTGCCGGCAATTGTCTTCTCACAACTCTCCCCTCTTCTTTCCCAACGAACGAGACGTTTACTCGCGACAGAGCAGACATCCCCATCATACTCAGTTTGCGTCCATATACTGGGGGTAAAGGCGAACGGCGTCGAACCGACGATAACGACACCAACCCGGCACTACGCACCATCACCCCAGCTTATCTGTGTTGCGATTCGGACGACAGTGTGGGCATCACCCAGGATGGCACAGCGGGAAAGCAGCGGATTCCCCATCCAGGGAGCCGGCTCCGCATTACCCACAATATTGCAGGGAGAGAAAGTTCATTATATAAACAAGCAGTACTGGAATACCATCACCATTAAACGGCGCAGCACGAAGCTGCGGTGGCTGATTTGGGTCTAAGAAGATGGTGATGCGGTCCGTTTCATACCTGGAGTTTGCCACGGCCGAGCACAAGTATAATATCTTGGAACGGTAGCGAGAGCACACTCTGTCCGGAATCTTGTCACCAGCCACTCAGAAGCAGGGGCGCAGCAGCCAGAGCTTTGGTAGGGGGGGCACACCAACTTTGAGGGGCACCCCGGGGAAAAAGGGCACTTTTTTAGCGTAACCTAAAAAACTTGCTATATCTTTGTTTATATCATTTTTTGGGCATTTTTCGTTCAATGAAAATGCAAATAAATCATTGACGGAGAAGGAAAACGCGATTAAAACCAAAAAAAGAAAAAAATCATCAAAATGTCATGGAAGTAGCCAAAACACGACTGTTTTGGATAGATTTAAGGACAAATCAGCCAACTCATGCAAGTACTTAACATCAGAGAAATCAGCGGAGCATGTGATATCTGTTACAATGTGCAGGTTAAGGCATATTGGAGTCGAAAATTCCTTTGTTATGCCCACTGGTTTTGTCGTGACGAGTGAGCCCTGGCTGAACGCGGATTAAGTTCCTTGCCTCCCACAATCGCCGTGGGACGAGGAGTGCCATAGTGTCTTTGGAAGAACACATTTTTACTGCCGGAAAAATTTGGGAGATACCTTTTGAACGCGTTTATTAAGTTCCATACTCTCAAGGATCGGTCCCAGTTAAGAGAAAATGAAAGGTGAACAGGCCGGTGGTTTGGATGGGGAGGGTGTGACAGGGCTGAAAGTTGTGAAAACTAGTTCTTCATTTAAATTAATAAGTAGAATCCTGGTTTATGGGACTGTGCTCTGAGCCCAGGGGCACATGCCTTTTTATCTTTTCTTCCCAGAATCCACCAGTATAATACGCAATTTATATAACCAGGGGTGCCTAGGCATCACAAGCCGTTTTAGAGATTCCTCATTCCTCGTTAGCTCCGTTTTACAAGGGGAATTTCCATTGTGTTCTTATTCCCCATCTATTGAAGACCAGCTCTGGGGTCCCCAAGTGTGGATCAGAGGCCTCCAGAGCAGCTTCCCCCATCCCCCCCCAGTTGTGCCTCCAGGGACTAGACTAGCTCAGTGACCCCGCCCCGAGATGATGGGAGTTGGCCGTGTGTTCTTATTATCTGTCTATTCAGGACCACCTCAGGGGCCCCTGATGTAGATCAGGGCCACAGAGCTGATCATGCTTCACCCAGGGATCAGACTAGCTCATTGATCCCAGAGATGAGGTCCTCAGACTAGCTCAATGGGCCACAGATAGGCTCATAGGGCATTAAACCAGTTCAAGAAGCCCCAGAACAGTTTAAGGCGCCAGATCACCTCAGGGGGCCTCAAGCCAACTTAAGGGGCTCTCACAAGCTCAGCGCCCAGACCAGCTCAGGATACCCTCAGAACCTAGGTCCGCTCTTGGGCCCCAGATCAGCTCTTGGGGCCCCAGATCAGTTCAGGGGCCTCAAGTCAGGTCAGGGGGCAAGATCAAGTCAGGGGCACTAAATAAGCTCAGGAATCCCTCACCAGCTCGGGGCTCAATCAGTTCAAAATCCCCAGAGCTGCTCAGGGGACACCAGATCGGCCCAGAGGGCACCAGATCAGCCTCGGGGACAAACAAGCAGATCAGTGTTCCCCGATCAGCTCGGGGGCGGGTACCCGCCCCCTCGGGTTTTTCGGAGAGAGCAGAAAAACGGCGGCGCGTAGCGCCGCCGTACTTGGTATGCCTTTTCCCTCATCATTTTTACAACTTTTGTGAAAATTTTAAGGTTAGGTCATCTCAGGTCAGGTCACCAGTACAGGTCAAGTGACCCGACCTCAAAAAAAGTTTAAGATAGCATAGGTCGGAGCAGGGTGAACTTATCCGATTGAAACTCATATCACATAATGACCCCACCGAGTTCTCTAAAATATGTTCCGGTATTTTTGATATCGATGACCTAAGGTCAGGTACGAGGCATGACCCCTCCATTGGAAATACATGGGAAAAATGGTTTTTACGGAATAACTCAGTAACGGATGGTGATAGAGCATTTATTTTAGCTGCATTAGACTCGCCTGGGCTTTGCGGTTCTAATGATATGCATTTTATATAATTTGACCCTGACCTGACCTCAGGTCAGGTCAAATCCTTGATTTGACCTGGCAAGGTCAAATTATATATCATTCGATTCGGCTTGCTAAGAGGATTCATATAGTTCAAGTCGTTTTGCTCTATCTTTACTTGTTCAGATGTAATGGCCGAAAAACTGAATTTACATGTTATCCCTATGACGGGCATGTTTTGACCTCTCGTGACCTTAAATGTGACCTGACAAAAAAATGGTCCAATGTTTTCGATGGAGAAGTGGATGGGCAGCTCAACGCCATTTACCGTTTTTCGCTACCTACCGTGGTTCTCGAGATCTTAGGGAGAGAGAGAGAGAGAGAGAGAGAGAGAGAGAGAGAGAGAGAGAGAGAGAGAGAGAGAGAGAGAGAGAGAGAGAGAGAGAGAGAGAGAGAGAGAGAGAGAGAGAGAGAGAGAGAGAGAGAGAGAGAGAGAGAGAGAGAGAGAGAGAGAGAGAGAGAGAGAGAGAGAGAGAGAGAGAGAGAGAGAGAGAGAGAGAGAGAGAGAGAGAGAGAGAGAGAGAGAGAGAGAGAGAGAGAGAGAGAGAGAGAGAGAGAGAGAGAGAGAGAGAGAGAGAGAGAGAGAGAGAGAGAGAGAGAGAGAGAGAGAGAGAGAGAGAAAGAGAGAGAGAGAGAGAGAGAGAAAGGGAGAGAGAGAAGAGAAATGAAGAGAGGCCAATTCTTAAAAAGACAGAAGACTGAGCTTCTTTTTACACACCTTGAACTTCAGGAATAAATATCACATCATAATATTCAGGAATACATATCACTTCCTTGCGCAAAAACTTCGCCCCCTCTCTCTCTCTCTCTTCCTGGCCTCACTGGGTTGCCACGCTGCACATAATTAGTGAGCTGGATGTCGAAGGCTCCACACTTTTCCTCATCATGCAGATCTTCATGATGTCCAACACGGAATCTTGAAGGACTCTTGTGTGACATCATGTTGGAATCCTTGCTGAAATCTTCAGACTGAGTAGATCCTGACAGATTCTGGCTGCAAATAAATCTACATCATAATCAAACATGCTCAATCAATCAATCAATCAATCACTCAATTTTTTATTTCATTTTCCATATAGACAGGTGAAGAGGCAAAGGACATGAACAGCAGATAAGAAACATGAGAGAGGCAAGCAATAGTCATACAGTACAGCACAAGGTGAGTATGTTGTGATATTAGTATGTTATGAGATTAGGACAAATAATAATGCTGGTCAGTAGAAATAACACAAAAATAAAGCAGAAAAAGAAAAAAGAGAAGCAATACAAAATAAAATGAGCAGACAGATCATCCAAAACGTGCCTAACAAAACAAATAAAATGACGGAAAAAACTAACCAATAATAATTATGTTTGATTGAAGTTGTGGGCCCACATATGTTCTTCATGTTAGTCACAAACGAAGGAAAAGAAAACACCCAGGTTCACACACATTGGGACTTCTGTCAGCGTAATCAGAGAGTGTCAGACTAGAGCAACTTAATATAAAAAATTGTCTGTTTGCACAATTTCAGTGCAATCTTTTCATTCTTCTCGACAGTTGGGGCTGGATCATGCAGTGTAGACAAATATCTGAGGGAATGTTCAAAGACATATTTCCTAATTCAAAGTAGAAACCCCCTAAAACTTGAAGATGAGTAGAAAATGACCAGGCAGGAGACTTTCCCTGGTCTTTTCTAGGTTCCTGTTGTGTGTTCCAAAACCATTGTACCAAGCGTTCCCATCCTTGGTAATGTGTGTTTCCATTTATGGAACAAGCATTTTCGAATATGGGTCAATGTTCCCATCGTTGAGAATGTAGCCATTCATGGCAATTTTGATCATAGCTTCCCCCACTGAAGTGGGCGCATCTTCTGTTGTTTTCTTGCACTACTGTCCATTGTCTGTATGTGAAATGGAATAAGTATTTGATATTCTGTTGTGCCAGTTGATTTATTTGTCTGTATTCTTCAGATGTTTTCCACTATGTTGCCTAATTTAGAACTTGATTTATCGATTATTTTGGCTTCGGCCTGTTTTTTCATCTGTTTTCTTCATCTCTTGCGAGTTTGATTCTGTTGGTGTTCCGCTAGACACTTAACTTTATCGTGTGTTTCTCTTCATTGTTCTCGTCACAACCATTTATATTTTAAATTTATCCTTTAAAACACACCTTAGCCACAATAAATATATGAAATAAATAGTCCGGTGCACCTCTTACCTGTCCCATGCACACCTAATTGTAACTCAAAGCAATTAGAGACACTCCGATTACTCCAGTTTCAATGGTTATTACAATCCAAAGGTAAAATTTTTGAATCGTAATTCTTCATTATTCGAGGACACCTCCGTCCAAAGCCGATGCCCGTCTGCAGCGTCTGTAGTTTCCTAACCTTTGATAGTCTAAACTGCGCCAACATAGCAAGCAATTCTTCTGCGCACGCCTGCGTCTGAAATTTTCCGACCGCAGACGCGAGCAGGCGCGAGCCGAGGTATGACGTCACACACCCCCTCCCCCTCTCCCCACACTGCTCGACGCTGATTGGCTGTCAGCAGCTGCGCGCAGTGGTGAGCAGGCGCGCGCAGTGGCGAGCAGTAAAATGGTGCACGTGAACAGGGCCCAGGACACAAATACCTTCAAGAGCCTTAAGATCAAATCACCAAAGCACAGGAGCAATTTGACATCACTTTTACAGTTGCCATGTGACTACAGGACTGTTTTTGGCTGTTTATGAAGAATTATGTGAGTTGATACACTGGATGAAGGAACTGACAATTAATGTTTTACATACCCAGGTAGTTCTCCAACCCGCCTCTTCCTTCCCAACAACCAACCAACACACACACACAAAATAATGTCTATGTATGGATCAGGGCATGGACATGAGCTATTTCCTCTAAAATTCGGATTTTTCCCGACCCTCTAGTCTCAGTGCCTTAGAGGATTTTTGTCGAAAAATTTTACATGTGATTTCAATGGGAGATTCTGCAAGGGTTTGCGGGAAGGCAAACTGAACAGAAATGGTGATGTTTTTAGGAATAAATTTTCTCATTTGAGGTTCAAAATTTATTGAGCTATCCATCTGAGATACTTTTTTGCGTGAAAATAGGCACTTTTCTGAGAAAAACTGCGATGAAAATCGCAATAATTCCTCCAGAAACGCGTTTCGAACGTGGCGCAATCATTTCGATTAAAAACAGTGTGAAACCGAACAATATGCATAGCAAATGCATAGCTATCACTTTATTGATGTTTTAAATTGATATTGCTGTAATAATCCCAGCTAGTAAGCCAATATGTAGTCCCGATAAGGCTTAGATGCTGTTGTATATTGTCCAAGACTAGGTTCTGTACATAAATTGGTAAGTGAGATGGATACTTAGCAGTTTTATTCATGGAAAATTTAATCTGGTTTCATGGAAAATGAAGTCGGAATTTTGTGCCCTCTTCTATTAATTTTTTATTAATTGCTAGCTGCAGGGATTTATAGCATATTTATCTCTAATTACCTGGATGTGGAGCTAGAAAGACAGCAAACAGGGGCAAATGAATAGTGTCCAATACCTCTACCACATCCTGCTCTTTCAAATAATGCATTCTTTTTTAGGTTTAAGTATACATGTTTCACGTCCATATGTGTATTCACAGAAACGACCTAACAGAAAAACACAATGCAAACATGAGGATTAAAACAGGTGAAGGAAAACACAATGTGAACATGCAGACTAAAACCAGATGAGTGGTAAAAACCCAAGCAAGATCACATCCGGTGCAGGGAGACGACTCCGTCACACAAACCGAGAAAGTATCTGTATGTGGGAGATGTTCATAAAAAAAGAAAAATACGGGGAACAGGAAAAATAAAATAAATTCAGGGGTTAATGGTTAACCATACCACACGGTAAATGTCCAGGTACCATCGCAGCTGGGATTAGCAATGTTAAATGTATTGGTTTTAGACTGGGATTAGCAATGTTAGTTAAGATTCTATATATTTATTTGGATGCTGACACTCCATTGCTAGAAAGACTGACATGGGGAAGAATGAACAATCCTGGCAGTGGGAAACAAACATTATTAATAGTATAAGGTTGATGGAGGAAGATATTCAGAATTAATTTGGTGACTGTAACATGGTAAGGAATTAAGCTATGGGTTTTAAGGAATTAAAATACTCTATGAATATTTTCTGATGATATGGCATTGTTCAGTTCTAGGTTAAATGCTATAAATACTCAATTTTGTAGTGCAATTTAAGCCAGAACATTTTTAAGTATGCAAGCATGTTAATAGATATCTATGTGGGGTCAAACTTCTGCAATCATATTCAAAATGGTACACATATAATACAAAAAGATATTGGGCCAATGGCCAGGTTCCAGCCTCTTTTGGGCTTCAGTTACCTTTTCCTCTGTGACTAGGATCACATTCAATGACTAAGTTTAATAGCTGGAGGACAAAAGAGTGCCCCACCTTTATAATAAATTTTGAACTGGGATGGCAGTTTTTAAAGAGTTTCAAGAAACCACTTTTCACATGGTTCATACCACTCAAAGCTCACTATATTTTGGATTGGAAAAGTAGGTATATTTGAAAGTAAGGTCGGCAGGTGGAAAAAAGACTATTATGATTCAATTCAAAGCATTATAAAACCCCTTTTTGAGTTTATTGTGCTACAATTTTTTCAATCATGATCCCACATGAGGAACATTGTGCGATTACATCATTCCAACAGCCCCCTTGTGCCAGCCCTGCTGGAAAACTCACTCATTGTGTCTTGTCCTCTAAGAGGGCTCCTCTTGCCTGTGGAATCTATACCTCAAGATGATAGAAGGATGCTAACGAGGATGTCAGTGTTGAAATTTTGCATAAACACCTTTCCTTTATTTTTTCAGGTACAACACTTGAAAATGCAAATTAGTTTTTCAACCCTTTTCGGCCGGTTCGAGAAGCTCCCGACCAGTCATCCAACAGAGGAATAATTAATGTCTGGAAAAAGTGTCTGTTACCGCATACGGCACTGGTTGCCTTTTACACCTGGATTGATGTAGTGGGCTGCTTGAACCTGAAGAGAAGTACTTACGATCAATGTTGAATTCACGTAAGTCTGCTACTGGCAGTATACCGAATGGACTGCTCGACATCGATCTAAGGGAGGGCATCTGCAAGGTCGCGGTGCCGACGAGCAATGTTCATTTGTTCACAAGGCTCAATGATTTTGACAACACAGGTGTAGATTGCTCCAGCTAGAACCAGAGTTAATACGTGATTCCCAGACAATACTTGACGGGAGCAATCCCGGGGTGTGGATATATTGTGCACTAAATTATACCATGACGTTTTATTTATTTTATTAGGGGGGCGCGGTGGTGGAGTGGTCAGCATAGCTGGCTTCCACGCAGCCGACCCGGGTTCAAGGCCCGGCGGCTTCCCTGAACAAGGAGCAAGCTGGCTCCCGAGCAACCCTTCCAACAGGGAGAGAGTTGGCGACGCCATATGACCCTGGCAGTTGGTGCGTCGATAAGCCCCAATAATTATTATTATTTTATTAGGGCCACTCCCAACAGGCACACTTGCCCAATTACAGCGAGCATTGGCGTGGGTGTTTAAGGATCCTCTCCACCGGGTCAGATCGGACACGGAGGGCGGTTTCCCGCCGTGGGGATTGAACCCACGTTAATCCATGCTATCCTATCTGTAGACTGGCAACGAAGCCACTGGCCGGGGTGTTAAAGCTTACCTTAATACTCTCATAGTGTAAAAGCTATTATACCATGATATTGATAATTGCATGGCGCAAAGACTCAAAATAAATAAATCAAAATAAAATGTTTCAATCTTTAGAATTTCTTCAAAATGGTTGGCCTATTTTTTACTCTAAACGTTTTTGCAATTGTTGCGAGTATGAGAAGTGCCAGAATTGGGTAACATAGCATTTGAGCCGGGCCCTGAAATCGGTTTCCAGGAAAGTGGAGAGTGAGGCCGAAATCTCGAAACAAGGCTTAAATCGGAAACGATCGATAGAACAATGGCTTGTTACGGAAAGCTTTGTTTGGGCATTAAAAGTTCCATATGAGTCCCTGACAGTGTTCAGAATGCCCATATGAGCCGTCCAGCACTGGCGTGGGTTGTTGACAGGCAGGTGTCAGTGGCAATGACATTTCCCCGCAAACTGACTGGACTCGTTGACGTAACCCAGCCCTACATTTGTATGTTCTGATATGAATCCTGTCGAATCAACCTTAACTACTAATTTTCGGATCCTGCATGCCTGAAACGATTTCTCTCACTAGCGAAAAAGGTATTAGCTTCATCCAGATTTCGTCTAGAATACCAACAACTACTACTACGCATTCAACTTGAACGCTGCTGATCTGGGGTTCAAAACCCCGGGCGGTTATACGGCATAAGTCTTTCCGATCCTTATGATACACTCCCAAAAGGGTGGGAGTTGACGACACCATATGACATCAGCAGCCGGTGTATCATAAAGCCCCGACGTTGCTTTTGGCCATTAATTAGATATATTTAGGCTAAGTGATGCTTACTCTAACCCGGTTCCGAAATAAACATATGGAAGCACCCTGCGTATCCGATTACCCAACGGCGTCTGTTCATATTCTTTTCCACTAATTATATTTTTTCCTCTCAGGTCCATTGAAGATTCCTTCGAGATCATCCTGGATCCTGTCATCCTTCTTCAGGACACGTTTCAACACTCGCAAGCAACCAGACACAAATATCCTTGATATTTTCCTTAACACAATATTTCAGTTTCGCAAAGACTCAACCGAAGGAAGATCAATAGTTGTGTTTGCTAAACCGAGTGCGTAATATGCATAGCAAGTGCAGATCTGTGTGATGTGAAGGATAAGCCGACTACATGACCTAACATACATGATGTGAAGGTTTTAAGCCGACACATAAATCATCACTTTATTAAATATGAGATTGAACATGTATAATGAAACCAGAATGTTGACTGTGGGTCGGGCTGGAGTGTGTTATATGTAACTTTGCTTTTCTGTTTGTAAAGCTCTGTATCATTTGCACATTTTTCTTCATTTGAAAATGTGCCACCTGTTGTCGGACAGTGTGTAACTGATATGAGTATTAGTTTGGAATTGTCTAAGTCTGTTGACGAGGCACGTGCCATTTATTTTACGTAATAAACAAAACAATTGCCTTGTCCTTTGACTTTCCCGATACTACTTTTTCCCGAACCAAATTATCCACAATTGATTGAAGACACCTAGCATTGCCCCAAGACACGGGCTCACAAAGCCATTCTGTGTTAATTCCCGCACCTTAACTAGAGAGCTTCCGTTTTGATTTTATTGTTTCTAGGCTATGAGCCAATGCAAATATTTCATCAAAATATTTGAAATTAAAATTCACCAGAACATATAGCTGGTCACAACGTTCTCCTAATTAAGTTACACTTGCGGTTGAACTTGCCAATTACGCCATTTCAAAATTACATATAAATATTGGAAAAATCACAACAATGTGCATCGAAGCCACCACACACGTTACTCCACCGAAGAAGCCATAAACGCAGCAAAGTATAACTTGGTAAACCAACACAAAACCACGTCCCACTTCTTCACTGTCTTTTTCCACAATCGCAAAGGCGTATGTTTAACCCCCTCGCAGCGTCCACAAAGGTGGAGGTCGTCGCGGCGCCAGATCAGCTTCCAGTGCGGTTTCCGTCGGAACTAAATAGCAGAAGCAAAAGTCCCAGCACCAAACAGCTCGCGCCAACCCGCGCCAACACAGTTCGGAACCGCTGCTCGGGCGGAGGACCAGATAAGCGATCTCAGCAGACCGCGGAGATACGGTCGTGGAGTCACCAGGGCAACGCAGCGGCAGGAGGGTAAGCGTATCCATGGGCTTTCATGGCACTCGCAAATTCGGCATTATCAGAGTGGTGCCGACAGATGAGCAACGCGAAGTCGGGGCAGACATTTCGGCGGTGGCCCAGACAGCGAATGCAACAGTTAGGTTTCCAAGGCAGTCTAGACAGTTCCGGGTGTCTGGGAGGAGCAAGAGAGGCGGCACATGTTCAACACGGCGTCCATCTGGGCGACTTCAGCTTACACGGCATCACTCCGAGCAATACTCTGCTCCCGCGTTCAATTAGTATGATTGAGTTCACCTTCCACCGAGCCTCAAAAGGAGTCTCGGAGCGGCATCTTGTTAGTGAGATAATGACGAGACAAAGACGGCACACCGATTCAGCATCCTCTGGTCTGAAGTCATCCCAACTGTATTGGGCGGTTCCACTGCCAAAGTAGACGAACAGATTGTTCAGGTAGGGGCTCTACCTCCAGGCGGCGTCCAACCACAGGAGGTCATCACCATTATCACGACCAGCGGAGCACAAATCATCGCCTGGACTGGGATATTTCTATTCCAGCACTCGGTATTCCCTTTCCTGAAAACAGAAACGAAAAGTATAGTTAGACGATAGCAAAAAATTATATTTTAAGCTACTTTAAACTATTTTAGAACTTTATTCGTTAGATAATAGAAATGCAATGCCTATGCAACCAATATCACCGAGCAACGTAACGTATCATCGCAACATTGTTTCACCCTTTTGGTATTTAGCACGTTTTTTCAATGAGCATGTTCGAAAAAGTTTTGACAAAAACATAGTGAAGAACTTTTTATCTTTCATGTTTTCTTTTTACAATTCGTTCCCACGGCAGCTCTCAATCCGGCCACTACACTGCCTTCTGCCGCAACTACCCGGAGGCTCGATGGTTTCACATCAATGACGCCTCCGTCAAGGAAGTGCTGGTCGCGAAATTGAAGGACGAATAAGCCTACATGCTCTGTTAAAACGTAAAAATATTGCCTGATCGTCTCCATCTGTAGCCACAGCATATCTGGCCGCGGCTTGTCGTGTTATTCCAATCTTCAAAAGGTAACAGCCTAAATGCCTTCCCTTTCCATGCATTTCGTCATGCTGAAATGGTTGCAAATGTTGACTTTTGTGCTATCTTTGAAATTGATATAATAATTACCCCAAAAATCTTTCTATTCAAAACTCATGGAGTCAACACAGAGAAGGATTTTCCGACAAAATGGGCATGTAGGGGGCCATGTAAATGGTGAGGTTAGATACTTAGTATTTCTTAAAAATGGGCAATGATTCAAAGGGGTTGCCCTCGACAAAAGGAATTAGAAGTGTACACCTAACAAGCCTAAAGCTACATCGCATGTTGATCTAGACAAACGAAAAAGCGTACGTTTTTAGATCCTTTAGGTCCTTTGAAAATGGGCTAGAATGAAAATTTGGCTAGATTTGAAGAGAACATCTTGGACAAGATGCCCCAGGCAGAAGTATATTGAGATATATCAGGGAGCTGGATATTTCTTCCAATGGCATATTCATAAAACTCATTTCATGCAACTGTCTGAAATTCATGAATTTATGCGGAATTCATACAGAACAATCTTGTCTTCTTGAAACTTGACATTTAAATTCTGAAATATAATTTCAAGAGTTGATGAAGTGTTTGATACCTGGGTTGTGGTGGAGTGTTTAATAGTTTCTGAGATCACATCACATCAAATCCATGTAAAATGTTTTGCTTAAATGTTTACTCCAATTTTATCCAATGCAAAATTCGAAGAATAAAATATATGTGCCCCAAAACCTTACACAAGAGCAATCTGCATACCTTAGAGGAAAGACGTTCAAACTATTCAGGATTGGCCAGAGTATTTGACAACCTTTAGTTCCATGTGGGAAGTTTAAGGAAAACTGTTAAAATATGTTAAATATGTTGAATTACCAGTTGTGTGCTCTTGAGACACACCCCTTCTTCCATTTCCAAGTGTGGTTAAGTTTTTCTCTCCTAAATTTGCTTCAAATTTATGTCCCATCCAACCTATGCAGTGTGGGAAACTGTCACCAAAAGCTCTCAAAAACAGCTAACTGGCCAATAATGGGACCAATGATCCATAACTGGGAATGTTCCTTCCTAATAAAGCAAATAAAGAAATGTGCTCCCAAAATAATTACGCATGATACCATTTTTTGTCAGAAAATAACAGCTTCATAAGAGCCTTCTGCCTACCTGATATGCACTACATGAAATTTTAAGGGAGATTCTACTTTGAAACTGGAAATTCAGCTCTGAACTCTGTCTCATACATTTATTATAAATTCATTAATATTGCTTGAGCAGAAAAACTGAACAAAATTTTTTCTTCTTCAAATCAGTGTCACATCTTGAACTAGACTCTTGAACATAATTTTGAAAAAAACTGAACATAGCAGTTGGATGCAAAACTTGCACCCTAAAGTATCATAATTCATAATCTTTTACAAAGCAAGAGCCAACCGACACATAGTACATGAGCTCATCTATATCCAGCCTGCAAACCTGCAAGTTTCTTGAAAAGGTACTGGTGCAGCTCAAATCCTGCCCCAATGGGTGCATACAATAGATTACTAGGGCAGGCCTTTCTTTCCACCTGGAAATATATTTAGACTTTATAATGTATGGAGAGCACTAAGGGTGCGTTCTTTGAAATATTCCATCCTGGAATTCCAGGAATAGTGATGTCACAGCCGTTCTTTGAAACTTTTCCCGGGATTCCACGAGGAATATTCCTCCCATTCCGCACGGAACGGTGGGAATAGAAAAAGCAGTCCCGCTCAAGATGGCGGCGCCCATGGATGCATTTCGTAATAGTAAGTTTGTGGACTTTGAATATTTATCTGCTTGAAAGGTCCACTGTATGTTTTGCAGGATAATCGGAACCTAATAATAACACCTAAACGAAGGTACATTTAAGATTCGCGCTGCACAAGTCAAAATAAATCATGAGACTGTCGCACCTCGCCATTTACGCCATATTCGCCTCGTTCAAGAACGTTCCACAGCTGGAACCGGGAATATCACGACGCCACGAACCCCTGGAATTCCACCTCAGATTAATTCAAAGAACGCAGCCCTAAAAGCAAAAGCTGTTTTAATTTCTGGTGCCTTCATGCCTGCCTCAGTATGTCCCCAAACCAGTAGTCTGCCCAAAGAGATCTCTTCAAAATCTGCCACCTTCTCCAGGCTGATCTATCTTGCATTAATAATAAATGTAATGCAATAAAATTTGAGTATAATATAATTTTCTCGAGCTTTCCCTCAAATTTGGTTATATGCTTCATTCAAAAACAATTTCAGGTACATGTCATGAACACGTTTAGCCTGGCTAAGATTTGATTTGCTAAGATGTTCCCTGGCCTCTCCCCTTGAATCCGAAATTTAAAATACACTGAAGATTATATATTTGGGCACAGCCCTTCATAAGAATCATGGAGTAAATATCAATCATTCTCAGTCCTAGTACAGCCACACCCTCAAATTTTAGCTTCACACAAATGCCTTTTTAGAATGAATATTCGAGGGGAGAGGCCAGGGAACATCTTAGCAACTCATCATCATGCTCCTTGCCGCAGCACTTCAAAAACTTCTATCAATGGCTAAGATTTGTATTAATCTTCTGAATTTTCGATTGTTTACTGTTACCAATCATATTCTAGAAGTCGCTGCTGGGGCCAATATTAGCTATATGGGGGTAAAGTAGTATAAGCTTAACAGGTAATAAAAAAGACACTAAGACAAATTAAACCCAAACCTAATTTCGCTCAGTTAAAGAAAAACGACATACCTTTTCAGGACATAACTATGCGTGCGTCGGTATCCATTTTATAAGCAACAAAGCCGCACTGTACAAAAAATGCTGCCAGTTCTAACCTCAAATTTAGGGAAAAACACGAAATGAGCTGCTCACCAGATAGCTACTTGAATAATAGTACGCTAAACCCCTAACAAACTCTCCCTATTTTCAGAGTAAACTCCCTAGAATTCTGGAGCTAATTCTCCTCTAGATCCAGTGCCACCCTCAGGTTATTTTTGAAGTAGTATTAACATGTAATGTCAATGGAGAAGCATACAAGGGGCTACGGTACGAGTGATTGTGAAATGAAACGACGAAATTTAAGCGCATCTGTTTTGGCGATTCATGTACAAAAAGTTCATGCTTTCTTATGGTGTACCTTTTGTTCTTTTTGACAGATTTTATAATAGCGAATAAATTGTTTCAAAATGCGTTATAAATTTTTTGAAGTAAAATACAAAGCATATTTTTGAAGATGAAGTAAAATACAAAGCATATCATAACTCTCTCTGACTAGAATTATTCGCACTGCCAAAAATCTCTACTACAAACGCAAGTTAAGGGAAAATAAAGACAACCCTAGAAAACTTGGGAAAATTTGCTCACTCTTGTTCACAAAAACAAAATCAAGAAAGATCTTCCAGAACAATTCAAACTTGACGACGGGCAAATCACTGAACCTTCCTTCATTGCGGATGAATTTAATAAATTTTTCTCAACAATTGGAACTTCTCTTGATAACAATTTGGGACGTTCCACTTCAGATCCCATTGACTATCTGGGTAGAGTCACTGACCGCGTGTTTGAATTTCACCCTACCAATGTTACTTCACCGTGCTTAACATAATCTCATCTCTTGGCAGCACAGGCGCGGGCTATGACGGAATTAGCTCCAAATTGCTCAAATTAATCAGCCCAACTATTGCCACACATCTTAGTTCATCTCTTTAACC